>CM037855.1:163051502-163070386 GCA_021234595.1 Delia radicum | reverse complement strand
TGAGTTTTGTTGTGATACCAGTATACAAGTTCATATAAAGTGCCCTAAAACTTGTACATTTTTTACAACAACAACAATAACAATACTAATGCGAAATTTAATGCTCCTCTAAAATATCTTTTCTTCGATACCCACATTTATTTATGGTTCCTTAAGAAGAAATACCAAAAAAATAAAAAATGGGTTCTTTTTGACTACACATAAAAAATACATAAAACAACACATATATCCTAAATGTGATTCTCTTCAAATTATCCGAGTTTCATTCAATTTGCGTGTAAGCGTTGATGGGACTCCCTTGTTAGTTATTTAAAAAAAAGAAGTTACTTTTTTTCATACAAGTGTGATTGTAATCCTTTTTGTTTTCGCAATTTGCATGCAAAAGTACATTTAGTTCATCTAACACTAATGCGGAAATATTACAAAACAACCTATCCGCTGATAGGTTGTTTTTGTAAAATCTCCAAAGTATCTTTCCATCGATATAACATTTGCTTATGGTTCCTTAAGAAAAAGTTTAAGAAAAATGGAAAAACCAAAAAAATGGGTTCTTTTTGACCCCAATTTTTAACCTTTAAACCTTAGAGATGGCACATAAAAAAACCCTTAATTTTGATTCTCTACAATATTATCCGAGTTTATTTCTAAACGGAGTCTAAGCGTTGGGTGGAATCCGTTGTACGTTGCTTTGACTTTTTTTCTCAATTTTTGTGTGGAAAAATACTAATATCCCAAAAAAAATCAACAATTTTGAGCTATTCTCATGTTCAACGTTGTTACGTCTTTTTGTTTCAGAAAAAAACTATTCAAAAAAAGGCGTAACAATCATCACTTGAAAAATTATTAACGAAAAAAAAAAAATCATTCTGAAATAAGTCCGTAAATTTTTTGTTTGGAAAAACACAAATTTCGCAAAAATAAATCACAATTTTGAGCTACATCCCATTTCTTATGTTCAATGTTGTTACGGACGACGACTCTTTTGATTCAGAAACAAATCTTCCAAAAAGGCGTAACAATCATAAATCGAAGAAACTTAACAGATATAAAAAATCCTTCAGAAATAAGTCTATAGTCGTGTTTTAATCAAGAGAAGAAAATATGTTTTTTAAATAGAAAATAATTTTAATTTAACAACGTTTTTGTTTCACTTGTAAAAAAAAAAAAGTGTTGTTACGCCCTTTTTCATTTTAGAGTTTTTTTTAATTTATGTTATTTGGTATTAGAAACATGGCAAATGTATTTTTTTTTTTCCAAACATATTTATATTACCAGAATTTATATTACCTGCAGGGCGTTTTTCAGCGTATGTCGACCATCAAAATTTAAAAAACATTTCCATACATTGCTGCTCTAAGCCCACTGTGCAGATTGCAAATTAAAAGGCGTAGTGTATAAATTAATACTAAACAAAACACTTGTTTTTCTACGAAATACTCTTGGGCTACCCCCCTAAGGGGTTAATAAAAATGGTTAATTTATAAGTCCAAAACAAAAATGCATTAAGGGGTTTTTGACATTTATTTTATGACTTCAGAAAAATATCTAAAATAACAAAATAAAACGCAAAAAACAAGCGAAAAATTAAGATTTTGTTATTTTATCACAAAAATTCATTGAACTTATGGGACTAACAAAGAATATTAATTTGGGCAAGTTTACACTCAAAATAGTTTGTCAGTAACTACATGACAGTTTTTCGTTTAGTAATCAGTATTTGCTGTTTTTAACGGCAATTTACTTTGGTTGGTTGGTCTAAGTGGCAGCTCACGCTACTCGTGAGCATCAAGTAGAGTCAAAAAGCGACTCCGTTTTGAAGAGACCACACTACCCGTAAGGAACTAGTATCCGGAGTACTAGACCCACTCCGTTCGGTTAAGATAACGTATGAGATCACCGAACCCCACACGTGATATTACCGAGAGGTCGTCCAGTATATGGTCACCCAAGATCCGGAGTCGAATATTCTGCAGCGCCGGACAATCGCAGAGAAGATGCTCCACAGTCTCCTCCTCGCCCGGTATGCCGCAGCTGCGACAATGCGAACCGCGTACATCCCAAGTCTAATGCCATGCCTACCAATCAGCCAGTGACCGGTCAGAACAGCCGTCAGGCTCGAGACATCCCTCCTGCTCCTGCTCAGGAGAGAGTTTGTACGCCCTAGGTCGTAGTTGGGCCACGTAAGTCTCGCGGTCCTACAGGTATTCAAATTATGCCACCTGTCCCCCGCCCTGCGAAAATAGTGCCGGGAAATTTCCCCCTTAACAGTCCCCCAGCGGTGCAGCGACTGACACCGATGTGGAGACGTTTAAGGCAGATCCTGCCTTGCCAATTCGTATGCCCCTTTCATTACCGTAGAGGTCTCTGTGGCCGGGGACCCAAACTAGAGTAACTTGGGATAGACAGCTTAGCCTGGACAGTACCTCCCTGCACTGACCAACAAGAGCGGAGGATGTGACGTACGAGCTCAGGGACATTAAGCCGCTTGGCTATCGGCGAAGATGCCCACTGTCCCTCGAGCCCCCCTTTCAGACAGGAAGTCTGCAGGCTTCCCTGATAGCCAGAATTTCCGCCTGGAAAACAGTAGCATGAACAGGTAGCCTGAAAGAACACCGCAAGTTACACTCACCCGAGAAGACCCCGGAGCCTACACCACAACTCATCTTTGAGCCGTCGGTGTATACCCTGATGTCAAAACCACATGTTGGATCCCCCATATCCCACTCCCGCCTTAAGGGAAAGCTAACCCGAAAAGGTCGGCAGAAATCCAATCTAGGAGTAACATAGTCGGACTCAAATCCCACACGTGGGTGAAGTCCATCAAGAAGCCTAGCATGTCCATAGGTCCTGGACTTCCAGGAACCTGTTGCAGCAAGCCGCGCTGCGATGCTAGAAGAACCCGCCATTATATACAAATCAACAGGAATAATGTGAAGCATTGCATTGAGAGCCTCCGAGGGACAATTATGACGGTTATACTATTATGACGGTTATTTAAAACAACAACGAAAAGAAAAAACTGTATTCCTGTACCAGTTGTTTGAGGCAGTTATTTTAATATTTTAATAAACAACTACACACAGAGAAAAATTTAGCTATTTGCCAACTAAAATTCTATTAATTTCTGTTAGTGATTTAAAAAATACAAAAAATAACTGTTACAAACAGTAGTTTTTACCATTTTTTTTTTTTAATTATTTAAAAATTGTTGTAATAAAAAATTGTCCGTTATTTTTACTGCATTAATGAATTGTTTTTAACAGTTAAAAATAACTAAATTTTTAGTTACTTTAATGATTGTTAACTTTGTCGACTCTATAACTGAATTTACAGTTGTTTTAACTGTCACTTTCAGTAGATTCTAATGTCAAACTTTTTTGAGTGTATCATTAATGTTTTGAATATTTGGGACGGGTTTATATGCATGATAAAAAAAAATAGCAACAATATACCAGCGACAATCTTGGTAATAAATACCACAATAACAACAAAAATAAATTTCCTACAAAGGCTAATTCCCATCATAATTCAAACAAAAAAGCTTTTATTCCTAAAAAAAAAAAAGAAAACACAAAAAAAATTAATTTAAAAATTCACAAGATTATAAATTGTTTAAAACATGCAAGTGCATTTAAAACAATGCAAACGAATTAAGTTACAAAAAACCTCTACTTTATTGAGGTAAGATAAAAAATGAAAACGCCAAAAAATATGACATTATTTCTTACAACATCATGTGTGAAGTGTTAGTGCACTTAAAACTTAACAAATTAACACAAAACGCAGTAAAAAAAACTTTAGTTCAGGTATAGAACAACTCTATAATAGGCTACATAAAATTTTACACAAAATCTTAAAAAAAAAAAAATGTAGAACATAACGTTGGCAACACTTGTTACTAGGGATGCCAACCGAAATTGATTTTTAAAAATACCGCATTTGGGATTTTGGAAATCCCGATTCCGAAATGCTGGGATTTTTAGGGATTCCAGTATTTGCTTTTGTTAACCAAAAAATTCGTTTGGCAACAAATTTCTGTTTTCGACGTGTACTTTTCGCAGGGGAAATTCGGTTATTTTGATGGTAAATTGATGTGTAATAATTAGGGTATTCAATCGGTTAACCGTTACTCGCTTAATCGATGAAATGATGTCGAACAATTGTTCGAGTAATTCGAAGTGGCCAATTTCGAGTAAAGAATAACTCGAACAATTTTGGTCGATTAATCGAGTAACTCGAGTAATTTAAAAATATGAACTATTTTATATTTTTTTAATATTTTGTATAAAATAATGTGACTGTTATAGTGAATATTTAAATGTTAAGTGTATTTTTATATTAAGTGAGCACTGTTAAAGAAATTATATTACGAAAAACGAAGAACTTAATGCGAAAAAACTCCGATATCGAAGAAACTTGGATATTTTTTAAACAAGTTCTAAGACTGGGGTGTTTAAGATTATTGGTGCGGATTTGAGGGTTAAAAGTGGGATCAAACATTATTTTATTTTTTAATTTAGTTGCCATTTAATCTAAAGAAACTACATATAAATACTATATTTCAAAAAGGAATTTTTAAATGTCATTTACTAAAACTTTTTGTTGGTCCCTTTTATGTCGTTGTAACAAGCCAATTTTAGAAGCCCTATATGGAAATTCATAGCGGTCCTACGCAAAATTTCCACATATTAAAATTTACGTATAGAAGTAATGAAATTTTCATTAATATGATGAAAATCTTCTTAAATATTCATGAAAGTTGTTTCAAAACTTCTTTATAATTTTTTTAGAAAAATTACATATCTCAAAATCCCAAAATGATAGGACAAAATGGAATATTTTTTCGTTTAGTACTAACACACTAATATAATAAAACTGTGTCAAGTCTGAGTGAAATTACAAACGAATCACCCTACAAATATTTTTATAAAACAGTTTAATACATATTTATGAACCAGTTAAATTGAAAGAAAATCAATGAAAATTTCAACATATTTATAAATAATTTCATTGATATAATAACGCTTTTGCTTTGAGTGTACTGAGACAAAACTGTCGCAATAATAAATGATCTTAGCAAATGTTTTTCTCTTTTAGATATACTTTTTACTAAAATTTTTAATTAATTTGTTAATTTTATATATGTATATGTTATTAGACTGGCTCAAAATGCAAAAACATTAAAATCTTGTGCTCCACAAGGCTGCCCCTATTCCAATAAACAAAATAAATATATATTTCAAATTTCAGACAAATCGGCCAATATTTAGAGGTCGCTAGAAATTTGCGATTTTTCGGGGTTTATGTCAAATTCAAACAAAAATTTAATTTTTATAAAAAATTTATTATTTCTGTACATAAAATTTACATATTTACAAAACAATTTTAAGTGTTGCTTATATTATTTGTTTAGTGGTAATAATTACATTTCTAACGTTATTTTATTCTCCGAGTTTCATCTTTTGAATGTAGCCTTTTGAAGCCACAGGATATGTCTTTCTACTTATGTAAATCAACTAAGCGGAGCAAATATTGTTTCTGTTCTTCATTTTTTGTGATAGAGTTGTTAAATTCGGTAACCAAAGCAATACCACGCTCTGCACAATCGTTTACAACTCTTAAAAGGCTCGCTCTTTCTTTCATTTGAATATAAATTGCATCATCCTTCCACACTGCAGGGTCCTTTGCAAGGAATGAATGAGCCTTTTCATGTCCATCATCCATTAATAAATCAAATAAAATACTTGTGCGTTTGGTAACAAAATTTTTTTTTGGTTTCAAAATTATTGTCAAGCCTCTTTAAGACGGTTTCTTGTACGTTGTATTGTACTTCGTGATAAAGTCATATCGGACACAGGTTTGCCCAATGCCTGAGAAACAGCTCCGACAACAAACATTGCCTTTCTATCAGAAAGATTTACGCGATGCAATAACATCTTTATTTAAAACTGATTTGGTTATGGTTGATTTATTTTTTCTTTCATAACAAATAAATTCATCACTCGATGAATAATCCGACTCGGTCTCGGTGAAACCATCATAACTGTTTAATGCAGAAATGGAGCTAACAACAACTTCACTTGCTTTCTGTTTTTCGACGTATCGCAGCTTACTGGCTTCAGCTTCATCAAATATTTAAGTCGAATTCTCCTTAAACATTTCTTCTTTGATGCGACACCTTTCAGAATTGGTTTTTCGATTCTTCTTTAATAAGATAAATTCGGATAGCAGATTGCGGAGTTTTTTTTTCGATGGCATCGGACCTTTAAGTAGGAATTTTAGCTTTCTTCCGAATATCCAATACTGCAGTTACTGTCTCCTTAATACTAATCTTTTTAGTCCTTTTTTTCAAAGTGATGAAAATTAAACATTTTATGCACATCAAATTTTGATGGAAGCCTTGCTGTGGAAAATTTTTCAATTGGATTTCCACGCTCTTGGAGAGCTTCTCATAAATTTTGAACCAGTATTAAAAGTTATGACTTTTATCTAAAAAGATCGCGAAAATAAATAATCGTTTACAAAAACAATATTTCTTTCGCACTACTCACTCTTTTAACCATTAATAAAATGCACAAAAGTAACACTTAAATTTGCTTATTGCATGTAGCAAAAATTATATAATAGCACCTTTATGTTTAAAGAATTCTTCTTTTTTGATTAAATATTAAATTACAGGGGATTTCCCGTATTTTAATTTCTTTAAGCAAAGTAAAAATAAGTATATCTATGCTGGAAATAAGAAGAAAAAGGATGGCTATATTCGTTTTCATATAAACTTAACGCTATAAGTAAGAGTAGGACAACTATTGACAATGACTGAACTTATTAAATACACTGTAAAACATATGTAAACTTACAGAACTTTATACTAATATAAATAAAGCAGAAATATAGTACTACACTATGAAATGTACGTAACTTGAATCACAAAACCAAAAAGTTGAAATTTCTAGCGACCTCTAAATATGGTCCGATTGTTCCAATTTATGTATGCACACTTCTTTGATGACTGCAACAGGGGCGGCCTTGTGGAGACAAAAAAAAATTACATCTGCAAATTTCATACACTCTTGAGCCAGTCTAATATGTTATATTAGTACTAATAAAATATAAAAACTTACAAAAATGTGAGTTTTTGGAAAATAAAATTAAAGTATTAAAATTGTTCGAGTTACTCGAGTTATTCGAGCAATTTTAAAATCTTACTCGCCTACTCGAGTAAATTAAAAACCTCAAAATCGAGTTACTCGTTTACTCGAACAAAACTAAACCCGAGTAATTTGAATACCCTAGTAATAATCATATATCAATTTCCGAAAAATTCCGAAATTTATTAAATCCCGGGATTTCGATATTCGGGATTTACTAAATCCCGAAAATCCAGGGATTTCGGGATTATCTAAATCCTGAAGACCCTGAGATTTCGGGATTTCCCGTTTGACATCCCTACTTGACACTAATTATCGTTACATACACCTGAATTACCGTTGCCTCTAAAATAACTTTTTCTCCAAAAGTTCTTAACGATTCAAAACTTTTTCAACTACACACAGAGAAAAATGTAGCTATTTGCCAACTGAAATTCGAGTTGGTAAAACTGAAGATTTGTTTTCACAACAAAATTTGCTTAGTTTAACGGAATTTAGTTGCAACACTCAAAATATTCAGAAAAATCTAATGGTAATATCGTTGTACTAACTGAATTTATAAGTTGTTAACATAAATATACACTTTTTAATTCGGTTGACACTTTATTTCTCTCCGATATTAATGAAATTTGAATATTTAACGCAACAATCTTATGTTTATGGGGCTTAAAGTGGGGTCTAAAATTACCCCATTTTTCGTTTTATTGGTTAATTTCGAATTGTTTCAGAGAAATTTTCGACAAAAGGGGTATCAAATGAAAGAGCTTTTGGAGACGCATTAACTGGTATAGGAGACAAATTCAACAACTTTTAATATATTTGTTATTCAAAAAAATCCTTTTAAGTGAAATTAAAACTGGCGTTTTGTTAAACAATATATTTGGATTAGGCTAACAAATACACTCAGAATATTCTTACACTAACTACATGTAGATCATTCGAGTAGTAAACAGTAATACTTGTTTTAACTGCTATTGTAGTAATTTTTCTGTAAGGAAATAAAAAACGATTAGTTTATACAGTAATTTCAAAACTAACCAAAAATACTGTACTTCAGTATCAGTTGTTGTGAGTAGTAATTTTAATATTTTAATAAACAAATACCAGTTATTTTGCAGTAAACAGTTATTTTGCAGTAAACAGTTAATTTTTGTTAGTTATTTAAAAATAGAAGATTATTTCGAGTTTTTGGAAATTTTTCGCTTAGTTTATATGTAAAGGGTGTCCCAAGAAGAGCGCAATTTTTAAATTTTAAATAAAACACAGATATTTAAAAAAAAATCGTGAAACTTTATTATATCGTAAAGTAGACATAATGAGGTTATGTATGGAACAATATATCGTGCAGATGGCCGCCGCGGCTTTGCTGGCATGCACGCGATCTTTTAATGAAATTTTAAATGACCGTTTTGCATGAATGCTGCGGTATTTCATTAATGCAGCGTCCAATTTCCTCTTTTAAGGCTTGAGTCATCGTCGGCTTATTCGCGTAAACCATCGACTTCAAAAAACCCCAAAGAAAAAAATCTAGTGGTGTTAAATCGCACGATCTAGGCGGCCAATTCTGATCTCCAAAACGCGAAATAACACTACCGGGGAATGACTGATGCAGCAATTGAATTGTTTCTCTGGCTGTATGACATGTGGCGCCGTCTGTTGGAACCACATGCCCTCCACATTCATTTCTTCATTCTAGGCAAGAAAAAACTGGTTATCATTTCACGATACCGTACACCATTGACTGTTTGCGCTTGACCTGCCTCATTTTCATAAAAAAAAGGTCCAATGATTCCTCCAGCCCAAAAACCACACCACACAGTGACACGTTGAGGATGCATTTGCTTCTCGTGAATCACTCGAGGATTTTCCTCACCCCAAATGCGACAATTCTGCCTATTGAAATGGGCCTATGAAAATGGGCCTCGTCACTGAAGATGATTTTATCGGCAAAATCAGCATTTTCATGTTGTCTCTCCAATACCCAATTAACGAACTCCCTTCGCTGTCCATGGTCAGCTGGCTCCATTTTTACTAACCTCGTACCTTCTACTAGCAAACAATAACAATTGTTCAAATGTCAAACAATGACACTTCGAATGTTGCCAAATTTAAAAATTGCGTTCTTCTTGGACACCCTTTATATGTTATTATTGATATGTTAATAGTTTTCAAATAATAATTAGAATATATCCAATGCATAAAAACGTCATTATTGGAATACTGCACAGTGAGGAAAATTGGACTTTTTTTGAGCAATTTTGCCTGCAACCCACAGTTTTAAACGAATTTGTAAAGAATAAATAATTTAATAAATTTCAGATAAATGAAATATATCTTAAATTAAGGGGTATTATATTCTCTCTTGATACTTTTCGTTAGATCCGGTGTCAAAGCTTTATTTTTTTTTTTTATAATAATCAAATTAAATTTAACAATATTGAGTTTTTGCTTTTAATAGATCATCTTTACTATCTCACCAAATGTGTTGAACTCTTCTTTATATAAAAACCAATATTTTGCTGTACAAATGCACATCATTGAAATAGCGTGATGACAAATATATTTTTAAGGGACAGCCTAATAAAGGTTGTTTTTATAGAGGTATAGAACTTTGAAATGTAATAAAACAAAGATGAACATTTTTGGTCTTCAAAGTTTTAGTAACGTCATTATGCTTGTTAGACCCTAACCACGTGCTTGGTTACTAAGAAGATATGAATGGAGCAAAATTGATGATTGATAGGTATATAGCTCTATAGCGGTCCTGTTCCTGTGCACGATGGCGAATAGACTGATTGGGATCTTCCTCTAAGCTACGCTCTACAGCAGCAATGACTTCTTCTGTATGCACTGTACGACGTCTCTGTGGATGCATATGATCATTTAGAGTAAACGTGGTGCGAAAACGTTCCATAGTTAATCGAATTAATTGATCTGGTGGACGATTAAGTTGACCGTAAAATGGACGTGGTACGC
Organism: Delia radicum; assembly: GCA_021234595.1. Lineage (NCBI taxonomy): Eukaryota > Metazoa > Arthropoda > Insecta > Diptera > Anthomyiidae > Delia > Delia radicum. The sequence continues at coordinate 163,060,259 of CM037855.1, read as the reverse complement.
GATATGTATTCGAACAGAACCATGATTTTTAAAATAAATTTGCACAATTTGGAAGCATTGTTCAGGCGTCAGTCTATACATATTGAAATGCCAATCCAAACTAAACATAAGTCACTTGACAGCTGACAATATGGCCGCCAGTTAAAAAAGTGTTGATAAGTTAAAGTTTTATACCTGTACAAAAAACACCCTTTATATATAAATACTTTCAAATTTAAATTACTTTCAAATCAACAATGGTTTGAAAATTTGAATTTTAACGTATATAAGACTTTACAGGGGAATACTATGTGCCTTTAGGGATAAAAACTAATCATTCATCATTTCATATTATGTTGAACTTTGCACTAATTTAATGAAGGAATTGTATACTATTATTGTTAGAAATTTATAAAAATTTAAGTGAAAGTAGTGTTAGGGACAGCCAGGGGAATGACCTTTGAACACTTTGGTAGTCAATTTTTTAAAGAACAAACCAATTTTGGAAAAAATTTTAGGGACTGCAAACGACATATAAAGCTTACTTGTAAGGGAAATACTAAAGTTTAATATATTTTATTTTTCCCATTTTAAATACACAATGACAGCAAATTAGTCGGTTAACCAATATGATAAAAACCTTAATGCAAAATAAAATCCATTAAATAGTTACAAAATATAAATAAAATATAATATTGTAATTAAATAATTATTATATTTATTTATTTTAAATATAATATAATATTTTAATTGAAACTCAGTTTAAGTTTTTTCTGTGTATCGCAGTAAAATTAGCAAAAACAGAAATTTCTACAGTTTTTTTTTTTTCAAAGTCATCTGACCAACCGCCTTCGTCTCAAAATCTAATATTTTAAATGTGTGTTTCGTTATAAAAACAATGTTTCTTATTTTTTTAAAACATTAATATATTTAAAAAAAAATCTGTCCGTTCCGACCACTTACTTAATCTTTATATAAAATCGTAAATATACATCTCATAGAGCTTTTTAATTGAGTATTCCATTGTTTAGTGATTGACATAGTTTAAAATTACCGAACTCAACCTCTTTATGTTTCTTGACGCTGCATACAAATTAATCTAAGTTTCGTAAATTTCAGATACATTTGCATATCCCTTCACGGTGTGGTTGAAGGGATTTTTATTGAAAGATCATTGCATATGATATTTTTTCCAGATTATGATACAAGGTACCTTCACGAAGAGATTTGGAATAAACAAATTGTAATGTTTGTTAATAACACCGATTGAAAACCATTCTCTGCCTATTCAGGAGGCTCTAGCTTTTCTAAAACTTCGGGTTCTAATGAGATCTGTAGCCAGATCAAAATACATGTATCAACCTAGCTAATATATATACCTTGCTTTATTTTTGTAAATATACGGAGGTTGAAGGCTCGTTATAAATAAATAAAAAAAAAAAAATAAAAATAATCCCGATGTATGTATATAAAAACCAAAACCAAAAAAAACTGTTAAAAAATTTATATATTTTGGAATTTTTGAGAGGCTATCACAAAAGACACCGAAATCCCATATGAAGGATGTTTTTTATAGAGGTATAAAACTTTGAAATGGAATAAAACAAAGATGATTTTTTTAAATTGACATGAAATTTACTTTATTCGAAAGATAATCTTCTGGCATTATATTTAAATACGACTTCTGACATATGACCGCCACGGCTGGCTCGGACGTAGTCTAATCTGGAGGTCCATTTTTCGATGACTTTTTCCAACATTTGTGGTCGTATATTAGCAATAACGCGGGCTTATCGGCGTAGACTAGCGAATTCACATATCCCCACAGAAAATAGCTCAGCGGCGTTAAATTGCACGATCTTGGAGGCCAATTCACGTGTCCGAAACGTGAAACTATGCGGTTACTAAACGTTTCCTTCAATAAATCAGTTGTGGCACAAGCTGTGTGACATGTTGCGCCGTCTTGTTGAAACCACAGCTCCTGCACATCATGGTTGTTCAATTGATGAACGAAAAAGTCAGTAATCATGGCTCTATAGCGGTCACCATTGGCTGTAACATTCTGACCAGCATCGTTTTTAAAGAAGTACGGACCAATGATTCCACCATCCCATAAAGCACATCAAACAGTCAGTTTTTGTGGATGTAACGGTGTCTCAACATACACTTGAGGATTCTCATCACTCCAAATACGGCAGTTTTGTTTATTGACGTATCCATTTAACCAAAAGTGAGCTTCATCGCTAAACAAAATTCGCAAAATTCGTGTGCGATACGTATTTCGAACAAAACCATGATTTTCAAAATAAATTTGCACAATTTGGAAGCGTTGTTCAGTCGTCATTTTGAAATGAAAAACCAAACTAAACCTAAATCACTTGACAGCTGACAAAATGGCCGCCAGTTAAAAACCTGTTGCCAACTTAAAATTCTATACCTGCATAAAAAACACCCTGTACTTCGTTATAGGCTTATATTAAAGCCTCTGCTTTTGTCTCCAACAGAAAATTTTAAATTTTGTACATTTCTTGATAGTAAACTAAACGAAAAATTAGGTGTTTTTGACCCCAATTCTTAACGTATTAACATTAGATTGGTCCGCTAAAAAGCAATTATCACAATTTTATTAAGATTGAAGAGACTCTTCTTGTTAGAAAAAATATTTTCAAAGTTACTTACAGTAAAAGTGAGAATAATACAATAAGTTACCTGATTGGTTACTCATAGTAAAATAATAAGTAATTACGTTTATATTAGGGATAAGTGGTTACTCACTTTTATTATTATTATTTTTTTTTAAGAAATCTTGAAAAAATATTTTAAAATAACTTAAGCTTGGAAAATTTACTTGTAAACATTTTTAAAACAAATTAATACAATATTAGAATAAAAAAATATGGAATCGATATTTATGTAACCAATTACCAGTAACTCATTATTTTGTAATTACATATAAGTACGTCTATAACACTGTGTGTAATTTTTAAGTCATGGCAAAATAACCATATACGGACACCACTACGTTATAAAAGACTAAAAAAAAGACCCGTGTCTCCCATTTTTTCCCAAAGTCATCTCCTCTTTTGTTTATGGGCCGCCAAAGATTTGGGGCCTCGGTATAATTTTCGCCAAAAAGTGATAATTTTCTCAGGCTCATATCTTGCAAACCGTTCAGAATTTCGATTTACTCTCTATTGCAAAGTTGTAGCTCTTGTCATAAAGAACAAAAATTGCGAACATATAAAATCAAAAAAGTTTATATGTTCTAGAAATTTGTTTATTGAGATCTTAGGTAAATTTTTGTAGTTGATTGTTTCCTTGAATTTTGAACGGTTTGCTACCTATGGACCTGAACACGGGAAAAAGGTAAAAAAAATCGAATTTTTTTAAGTTTTTTGCGATTTTGATATGAGCCTGAGAAAATAATCACTTTTTTGCGAAAATGATACCGAGGCCCCAAATCTTTGGCGGCCCATAAACAAAAAAGGAGATGACTTTCGGAAAAATTGGAAGACACGGGTCTTTTTTTTTTAGTCTTTATCACGTAGTGGTGTCCGTATATGGTTATTTTTTCGTGTTGCACTGTGTAACCCATTGTCAGTAAGTCATTATTTTGTATTTTAAAGTAATGCAATAGGTAATGACCTATCATTACTTGGTAAGCTATACGGTAATGACCTGTCATTACCATGTTTTGCTGGTTAAGATTGAGCACCTAAAAAATTCTTTCTTTTCTCCCCTGTCACACATCCTCATTTTATTAAAATCTTAAAGAACCCATTAGAAGATTCCACATTTTTTCAAAATCAATTCGTTTCGATCAAATCGAAAGTATTGATCCCAAAAAAATTAAAAAAAAATATTTTTATTTTACTTTGTTCGAAAGCTTTAGATTATTAATTTCCACAGAAATCCAGCCTTAATTCTTTTTCTTTGTAGCAAATCATACTCCAAAGTGTACTTAATCGCCTGCTGTAGGGTCCATTACTAACAATCTTAAGTTTTGTTGTTTTTAACAACCACAATATTTGTAACTGTAAAAAAACAAAATAGTATTACAAGAAATGGAAGGAAATAATTACGCACATTGACTAGTAGAGTACAAAGTGATTATCTTTAAAAGAAACTCTCTCTTTTTGAACCTCACTTTTTGCGTTTTCCTCTCATTCTTTATAGATCTTTTAGATCTCTTCATATCTTAATTTCAACTCTTACTCCCTAAAAACTGCCAGCAATCAACAAGTGTTTTAAAATTTTCTAAAAAAAAAAAATTATTTCTATTATTCAACAAATTGCGCAGAAATTTAATAAACTTAAAAGTAAATAATTCCATTTCTCGTAATTCGTAAATTTTTAAAAGAAGGCAGATGTTTTTTTTATCGGTATTCTCCAAATAGTACCCGCCTTCCCCCCACTTTAATATGACATAAAGTTGGTTGAATTCAAAGAAAAAACTTAAAACCAGTCACCAGATTGCATTTTTTTTGCACTACATAATACATGCCACCATTACGTGCCTGTTCTCCTAATAACTCTTCCATTACATAGTTTTTTATTTTTTTTTTTCAAACAAAGATAATTCATACATTTAGGAAAATTATGGCAGATTCTTCTTTCTCCTCAATGTAACTACTTTTCTACTTTTTTCTGTTCATTTTAAATTGAATTATAAGCATAACTATTAAATTGATGAGAATGGACACATTATAGTAATGAGATGAGATTTATCACTCAAAATTATATACACATATATTTACAGTGTTGCCAGATGTTTGAGGTTTATAGAAAAACGCTAAAACATCTATTGGTTTTGTTTAACAATAGTGATTTTAGGAGTGATTTTAGCTACACTCAAAAAATAAGTTAGTACAAAAGTTAGTAAAACGTCTTGTAAATCAGGTATACTATTTTTTAGCAAAATTTTTGCTAAAATCGTGTTTTCAGCTAAAATTTTTGTTATACTTATTCAGCACTTAACTGTTTTATACTAATGCTTTACTAATATACTCATGTTTTACTAATTAATTTTGGTAAAAAAATTGTGCTGATAAGCACATTAATAGTGTGGACGACAACCAGATTGAAAAATATACGCAGAATGAAGCAGATGTCGCGGCATGTCAAGATGTAGTAGAGAAGAGGAAAATGATACTAAAAGTACAACTCTAATAAGACATATACAAAAATCAAACATGGAAGACTTTTGTATCTGTTTTTCATACATAAAACAAAAATTGATGATTAAAACAACTATATTTTGCGTTGTCACCGGCTTGTGAAAATAATTGTCTTTTAATTAAATCAAAGACAAAATAAAATATTTAAATTTAATATGTATTTCTAAACTAAATGTTTATAGATTAATAATCTAGTGTGGTGTGAAATTGCAAACAAACATATACAGACATTAGACAGAGTAAAGCGAAAGACAAAGACACACATCTTAGGTAGATTTTTATGGTTCCTTTTTCTTATTACAAAAAAAGGGTTGTTTTTCGTTTCGTTTCGTTTGTTTTTGTTTTTTGTTTTTGTTTTATTTTTAGTTCGTTTCTACAATTATCTTCGGCAGTTGCGTCCTTTAAAAGATAGCATCATTTAGACAACCATTGATGTAAGTAGTTAAAGAAAATTTTTGCTATGTTATATATATTTATTTCTATATATTTTCAGATATTAAATTAATTCATGTCGTCAATGTGGGAAAATTAAAATTTTTATATATCGTAATTATTGTAAATTATTTTAAAAGAATCACAAAATATGTTTTATGATTTTCAGCAAATAAATTAACTAAATTACAATTTTTCTACAAATTTTTTGCGTTTTTTTCAGTCTACTAAAATTCAGCAAAAAATTTATTAATTTTTAGCAAGGCATTTTATTTCTAATCCACTAAGTGTTAGCAAAACTTTTGCTGAATCTACTAATTTTGTTGCAAAAATCAGCTGACTCAGCAAAATTTTTTGCTGACTTTAAAAACTTTTTTTTTTGAGTGTACTTAGTCCAGAATATAACAAAATTTTCACAAAACAAGGAGGAAAACGGCATAAAGACTTAAATTGCTTGTACGTTTATTAAATCATTTCGTTGACGTCTGATATTTTTCAAAAGCATAATAATGGTGACAAAACATGCGAATGTCCTTACTGGTCCCTGGCGTCGTACTTAACTGGACACTGTAATCTCAGATACCATCCTGCACAAGAAGGGTCAATCGGACACGGATTTGTATAGGTTCTGCGAGATGGTGTCTGAGACCTCGGAGCATGTTCTCTGCGAATGTCCCAGGCTTTGTGATAGGAGGCTTAGGTTTCTAGGTGATCGCTTCATTCGCCTTCCGACATCGCGAACATTTTGCCTAATAGGATAATTGGCTTTATAGGTAGCTTGAATCTGTAGGTAACCTTAGGCAGCACAAAAGACCTACATTGGTCGCGGTGCATAGTGCCTTCTGATCTAATCTAATCTCATCTGGTCCTGGTCGTTCCTCCATGAATAGATCTTTGTGATTACTAAATGAATGCTACACTCAAATAAAAAGTTCACAAATTAGTAAAACGTTTTGTCTCCCAATTTACAGTTTTTGTACTAATGTTTAAGGCAGATTCACAATACTGGAATACTCTACGCTACAGATTGCATTCAACAAATAAAAAAATAGAATTGTAACGAAACATATTTAAGTGCAAAAGAGCAGACATGGGCGGAGTCAATTACATTTCACAATCATTTACTTGTGAAATTTGTCATACAATTAGTAATTTCAGAACTACTCTCACACTTGTTGGCTTAAAACGCTTCTTTGGAAAATTTTTTCAATACCAGACTTGGGACATAATATCAATATTTGTGTATTTAATTACAGACCAATACTTTTTTACATCTAAGTACATATAATTCGGTGTAATTAAGTAATTGCCCCGTAATTAAATACCCAGACCTCTGTTAATGTTAAAAAAAAAAACATTTTTAGCGTATGCCTCTTTCCTATATTTAATTTTAGTTTTCAATAAAATTCAAATTTAACGTCAACTTTCAACACCACTGAAAAAAAATACATGACCGTCTTAGGGTCATGAAAATTACCATCTTAGGGCATTTGAAGTAATTTTTTGAGAGCTACTAAAACTAGTACAAAATTAAATATCAATAAATCTTATTAAAATATCGTTACGCGATAAATAAATGTATATACGGACATATAGCTGAGAGCTCGTAAAGAATACGAGCTTTTTTTAAGCTGCCCAATCCCATATTTAAGGGTTACTAATTGTGGTCGAAAATTGCCCCATTTACGTTTTTTTTATTTTTATTATTTCATTCTAGTTTAAAGAAACAATAGACAAATTTGGTATCAAGTGAAGCTTTTTTGAGGAGCACATTCACTGATATATAAAACATGTCAATAAACTTTTAATGTTCTTATTATTTAAAAAATGTGTTTTAAGTAACATTGAAAATGGAATTAAGGTTGAATTAAAACTCAAAATTGTGCATATTAATTATGCAATTTATATTTTCATATAAATTGCATATAAAAATAAAAACACAGTGTACTTTAGATATACACAAATTAAATAGACCATTAAAACTGTTTAGGTTAAAAAATCATCTCAACCAATACAAACAGTCGTATTTCACATTTTAAGAAAAAAATATTTAGTTAAAAACTTGATTTTTTCAATTTTTTTTGATAAAAAATACATGTTTTTAAGCTATTTTCTCTTAACCGAATAATTCTGCCGAATAGTTCGGTATTCGCCGATTATTAAAAACAATCCGAATACCGACTAGTAACCGAATAGTCGTGACATCTCTAATATTAATGCTTATTTAAATCAAATTTTTGTAAATATCAGACATGTTACAAAACGAATTCACTTTTCACTGCACTTATTAACCCTTAAACGTGAGATTACACTGAGCGAATTATCTGCATGATATCAATGAATTTTCGCATAAATTCTATGACGTTTCACTAGAATTCGTCCATTGAAACTTTTCATTAATTCAATGCAATTTTTCTTTAAATTTATGAATAATTTAATTTTATTTATTAAAAGTTTCATGCACCTAATGAAAAAGTTTCGTAAAAATAATGAAGATTTTTATAAGTCTAAGAAATTTGAAATTCACTTTGTAAAGAAAACGTCATTAGTTTAGCTTAAAAATACGTTCTATTATATTTTGCTCCTCTACAACGTATTAAAGGAAAAAAAAAAATTTCTCAAAAAAATTTTTTTTTTAAATGTCCAAAAATTGTAATTTTACATTTATTGCTGTTTAGCCCACATTTGTGTTTATAAATCATAGCTTTGATCGTATTAAAACTAAATTGGAGCCTCCTTTTATATTTTAATTTCGGTGGTGCACTTTGAGAAAAGATTAGTTAAAGTTGAAATTTGAGTAAAAAACGTATACGATTCGGAGTGGTCTGCGAAGAGAATAAATAGGAAGTGGGAAAATTATTTTTAGAACACGCATTAAATGAAGCAGCCATTCAGAAGAATAAAAACAGTGGATGTGTTCTTAAAACAAGTTAAACTTGTTTTAGTAAAACCGTTAAGGAATTTGTCTGTACTTTCAAGTTAATAATAACAAAATCTTGTTTAGAATGTTTGGTCTTAATTATCAATGAAATATAATAAATCACACTTCAGAAAACTGGGCCTAAATCTCAAAGAAAAAGATTTTCGATACATTTTTGACAAAAAAGTAACTAAAATAACATTTTTTATAATTTAAAAACTTTAATGGCGTTCAATTTAGCGTGAAAAA
>CM037855.1:162266982-162441982 GCA_021234595.1 Delia radicum | reverse complement strand
AGGTAACCACTTGATCCTACTTAATTTCTGCATTCAAAGTTTTTCAGGTCTGTGCTTCAGGGCCGAGCTATGGGCCATTTTCAATATCATATATTGAAAATTTTTAAATTCCGTTACTTTCATATAACACTGTGGCCATATTTTAAGAGGAAACGAGATGCGACCTGGTGGATTAGGTAACCACTTGATCCTACTTAATTTCTGCATTCAAAGTTTTTCAGGTCTGTGCTTCAGGGCCGAGCTATGGGCCATTTTCAATATCATATATTGAAAATTTTTAAATTCCGTTACTTTCATATAACACTGTGGCCATATTTTAAGAGGAAACGAGATGCGACCTGGTGGATTAGGTAACCACTTGATCCTACTTAATTTCTGCATTCAAAGTTTTTCAGGTCTGTGCTTCAGGGCCGAGCTATGGGCCATTTTCAATGTCATATATTGAAAATTTTTAAATTCCGTTACTTTCATATAACACTGTGGCCATATTTTAAGAGGAAACGAGATGCGACCTGGTGGATTAGGTAACCACTTGATCCTACTTAATTTCTGCATTCAAAGTTTTTCAGGTCTGTGCTTCAGGGCCGAGCTATGGGCCATTTTCAATGTCATATATTGAAAATTTTTAAATTCCGTTACTTTCATATAACACTGTGGCCATATTTTAAGAGGAAACGAGATGCGACCTGGTGGATTAGGTAACCACTTGATCCTACTTAATTTCTGCATTCAAAGTTTTTCAGGTCTGTGCTTCAGGGCCGAGCTATGGGCCATTTTCAATATCATATATTGAAAATTTTTAAATTCTGTTACTTTCACATGACACTGTGGCCATATTTTAAGAGGAAACGAGATCCGACCTGTTGGATTAGGTAACCACTTGATCCTTCTTAATTTCTGCATTCAAAGTTTTTCAGGGCTGTGCTCAAAAAAGTATCATATGTATCACAAGTTTTCTGAAAAATGAGACTGTTAATATATTATAATAATAGAAGACAAATTTGTTTTTTTATGCTTATTTTACTCATCTGTACTTTTTTTGCTTTTTTGGATTCTAAAATAAAAAAGCTTTTTTACTTATAAAATTTAATTTTTTCTATTAAGAATGATTTCGATGTTTTTCTTTAAAATCTCAGAGTTTAAAAACTGATGTAAACGCAACAATAATTTAAAAGTTGAATGTGTAAAGAACACCTTTAAAAATTAATCATCTGGCTAGTTTGATAATTCACTAAAAGTCTGGTAACTTCATACACAACATTCAATCATTTGCACATGTAGTAAAGCATTTGATATTATTTTCTTTTATTTAGCATTTTTTAAAGAATGCTATTAAGAAGTGAAACAAATTTACACAATAAGCAAAATGATTATAGTGGAGAGAAGTTTTCCTCGTGGAGGAGTAGCAGCAGCTAAAGAATCTGCTGTGGTAAAATCTGAAGAACAGGTAAGACTCCATTTTCAGACTCCATATAATTAAAAATCTAGCTTAAATTTTTTATACCCACTAGATATTTGGAGCAGTACAGAAAAAGTTAAGAAACCCAAAACAAAGGGATCTTCTACGGCCGTAGGAGAAGGTTTACAAGATGAACATGATTTAAAAACACAGTTGGCAGAGCTTTTAAGTCATGATATCATACAAGATGGTATGATTATTATAGATCTATTATATTTGATGCTTATACTAAATCTATGAAAGATTTTTTGCAAAACTCCTCACAATCGAAGGGTTATAAATCTTTAAAGGATTTGTATCATGTGGGTCAAATTGTTTATGGTAGGATACAGGAAGCAAAACGGGGTCACAAAGGACAATATCAAGTTGACATGTCATTAAAACCAAATGAAGTACATGCTGAATTTACTCATTGTAATATACGTAAAGGATTTGTCTATAATGGTGCTGTGGAGGAAGTTCAAGAACATAGTTGTATTATTGAAACGGGTATAAAAGTTAAAAATGAAAGATAAAATTGATCCTAAATAAGATTATATGTTACCCTCCATGTAAATAAACTATTGAAAAATGGTCTTCATGGTTTGTTTTCTTTATTTATGTTCATAGTTTCGTTCGTGGAGAAAGACGACATAGTCCATGATTAAAGCTATCGGTTTTATGAATGATAATGGTAAATATCTGAATGTTTTCCTTCTCCTGTAAAAAAAATTTTATATGATATGCTCTTTTGGTTTTAAGGTGACGATATGTTTTTATACAGTATGGTAAATTTTTTACTAATAATATAAAACTCGTATTTGTGTATTTTTTTACACATATGAGTTTGTTTTCTATAATTATGTATATAGTTTCTTTCGTGGAGAAAGACAATATTTTTTGCTTTAAATATTTAAAAATAGCTTTGTTTTGTCTTCTCTGATTAAAATTAAAAAATCGTCAGTCAACATTTCAAAAATGAAATCGCTAAACGAATTTGAACATCTGACAACACTGAATGTATTGAAAAAAGTGCTAGTTATATATTTCTCTGGTGATCTACTCTCTTTGTCTCATTTCCACACGTGGAACTATTATGTTTTTACCGCCATAATTTTACTCGTTACAAGTTTTTAACTATGTTAGCCAAACTACATACATGTCTACTAGAGTTGGGATTAATCGTTCATTTTGGTGACTCGATCATTTTCGTTCAATTAGAGTCAGTGAACTAGTTCGTTCAAACGTTCTTTTTTGCTTAGACTTGTGACTGATCTGCGTGTTGTGAACTGTGTCGTTCGTTTGGCAATTATTACGCACTATTCATGTTTTACGAGTTTTGTCACAAAGTTTACTTTCCATAGACAAAAAATGTTATAAAAATCCAACTTTTCTAACAAAAATTTATTTATTTTGTGTAAAAAACATTTATTTGTATGACTTTAATTGTTTTTCCTAATTTTAAACAATATTACTATTTTCTAAAAAAAAGAATTGCTCTTGCAAACAATTTGTTCTATGAATTAATCACCCTTATTGTGTATGTCGTATTTAAAATACGACTACGACTGTTTTGTAATAGATTAAAGAAAATAAGTTTACGTTCTCTTTAATCTATTACAAAACAGTCGTAGTCGTATTTTAAATACAATAAGGGTGAATGCACGAATCATCGTTCAATTGAACTAGTTCGTTCATGAACGACACAACTCATATTTTTGGACTTGTACGATAAAAATAGAAGTTTCATAAAAAAATTCGAATCCTATGTTTTTGTTTTTGAACATTGTTTTGTCTGCCCTATAAAATATTGAAGTAGGGTTGAGTGATTATGAAGCACTTCATCGAAGTATATTTCTCAATAAACTTTTATAGTTCTATGATAAAAACTATCAGTTTTATTAATGATAATGCTAAATATCTGAATGTTTTTCTTCTGTAAAAAATATATATATATATGTTAGTTATGGCATTTTGGTTTTAAGGTGACGATATGTTTTTATTCACAACATAATTTCTATTTATTATGCGGCATAATTTATAGTAAATTTTTTACTAATAATATAAAACTCATATTTGTGTATTTTTTTACACATATGAGTTTGTTTTCTATATTTATGTTTACAATTTCTTTCGTGGAGAAAGACGACATAGACAAACTAAAATAATTGTTTTCTTTTCTTAGGTGCTGCCAACTTATATTGTTTACAAAATTCTAAATTTTGTCTAGAAAAATCGTCAATCAGAATTCGGCAATAAACACTCTTTGAATAGCAATAGAAAAAATGATTATACTCAAAAATTTATTTAAATCATTTCCTATGTAAATTTTTTATTATAAAAATAACATAGTAGATGTTAAATAAATGTATAAAAAAAAAAGTATTATAACTTTGTCAATTTTCAATAGATTAAAATAAGGATTACAAAAAAAATTTCGTAAGATTTACAAAAAATTTAAAATTTCAAATGGTATTAAAAAATCTACATTTTTTTTAATACTAATATAAAGAACATTGAAAATTTTTAAACATATAACTCGTTTTTTACATTTTTCAAAAACAACGGTTATACACCTCTCTCAAATACAACTCTGTGAGAAAAACAGCTGATAATGGTTGACGTTTAGTAACAACTTTTTTTATTCAGTGAGCTAGTTCGTTCAAATCGTTCAATCGTTCTTTTTTCCTTTGACTTGTGACTGATCTGCGTGTTGTGAACTAGGTCGTTCGTTTGACAATTACACTGTGTGTAATTTTTTAAGTCATGGCAAAATAACCATATACGGACACCACTACGTGATAAAAAAACTAAAAAAAAGACCCGTGTCTCCCAATTTTTCCCAAAGTCATCTCCTTTTTTGTTTATGGGCCTCCAAAGATTTGGGGCCTCGGTATCATTTTCGCAAAAAAGTGATAATTTTGTCAGGCTCATATCTTGCAAACCGTTTAGAAAAAACTTCACCTTCCAGATCAAAGTCGCAAAAAACTTAAAAAAATTCGATTTTTTTTTACCTTTTTTCCCGTGTTCAGGTCCATAGGTAGCAAACCGTTTAAAATTCAAGGAAACAATCAACTACAAAAATTTACCTAAGATCTCAATAAACAAATTTCTAGAACATATAAACTTCCTAGAGATGATTCTTAACACTGTTTAGGTAGCGAGCAAAAGTGAAAAATTTTTTAATTTCATTTTTTTCCTTTTTTCTCCTGTTCAGGTGCATAGGTAGCAAACCCAATTCCCAGGAAGTTTATATTTTCTAGAAATTTGTTTATTGAGATCTTAGGTAAATTTTTGTAGTTGATTGTTTACTTGAATTTTGAAAGGTTTGCTACCTATGGACCTGAGCACGGGAAGAAAGGTAAAAAAATCGAATTTTTTTAAGTTTTTTGCGATTTTGATATGGAAGGTGAATTTTTTTTGATTTTATATGTTCGCAATTTTTGTTCTTTATGACAAGAGCTACAACTTTGCCATATAGAGTAAATCGAAATTCTGAAGGGTTTGCAAGATATGAGCCTGAGAAAATTATCACTTTTTTGCGAAAATGATACCGAGGCCCCAAATCTTTGGCGGCCCATAAACAAAAAAGGAGATGACTTTGGGAAAAATTGGGAGACACGGGTCTTTTTTTTTTAGTCTTTTATCACGTAGTGGTGTCCGTATATGGTTATTTTTTTCGTGTTGCACTGTGTTACACTATTCATGTTTTACGAGCTTTTTTCACAAATTTTACTGTACATAGACAAAAAGTGTTTCTAACAAAAATTTATTTATTTTGTGTAAAAAACATTTTATTTTTATGACTATAATTGCTTTTCCTAATTTGAAACAATATTACTACTATTTCATAAAAACAAATAATTGCTCTTACAAGCAGTTTTAATTGAATAGAGATGCAATTGCTTTGTGAATAAAAAGAACGAAATGAACGATTGAACGAATATTGGTGAACGAGTCATATCGTTCAATTGAGTGAGTCGTTCAATTGAACTAGTTCGTTCATGAACGGCACAACTCTAGACAGTAGTATTTTTTGTTTACAAAAAAAAAGAAAAAATTTGTTGTAAACACAAAATTAGCATTTTTTTTATTAATTTTTTATATTAAATTGTTTAATAAAAAATGGGTAAAGCTGAAGTCGGTACTCCCAAGTACCTGGTCAATAAAATGAAGGCCAAGGATTTACAAAAACTGCGCTGGTATTGTCAGATGTGTGAAAAACAATGTCGAGATGAAAATGGTTTCAAATGCCACACCACAAGTGAGAGCCATCAACGGCAAATTGTTGCTATTTGCAGATGCTCCTGGTAAATTTTTGCACAACTTCTCTAAAGAATTCTCAGATGGCTATATGGAATTGTTAAGACGACGTTTTGGTACAAAACGTGTAAATGCCAATAAAGTGTATCAGGAGTATATATCCGAGAAAGATCATGTCCACATGAATGCCACACGTTGGCTAACGCTATCGGATTATGTTAAATGGTTGGGTAGGACAGGACAAGCTATAGCTGATGAAACGGAAAAGGGCTGGTTAGTTACCTATATCGATCGTAGTCCCGATGAGGAACGTATGGTGGAATTTATAGAAAAACAAATTGAAAAAAACTAAAACCAAAGAATTCGACAAAGAAAAAGATGACGAAAAATTTACCGAACTTGTAAGAGATGAAGAACAACCTTTAAAATTGGATATACGCTTGGAAAAGAAATTTCAACCTGAAAATTTAGTGCAAACCTCAGCTTTATTACGAAAACGCATTAAAGAAGAACATAAAGAGCATGATAAAGACTCGCATAATGAAGCTGAAGTTTTAAAAAACCAAAATCCTTAAAACTGTAAACAAAACATAAAAAACTTTCTACTGCTAACTCTTCAACTTCAGCTTTAGATGATATAATCAAAATGGAAGAACAAAAAAGGATAGGGACAATCGTAAAGACTATTGGCTGCATGAGGGTATTGTTGTTAAATTTATAAGCCATTCCTTGGGCGATAAATATTATAAACAAAAGGCGGTGGTACAAAAAGTTATCGATAAATATACAACTAAAGTCAAATTTTTGGAAACAGGCGAAAAGGTTAAAGTTGATCAGGTTATATATAGGTACTAAAATGAAAACTATTTTTCAAGCAGATACGAAATTTATAATTTTGTTTTTCTTATTTTACTCACAGGCTCATTTCGAGACAGTTACGTATACCCGCTTTAGATAAATTAATAATGGTGGTTAATGGTGCCTATCGGGGCAGTGAGGCTATTTTAAAGAAGTTGGATGAGAAGAACTACTGTGTGACAATAGAAATTTCAAGAGGTCCCTTAAAAAGACGTATTGTTGAAAAAGTACAATATGAAGATATTTCTAAAATTTTTTAAAACTGCTACAATAAAATTAAATATTTTTTAAAAACTGTAATGCATTTGCAAAGATGATTAAACCTATTTTTAAATTACAAAGAAAATGGCTGTAATTAACTAATTACAAAAAATTATCAAAATCACAAACAAAAACAATAGCAATATTGTAAAGTCAACAACAAATGTACAGTGAATTTCTTTTGGGAGAAATTCCTGTGGTCTCATCAATATTTTTGACTTTAAAATGCTCGAAACTAATTTTCCACTTGATACAAATTATTATTTTATGTAGCTTGCTCCACGTTTGACCAAAAAAGACGCTCTAGGAAACTTACAGAATAACTTATTTCAGGCGAACTTTCATATTTTGATTAAATTTGTATATGTGATAGAGGATACTATATTAACAAACAAATGCTACTATATATAGTCCCAATTTCATGTGTATTACTTCTCATCGGGTAAATAAGACAATACGGGTAAAGCGTTGATCTTTTTCCTTTAAAATTTTGGTAAATCTTTATAAAATGCTAAATAAAAGAAAATAATATCAACTGCTTCACTACACGTGGAAATGATTGAATGTTGTGTATGAAGTTACCAGACTTTTAGTGAATTATCAAACTAGCCAGATGATTAATTTTTAAAGGTGTTCTTTACACATTCAACTTTTTAAATTATTGTTGCGTTTACATCAGTTTTTAAACTCTGAGATTTTAAAGAAAAACATCGAAATCATTCTTAATAGAAAAAATTAAATTTTATAAGTAAAAAAGCTTTTTTATTTTAGAATCCAAAAAAGCAAAAAAAGTACAGATGAGTAAAATAAGCATAAAAAAACAAATTTGTCTTCTATTATTATAATATATTAACAGTCTCATTTTTCAGAAAACTTGTGATACATATGATACTTTTTTGAGCACAGCCCTGAAAAACTTTGAATGCAGAAATTAAGAAGGATCAAGTGGTTACCTAATCCAACAGGTCGGATCTCGTTTCCTCTTAAAATATGGCCACAGTGTCATGTGAAAGTAACAGAATTTAAAAAATTTCAATATGTGATATTGAAAATGGCCCATAGCGCGCCCCTGAAGCACAGACCTGAAAAACTTTGAATGCAGCAATTAAGTAGGATCAAGTGGTTACCTAATCCACCAGGTCGCATCTCGTTTCCTCTTAAAATATGGCCACAGTGTCATATGAAATTAACGGAATTTAAAAAATTTCAATATATGATATTGAAAATGGCCCATAGCGCGGCCCTGAAGCACAGACCTGAAAAACTTTGAATGCAGCAATTAAGTAGGATCAAGTGGTTACCTAATCCACCAGGTCGCATCTCGTTTCCTCTTAAAATATGGCCACAGTGTCATATTAAATTAACGGAATTTAAAGAATTTCATTATATGATATTGAAAATGGCCCATAGCGCGGCCCTGAAGCACAGACCTGAAAAACTTTGAATGCAGCAATTAAGTAGGATCAAGTGGTTACCTAATCCACCAGGTCGCATCTCGTTTCCTCTTAAAATATGGCCACAGTGTTATATGAAAGTAACGGAATTTAAAAATTTTCAATATATGATATTGAAAATGGCCCATAGCTCGGCCCTGAAGCACAGACCTGAAAAACTTTGAATGCAGAAATTAAGTAGGATCAAGTGGTTACCTAATCCACCAGGTCGCATCTCGTTTCCTCTTAAAATATGGCCACAGTGTTATATGAAAGTAACGGAATTTAAAAATTTTCAATATATGACATTGAAAATGGCCCATAGCTCGGCCCTGAAGCACAGACCTGAAAAACTTTGAATGCAGAAATTAAGTAGGATCAAGTGGTTACCTAATCCACCAGGTCGCATCTCGTTTCCTCTTAAAATATGGTCACAGTGTTATATGAAAGTAACGGAATTTAAAAATTTTCAATATATGATATTGAAAATGGCCCATAGCTCGGCCCTGAAGCACAGACCTGAAAAACTTTGAATGCAGAAATTAAGTAGGATCAAGTGGTTACCTAATCCACCAGGTCGCATCTCGTTTCCTCTTAAAATATGGCCACAGTGTTATATGAAAGTAACGGAATTTAAAAATTTTCAATATATGATATTGAAAATGGCCCATAGCTCGGCCCTGAAGCACAGACCTGAAAAACTTTGAATGCAGAAATTAAGTAGGATCAAGTGGTTACCTAATCCACCAGGTCGCATCTCGTTTCCTCTTAAAATATGGCCACAGTGTTATATGAAAGTAACGGAATTTAAAAATTTTCAATATATGACATTGAAAATGGCCCATAGCTCGGCCCTGAAGCACAGACCTGAAAAACTTTGAATGCAGAAATTAAGTAGGATCAAGTGGTTACCTAATCCACCAGGTCGCATCTCGTTTCCTCTTAAAATATGGCCACAGTGTTATATGAAAGTAACGGAATTTAAAAATTTTCAATATATGATATTGAAAATGGCCCATAGCTCGGCCCTGAAGCACAGACCTGAAAAACTTTGAATGCAGAAATTAAGTAGGATCAAGTGGTTACCTAATCCACCAGGTCGCATCTCGTTTCCTCTTAAAATATGGCCACAGTGTTATATGAAAGTAACGGAATTTAAAAATTTTCAATATATGACATTGAAAATGGCCCATAGCTCGGCCCTGAAGCACAGACCTGAAAAACTTTGAATGCAGAAATTAATTAGGATCAAGTGGTTACCTAATCCACCAGGTCGCATCTCGTTTCCTCTTAAAATATGGCCACAGTGTTATATGAAAGTAACGGAATTTAAAAATTTTCAATATATGACATTGAAAATGGCCCATAGCTCGGCCCTGAAGCACAGACCTGAAAAACTTTGAATGCAGAAATTAAGTAGGATCAAGTGGTTACCTAATCCACCAGGTCGCATCTCGTTTCCTCTTAAAATATGGCCACAGTGTTATATGAAAGTAACGGAATTTAAAAATTTTCAATATATGACATTGAAAATGGCCCATAGCTCGGCCCTGAAGCACAGACCTGAAAAACTTTGAATGCAGAAATTAAGTAGGATCAAGTGGTTACCTATTCCACCAGGTCGCATCTCGTTTCCTCTTAAAATATGGCCACAGTGTTATATGAAAGTAACGGAATTTAAAAATTTTCAATATATGATATTGAAAATGGCCCATAGCTCGGCCCTGAAGCACAGACCTGAAAAACTTTGAATGCAGAAATTAAGTAGGATCAACTGGTTACCTAATCCACCAGGTCGCATCTCGTTTCCTCTTAAAATATGGCCACAGTGTTATATGAAAGTAACGGAATTTAAAAATTTTCAATATATGACATTGAAAATGGCCCATAGCTCGGCCCTGAAGCACAGACCTGAAAAACTTTGAATGCAGAAATTAAGTAGGATCAAGTGGTTACCTAATCCACCAGGTCGCATCTCGTTTCCTCTTAAAATATGGCCACAGTGTTATATGAAAGTAACGGAATTTAAAAATTTTCAATATATGACATTGAAAATGGCCCATAGCTCGGCCCTGAAGCACAGACCTGAAAAACTTTGAATGCAGAAATTAAGTAGGATCAAGTGGTTACCTAATCCACCAGGTCGCATCTCGTTTCCTCTTAAAATATGGCCACAGTGTTATATGAAAGTAACGGAATTTAAAAATTTTCAATATATGACATTGAAAATGGCCCATAGCTCGGCCCTGAAGCACAGACCTGAAAAACTTTGAATGCAGAAATTAAGTAGGATCAAGTGGTTACCTAATCCACCAGGTCGCATCTCGTTTCCTCTTAAAATATGGCCACAGTGTTATATGAATGTAACGGAATTTAAAAATTTTCAATATATGATATTGAAAATGGCCCATAGCTCGGCCCTGAAGCACAGACCTGAAAAACTTTGAATGCAGAAATTAAGTAGGATCAAGTGGTTACCTAATCCACCAGGTCGCATCTCGTTTCCTCTTAAAATATGGCCACAGTGTTATATGAAAGTAACGGAATTTAAAAATTTTCAATATATGACATTGAAAATGGCCCATAGCTCGGCCCTGAAGCACAGACCTGAAAAACTTTGAATGCAGAAATTAAGTAGGATCAAGTGGTTACCTAATCCACCAGGTCGCATCTCGTTTCCTCTTAAAATATGGCCACAGTGTTATATGAAAGTAACGGAATTTAAAAATTTTCAATATATGACATTGAAAATGGCCCATAGCTCGGCCCTGAAGCACAGACCTGAAAAACTTTGAATGCAGAAATTAAGTAGGATCAAGTGGTTACCTAATCCACCAGGTCGCATCTCGTTTCCTCTTAAAATATGGCCACAGTGTTATATGAAAGTAACGGAATTTAAAAATTTTCAATATATGATATTGAAAATGGCCCATAGCTCGGCCCTGAAGCACAGACCTGAAAAACTTTGAATGCAGAAATTAAGTAGGATCAAGTGGTTACCTAATCCACCAGGTCGCATCTCGTTTCCTCCTTAAAATATGGCCACAGTGTTATATGAAAGTAACGGAATTTAAAAATTTTCAATATATGACATTGAAAATGGCCCATAGCTCGGCCCTGAAGCACAGACCTGAAAAACTTTGAATGCAGAAATTAATTAGGATCAAGTGGTTACCTAATCCACCAGGTCGCATCTCGTTTCCTCTTAAAATATGGCCACAGTGTTATATGAAAGTAACGGAATTTAAAAATTTTCAATATATGACATTGAAAATGGCCCATAGCTCGGCCCTGAAGCACAGACCTGAAAAACTTTGAATGCAGAAATTAAGTAGGATCAAGTGGTTACCTAATCCACCAGGTCGCATCTCGTTTCCTCTTAAAATATGACCACAGTGTTATATGAAAGTAACGGAATTTAAAAATTTTCAATATATGATATTGAAAATGGCCCATAGCTCGGCCCTGAAGCACAGACCTGAAAAACTTTGAATGCAGAAATTAAGTAGGATCAAGTGGTTACCTAATCCACCAGGTCGCATCTCGTTTCCTCTTAAAATATGGCCACAGTGTTATATGAAAGTAACGGAATTTAAAAATTTTCAATATATGACATTGAAAATGGCCCATAGCTCGGCCCTGAAGCACAGACCTGAAAAACTTTGAATGCAGAAATTAAGTAGGATCAAGTGGTTACCTAATCCACCAGGTCGCATCTCGTTTCCTCTTAAAATATGGCCACAGTGTTATATGAAAGTAACGGAATTTAAAAATTTTCAATATATGACATTGAAAATGGCCCATAGCTCGGCCCTGAAGCACAGACCTGAAAAACTTTGAATGCAGAAATTAAGTAGGATCAAGTGGTTACCTAATCCACCAGGTCGCATCTCGTTTCCTCTTAAAATATGGCCACAGTGTTATATGAAAGTAACGGAATTTAAAAATTTTCAATATATGATATTGAAAATGGCCCATAGCTCGGCCCTGAAGCACAGACCTGAAAAACTTTGAATGCAGAAATTAAGTAGGATCAAGTGGTTACCTAATCCACCAGGTCGCATCTCGTTTCCTCTTAAAATATGGCCACAGTGTTATATGAAAGTAACGGAATTTAAAAATTTTCAATATATGACATTGAAAATGGCCCATAGCTCGGCCCTGAAGCACAGACCTGAAAAACTTTGAATGCAGAAATTAAGTAGGATCAAGTGGTTACCTAATCCACCAGGTCGCATCTCGTTTCCTCTTAAAATATGGCCACAGTGTTATATGAAAGTAACGGAATTTAAAAATTTTCAATATATGACATTGAAAATGGCCCATAGCTCGGCCCTGAAGCACAGACCTGAAAAACTTTGAATGCAGAAATTAAGTAGGATCAAGTGGTTACCTAATCCACCAGGTCGCATCTCGTTTCCTCTTAAAATATGGCCACAGTGTTATATGAAAGTAACGGAATTTAAAAATTTTCAATATATGACATTGAAAATGGCCCATAGCTCGGCCCTGAAGCACAGACCTGAAAAACTTTGAATGCAGAAATTAAGTAGGATCAAGTGGTTACCTATTCCACCAGGTCGCATCTCGTTTCCTCTTAAAATATGGCCACAGTGTTATATGAAAGTAACGGAATTTAAAAATTTTCAATATATGATATTGAAAATGGCCCATAGCTCGGCCCTGAAGCACAGACCTGAAAAACTTTGAATGCAGAAATTAAGTAGGATCAAGTGGTTACCTAATCCACCAGGTCGCATCTCGTTTCCTCTTAAAATATGGCCACAGTGTTATATGAAAGTAACGGAATTTAAAAATTTTCAATATATGACATTGAAAATGGCCCATAGCTCGGCCCTGAAGCACAGACCTGAAAAACTTTGAATGCAGAAATTAAGTAGGATCAAGTGGTTACCTAATCCACCAGGTCGCATCTCGTTTCCTCTTAAAATATGGCCACAGTGTTATATGAAAGTAACGGAATTTAAAAATTTTCAATATATGACATTGAAAATGGCCCATAGCTCGGCCCTGAAGCACAGACCTGAAAAACTTTGAATGCAGAAATTAAGTAGGATCAAGTGGTTACCTAATCCACCAGGTCGCATCTCGTTTCCTCTTAAAATATGGCCACAGTGTTATATGAAAGTAACGGAATTTAAAAATTTTCAATATATGACATTGAAAATGGCCCATAGCTCGGCCCTGAAGCACAGACCTGAAAAACTTTGAATGCAGAAATTAAGTAGGATCAAGTGGTTACCTAATCCACCAGGTCGCATCTCGTTTCCTCTTAAAATATGGCCACAGTGTTATATGAATGTAACGGAATTTAAAAATTTTCAATATATGATATTGAAAATGGCCCATAGCTCGGCCCTGAAGCACAGACCTGAAAAACTTTGAATGCAGAAATTAAGTAGGATCAAGTGGTTACCTAATCCACCAGGTCGCATCTCGTTTCCTCTTAAAATATGGCCACAGTGTTATATGAAAGTAACGGAATTTAAAAATTTTCAATATATGACATTGAAAATGGCCCATAGCTCGGCCCTGAAGCACAGACCTGAAAAACTTTGAATGCAGAAATTAAGTAGGATCAAGTGGTTACCTAATCCACCAGGTCGCATCTCGTTTCCTCTTAAAATATGGCCACAGTGTTATATGAAAGTAACGGAATTTAAAAATTTTCAATATATGACATTGAAAATGGCCCATAGCTCGGCCCTGAAGCACAGACCTGAAAAACTTTGAATGCAGAAATTAAGTAGGATCAAGTGGTTACCTAATCCACCAGGTCGCATCTCGTTTCCTCTTAAAATATGGCCACAGTGTTATATGAAAGTAACGGAATTTAAAAATTTTCAATATATGACATTGAAAATGGCCCATAGCTCGGCCCTGAAGCACAGACCTGAAAAACTTTGAATGCAGAAATTAAGTAGGATCAAGTGGTTACCTAATCCACCAGGTCGCATCTCGTTTCCTCTTAAAATATGGCCACAGTGTTATATGAAAGTAACGGAATTTAAAAATTTTCAATATATGATATTGAAAATGGCCCATAGCTCGGCCCTGAAGCACAGACCTGAAAAACTTTGAATGCAGAAATTAAGTAGGATCAAGTGGTTACCTAATCCACCAGGTCGCATCTCGTTTCCTCTTAAAATATGGCCACAGTGTTATATGAAAGTAACGGAATTTAAAAATTTTCAATATATGACATTGAAAATGGCCCATAGCTCGGCCCTGAAGCACAGACCTGAAAAACTTTGAATGCAGAAATTAAGTAGGATCAAGTGGTTACCTAATCCACCAGGTCGCATCTCGTTTCCTCTTAAAATATGGCCACAGTGTTATATGAAAGTAACGGAATTTAAAAATTTTCAATATATGACATTGAAAATGGCCCATAGCTCGGCCCTGAAGCACAGACCTGAAAAACTTTGAATGCAGAAATTAAGTAGGATCAAGTGGTTACCTAATCCACCAGGTCGCATCTCGTTTCCTCTTAAAATATGGCCACAGTGTTATATGAAAGTAACGGAATTTAAAAATTTTCAATATATGACATTGAAAATGGCCCATAGCTCGGCCCTGAAGCACAGACCTGAAAAACTTTGAATGCAGAAATTAAGTAGGATCAAGTGGTTACCTAATCCACCAGGTCGCATCTCGTTTCCTCTTAAAATATGGCCACAGTGTTATATGAAAGTAACGGAATTTAAAAATTTTCAATATATGATATTGAAAATGGCCCATAGCTCGGCCCTGAAGCACAGACCTGAAAAACTTTGAATGCAGAAATTAAGTAGGATCAAGTGGTTACCTAATCCACCAGGTCGCATCTCGTTTCCTCTTAAAATATGGCCACAGTGTTATATGAAAGTAACGGAATTTAAAAATTTTCAATATATGACATTGAAAATGGCCCATAGCTCGGCCCTGAAGCACAGACCTGAAAAACTTTGAATGCAGAAATTAATTAGGATCAAGTGGTTACCTAATCCACCAGGTCGCATCTCGTTTCCTCTTAAAATATGGCCACAGTGTTATATGAAAGTAACGGAATTTAAAAATTTTCAATATATGACATTGAAAATGGCCCATAGCTCGGCCCTGAAGCACAGACCTGAAAAACTTTGAATGCAGAAATTAAGTAGGATCAAGTGGTTACCTAATCCACCAGGTCGCATCTCGTTTCCTCTTAAAATATGACCACAGTGTTATATGAAAGTAACGGAATTTAAAAATTTTCAATATATGATATTGAAAATGGCCCATAGCTCGGCCCTGAAGCACAGACCTGAAAAACTTTGAATGCAGAAATTAAGTAGGACCAAGTGGTTACCTAATCCACCAGGTCCAATCTCGTTTCCTCTTAAAATATGCTTCATAACAAATTCACAATTTTTATTTCAATTAAAAACAAATATTGTTTTTTGTAATGTTTTGTTATTTTTTTTTCAACATTTAATGTAACAGCTGATGGTAAAATTGACTGAGAATGAGAGAGAATAGAAATTACTAGTGTTATCATTCCTGGGTGAATTTCAATAAAATGGAATTTAACTATGGAATTTATCTTCACACACATCGTTTTGTTTACAAATTGAAGCCATATGATCATGTTTCGAGGCATATTTCTGATTTTTTGGGATGCAATTTTAAAAATTTTGTTCGAATTCGATTGCTATTATTCTATCATAAAGTCATGCTCTCTAATTGCCCTGAATATGTACATAGACATTTTATACTCTTGAACACTGAAAGAAACCCTCAACTTTTATATCCCATTAGAAATTATATTATTCATGAACGATCATTTCATGTTCGTGTAGCTAAGTGTTGGAACCATTTACCCTTACCACTTAGATCTTTTGATCTATCTTTAAAAACATTCAAGTGTAAACTTGTAGAATATGCTTCTGTAAATGATATTTGATGTGCAAAAATTTTCAAAAGTTTTCAAAATTCTCTAAACTGAGTGAGTTTATGCCATATTCTTTACTCTTTAATAATTCTTTTAAACTTTTTTCTTAAATTTTTGTAAGTTAAACTTGCTATATACAAACTGTTTTATATTGTTAGAAAATAGGATATTTAAGGTTTTATAGTTTTAAGTGACATAATGAAGTTGATTGTTAATGTTGGTCTACCAACTATATATGGCCCGAAGGGCTCGGTTGGTTTTTTGAAATAAATTAAAATTAAATAAAAAATTTATTTGCAAATTTACCAATTTCAAATAAAAAATGTCAATTTAATTTTAAAATATAGCGATTTCATAAAAAAATTCTGATTTTAATCAAAGTTTTCTCAAATAAAAATAAAAAATCTGAATTTTATTTGGAATTTTGTTAATTTCAAATGAAAATCCTCAATTTTATTTGAAATTTCTTTATTTAAAATGGAAGATCTTAATTTCTTTTGAATTTTCTTAATATTAATAGAAAATTTTGAATTTGTTTTAGAATTTTCTCAATTTAAAATTTTAAATGAAAAATCTCAATTTCATTTAGAATTTTTGCAACTTTATTTGGAAAGTCCTCAATTTGAAATAGAAATGTTATAGTTTTCTAATACAGTGTAAATTCGATAATCCGGACTCCACTAATCCGGAATATTCGGTAATCCGGACAGCATTTTGCAGCTCATTGCGTATTCTATAATCCGGATTAATTGCAGCTCTATAGTCCGGATTGAATAAAACCCGTTTTTATTTATATTTTTATTTAAATCACAGCATGCTTTGAAAAATACAGTTAGAATTGTGTGATGAGTATGTTTGCACATGCGTTTTTAATTTTGTATTGATGCAAGATGACTTTGTCAAACGAAATTAATATTATTTATTGTTAAGTATGTGTGTAAATTGGTACTTTTTTATTTTAACTGAACTGCACAAATTAATATTTATGTTTTTATGCTATGAATTATTATAATTTTTAATAAATACATACATTCGCTAATCCGGAATATTCGCTAATCCGGAATATTCGCTAATCCGGATTGGGGTCTGCAATCAATTATTCGGATTATCGAATTTTTACTGTATATAAATTTCAAATATTTTAAAAAATTATTTCCATTTTTTTGCAAAATTATTACCGATATACTAAATGATCAGATTTGGAGCGTATTTTCCCAATTCGCAAAATTTAAATAAACTCTTAAATACAACATACCTGTTACCACCACTGAACCATACAAGGATAAACGTACATCTGCATCACACATGCCAACACTTGTAGATGCCAGTTGGCCCGCTCCTAAGGGAGCATGATCAAATAAACTTTCAGCCAACTTAAAACGTTCTGAACCGAATTCCTGATGATACCCAGTGGGAAATTCATAATGTACCATGGGTATTTGTGAGGCGACTCTCTCGTCAAAGGGATTTTCCAAAACTTGTAGAATATTCATTTGAAAATCTTGTAACAATGATTTCATCATATAGTTTTGCCAAGATGGTGTTAAATTTTCGGGTAATTTGCGGGTGGTAAAACGTGGAGGATCACGTTCTTTTACTACATCTTTGGAAGCAATATTATAGGCCGGACTCAAGTCAATGCCAGCTTTTTCCAAATGTTGACGACACTGCATTGACAAGTAGTCACCACCTAGTGGGGACTTAACTACAGCTTGGGAAAGAACATAACCCTCGTGTACCGGTACTGCGGAAGTATGTGTAGCACCACTGTCCACCACCAATGCAGTAGCCCGGCCACTGGCAAAGGCAGCCAATACAGCATTTTTAACCAAAAAGAACGCTGGAACATTATACTTTTCAAACATTAGCTCTGTTAACTTTTCACGATTGTTGCGTACATTCCAAGAGGCTTCGGAAAATAACACCGGATGGTATTCGGGCTCTGATTGTATGACCTTGGCGTAGGCATAATCAATAACCTTTTCAAATAGATCCCAATTATCAATCATGCCATCTTTCATGTATGTTTGTATTTCCATTTGTGAACGGGGTACATTTATATAGGTTGTATCCACATAATGTTTACGGGAATCTGAATCTTGGGGTGGAGGAAAAAAGTAAAATTTTATTCATATACGTACTTTAATAACTACCAAACTTACTATTTTGTGTTATATTATTATCGATTTTTGTTTCCAGCTCCATATTTGTATCGGCTGCATTTGGTCCCACTCCCACAACGGAGGGTATTTCAGCTTTTGGTGTATCTTCTTGGGCATAGCCCACCCTCAACGAATGATGGCCTGGATCAAAGACTAGTGCTCCAATTTCATCACCGCCATATAGCATATTACCAGCACTCATTTTTCAATATTGTTTTTGCAAGAATTTTCACAAATCACATAAAAATGTTTTTTTTCAGCAAAACGCCGCTTGTTTACAGTTAGAGTTGCAAAAGTACTGAGTATTTTGATACTAGGTACTGCATATTTTTATAAATACTCAATACTCTAAACAGTGTTGCCAAATTTGGGGGTTTTTTCATGATCTAGGATATTTTTAGTAGTTTGGTATTGTTTTCCATAACAAGTTCGTGTTGTATTTAATTAAAATTTCCTTTATAAAACCGTTAATTTAAATTCGAAAGCAAATTACTCTAGAAAACAAATTTATTGTTATTATTACCATAATAAATAATTGAACGCACTTTTAGCGCCAAAAAATTTAAACATAAACAATTGTAGAGTACTCTAATACTACGTTTGCACTGAACGTGTTTTGAAATAAAACATGTTATGTACATGTTTTCCCATACATTTTTTTTTTTTATCAAACACATGTTCTGCTCAAAACACGTAAGTGGAAACATATAATAAGATGTATCAAATTTATTTTTTTCTAATTCATTCTAAAATTTCTCTTGTGAGTGAATGGGAGTCAAAATTCGCTGACGTGCCATCTCCACTTTTGACATTTCAATACTTACTGCGTAATTAAAGATTTTTTCATCTTTCCAGCCCTGATATAAACTAAAAATTATTTTTTAAATATAGTAATGTGAAACCCATTGAAAATTTATGTTATTTTCTAATTATTCAAACTTTTATTTTTTAATTTGTTGATATTGAGACGTGAACAAATTAGTGATGTGTTTTTCTAGGAACATTTGTCATGTTAAACAGTTATCAAATATTTGTACTCTAGAGTCAAACTTGTTTGACTCTGGAGCAGTGACGTAACAGTTCGTCGATTGATTATTGGAGAGCCGCACCGACCAAAAACATTTTTGCGAGAAAAACGATAAAGAAAGTTTACAACAAAATTATTAAATTTCTACAAGATAGGTTTTCTTTTTTGTTTGCTATATCTATAGCTGCATTTATTGCACTGAGTATCCAGAGTTATTAACAATTTTTTAAAAAAAGATTTTTTTATTATATGGTCTATAAGCCGTTTTTATCACAATTTTATTGTTTTTCTTTCAAGTAGGTCAAAAGTTTTTTTTCTTTTGACCATTATAAAACTAGGTTGTCATAGTGCAAACCAATGCTTAAACTTTTTTATTGTTATTTGTTTTATATGCGTTGCTTATTTCAAATGTGTCAAACCAAGATTGACGAATAATGTTTTTATTTTTCTATAGAAAGTTTGACTCATTGACCAAAAAGTGGTCAATACACTATACCAATGTTAAGAAATTTGTAAAAATAGGGATACGCAGCACATATGGGGCTGGATATCTCCTAATTGATACGAGGTATATAAAAACGGATTAAAGATTTAGAAAGAGGACACATTAATCATATATAATCAATTCCTAACTCAATTTTGCCAGAAATGGTCTATAGGTCTCACCAAAATTCATACGACGAGTTATAACTTTTATTCAAAATTTTTTTGTTTGTCGAATATTTAATTTTCAAATACTTTTTTAATTATTTACTGGTTCTGTATGATTTAATCATTTCAAATCAAACAAAAACATTTTAAAACATTTCTTTTATTTTTTTTTATTAATAATACAAATTATTATGTGATTTTTGTTACAATATCAGTAATTAACGAATATAAATAAAAATGAGAAGCTCGGGAACAACTAAGTGCAGCAGGCCTATTTTAATTTTTATATTTTTTACAATTTTAAAAAGTTATTGCTTGATTGTTTGAAAAAAATCAATAAATAAATTATTAAAAAAAAAAAATCAAAAATATAACTGAAAAAAAAATTAAAAAATATTAAATATTTGCAATAATTCTAGTTTTTGTATACAATATTTTTGATTATATTTGTGCATTATTTAATAGTAAGATTTGCTTCACATCTTTTAGTGATTTTTTTTTAAATAACAGTTATTTTTTTTCTCTGCTCTGAAGTGAAATAAAAAAGGATAGCAAAATACAAAAATGTATAAGAATGAAAGAGAAGAAAACTAAAACACTAATAACTAAACATCAACAACAACAGGCCTAAATAGCTTAATAAAAGAAACTTTAAACCAAAATAATTGACACTTGGCCAAATAAAAACAACAAGATAAATTTGCTACATCTCAGAGCACTCCACAATTGTAAACGTACTCAGGAAATTAAGAAGGTAGAAATAACTAAAAATTACAGTTAAAATTACTATAAATGTAGTGAAAAATGTAATAATTTTTAACTTCTGATAAAAACAACTATCATGGCAGTAAAAACGACTATCGAAGTTGTAAAAACTAGCTAACCTTAAATGAATGCATAACCCATAAAACCGAGCAACAAAAATTTAAAACAATGGACATGAAACGACTACAAAAGTTAAAAAAACTACTGTTTTTAACAGTTATTTTTTCGGAATTTTAAAAATATTTTTTAGTAAAAAAAATATTTTTTTCTTTTAATTACAAAAACAATTTGTATTTCCGACAACCTATTTAAAATGCAAAGTAAAAATTCAAAACGGTATTCGAGTTATGACGTTAATTATTATTTGGAAACTATGAACATAACAATAATAACAAATATAAACTAAAAACTCGACATAATCTTCTATTTTTAAATAACTAACAAAAATTAACTGTTTACTTCAAAATTACTGTTTTGGTACTGGATTATTAAAATACTAAAAAAACTACTTTAAAAATATGTTTCGGTTAGTTATTTTTTGAAATGACTGTCTAAGTTAGTCGTTTTTCATTTTATCATAGAAAAATTACTTCAATAACAGTTAAAACAACTACTACTGTTTACTACCCGAATGACCTACATGTAGTTACTGTAAGAATATTCTGAGTGTATAACACATTCTAAACATATAAATTTTATCTTATACTACGTTCATATTGAACCCCAAAATTGGTATTTTCGTTTTTTTACCAGTTTTCGATTGTCATATTCCATACAAATTATAAATCGAAAACTTGAAAAAACGAAAATACGTATTTTGGGGTTCAATATGATTGCAGTAATAAACACATTTGGGAATTTTCCTATCCAGTGTGCATCTGTAGATAATAAAGAAAATTATTCGTAAATATTTACCTACTAATTAATTAATTAATTAATTAATCTTAAATTACCATGTTCATATTTGAACAGCTGGTAATGTTGTTTTAACTGTATCTATAGTTTATTTTTACTACATTCGACAGTTACATTTAACAGTTAAAAATAACTACACATTGCAGTTGATTTAAATGCAAATGTAGTGTATACATTTTCAACTGAAAATGTAGTTATTTGAACTGCCATTTGCAGTTGATTCTGCCTACACAATTTTCTAAAAATATTAGATAGTGAATTTATTTAAAGTTATCTTTTATTTAAATATTTTCAATCAGAATCATTATTACTTAAAAGTATAGTAAGAGCTAGAATTTGATCATCCAAATATTGATACGTTATAATGATGGCAATTATTGAAAGCATCAAACCTTGAACCTAAAAATAAAAAATATACAATTATTTATGAATTAATTTTCAACACCTCTCTTTACTTTTAGGGTTATGTGCAAAACTGGCTAAATTAATGTTTTAACTGATTTCGTGTAATTTCAAAAATTTTAAAACAAATTTTAAACTTTTTGGAAAATTTGTATTTAGTTTTGCAAAAATTTAGCCACCTCGCACAGAGCTTTTTACCTCATTTATGCTAGAGCCAAAAATGAGTAGTTTTTAAAAACTACTTGTAATTACATGTCAAATTCTATAAAAAATTTAATGAGTTGTTCATTAAAATTTTAGTATTCAAAAACTACTGAACTCAGGAAATCAAGAAGGTAGAAATGACTAAAAATGACAGTAAAAATTACTACAAATAAAGTCAAAAAGAGGATGACTGCATTTGCCATAAAAATTACTAACCATGTAGACATTTTTAACTAATGATGATAAAACAACTACAATGGTAGTAAAAACGACTATCGAAAAAAAAAAAACAATGAACATAAAACGACAACATAAGTTGTAAAAACTACTGTTTTTAGCAGTAATTTTTTTTGGTATTTTAAAAATATTTTGTAATAAAAGAAATAATTTTTTCTTTTAATTACCATAAAAATTTATACTTTCTACATCGTATTTAAAAAGCAAAGTCATGCATTGGAGATACAATAAAATTTTCAAATTATTATTTGCAAACTATGAATATATATATCAACTACAAATATAAACTAAACGGGAATTTTTAAAAAATCTACATAATATTCTATTTTAAAATAACTAACAAAAATTAACTGTTTACTTCAAAAGTACTGTTTTGGTAGTGGTTTATTAAAATACTAAAATAACTACTCAAAACAACTGTTACTGAGGTACACAATTTTTTTTTGGTTATTTTTTTGAAATGACTGTCTAAATAACTTTTTAGATTAGACTATAGTGGCACTATGCACCGCGACCAGAAGTTGGTATTTTGTGCTGCCAGCGAATACACCCTATAGGTTCAGGCTCCCTACGAAGTCAACTATCCTACCAGGTGAACAGTTGCAAACGTCCGATGGCGTCACTATTCGACCACCAAAATAATGCACCTTCCTGTCGGAGAGCCTCGGACATTTGCAGAGAACATGCTCAGAGGTCTAGGGTTCCAATTCACAAAACCTGCACGTATCCGTAGAGGATCGTCCCATCTTGTATAATTGATACCTAAGGCCACAGTGTCCTGTGCGGTAACCCGTTACGGTCCTTAGTTCGCCCCTCGTCATAGACAAGAGTTTCCGCGATCTCTTCCCTGAGGGAGATATAAACAGCCTCGCCTGTCGCTGCCCAGGCGATCTGGCCCAATAGGCCCCAAACTCCGACTCCCTCAATCTTCTGAGCCTCTCTCTGACATACCCATTAGGTACGCCACAGAAGGGTTCCGGGCCAATGAATTGTCGATGAGCTCCGCAGTTGGCTAAACAGTCAGCCCGTTCGTTGCCATCATGCCCCTCATGGCCTGGAACACAGCCCAGTGTCAAGGAGTTGTTAAGTCCTAGACGATTTAGAGGGTCGATACATTCCTTAACCAGACCAGACGACACATCTTGAGCCCTCAAGGCACCAAGTGCCGCCTGGCTGTCAGATAGAATGTAGATCGTGGCCCCACGTGTCCTTCTCCGCAGAGACTCTTCCACACAGATACAGATAGCGAAGACCTCAGCCTGAAAAACGGAGGGATACTTGCCCATGGGCAGAGCACGCTGAAATCCGGGTCCGACGACACCCGCCCCCGTATCCATGTTCGACTGTTTCGAGCCATCCGTGAACCAGACCTGTGCACCTCAATTACTTTTACTACCCGAATGTACTATACTACCCGCTATTGTAAGAATTTTCTAAGTGTAGTTTTTGTTTGCAGTATAAATGTAGTATTAAATTGAATTTTTAATTAAAATTTCACTGAACTGCAGAAAATAATATTTTTTAAAAATAAATTTACCATTAAGAAACTCCATGCATTGAATTCCACCAAGCCAAACAGTTTTAAATTCATTTTTTTCATCAAAACACGTTTAATATCTTTAAGAATAGTATGTTGCACATCTTCTAGGCGATTTTTTATTTCGATTTGTTTTTGAAAAATAAATTCGGAAAAATTTTGTTTCTGAAATAATAAGATGTTTAAAAAGTTTTTGATTTCAGTTATGAAATACTTACGGTTTTATTAAAACTATAATTTGTTAATAATAAAATTGAGTAATCCAATAATATACAAACAAATATGGCGGAATTGGCAGCATAAAATATACGACGATTACGATCGGTAAAAATAATATACCAAGTATTTTCAAAATAAAATTTGGAATATGCGCCAAATAAAGACAATTAAAATTTAAAGCCACCAAAAGAGATAGTTGTTTTTGTAGACTTGAATCGAATATTTTCAAATTATGAGCTATTAATTCTAAACGTTTAAGAGTTTGTTGATAAATTTTACATAATTCTGCCTCCGAAGTTGAATTCTCATTTAGAACAGGATTAATAATTTCAATAACAACATTTGGTGATGGTTTAACGGAATCCTTATATTCCTTTTGCAGAGCCAATTTTAGATAATCCAGTTCATGTCTAATTAACCATAAACCCAATGTATATAATCTTAAGCAACCTGCTATTGTGAGGTGGGGCACAAATAAAGCCGTAGCTATCATTATATGATCCAAGGGGGGTAATTCAAATTTAAGTTCTATAGCAATATATAGGCCAAATCCAAAAGCCACTACCAGGGTAAAGAAAACCATAATGTATGCTATAATTTCATATCGATCCATAGAGTTTTCCTTTTCGAAACTATCGCTGAATATATCCACTAGACCATTTAATATCTTGGTCAACGATCTCCATTCAATTATACAAAATATGAAGACTTTAAAACCCACCAACACTTGTAGTCTTACCAAATATTTTAAAAATGGCGATATATCCAATAACATGTTTAACATTGACGAGTTCTCAAAATGATGTCCGAAACAGATCAAGTACAGCAGAAACAGTATCAAAAAATATAAAATACCACATATTGTAAAACGATAGTGTTCAGATTTACGATCATACCAACGTATTTGATAACCGGTTAAGAGAAAATAACAATTTGTTATACGTAATATGCGCTGATAGTTCATGGTGTAGTTTTTGGATTGAACTAAATTTCAAAATTTTATAAAATCCAGTCAAAAGTTTTTGTTATTGACCACTAATTACAAGATTTATATCTCCGGTCATGGACTGTTAAATATTATAATTTACATTTAAATGCACATATAAACCATTCAATTTTAATTACAATAAAACATTGGGTTTTTAACACAGGCCCACAAAACTGTCAAGACCCTAGACGGGTTTAAGTCGATTCTAAAAAACTTAAAATTATTGAATATACTATATGGAAAGATTTGTACAGTCAGAAAAAAACTGGGGGAATATTATCGAAGTTCTTAGTTTTTATACATCTACACAAGTTTCAATTTAGTTGTACAAATTTCTTGTAAAATAAACACATTTTTTTAAAAAATTTACTAGGCTTGTATATATTTTACAAAAATTTGTAAAAATTTTACTTTGTAAAATAATTTAAAACTTATGTAGTTGTATAACTTCTAAGCACTTCGATAAAATTTTAGTTTGCGTAGCTTCGATTTACGTCGTTTCGAAGTTGCGTCATTTAAAAATTTGTCGTGACTTCGAAGTTGTGTTGTTTATGTTTTAGTTTGAAGCAGAACACAAAACGCTTACCACGGCTAATATCTGAAGCGATGCAGTTGATATCGCAATCATTTCAAAATAATGATCCGGACGAAGATCGCAGTTTAAAAGTGTCAATAAATGTAGCCGACACTATTAATTATTACAAGGAAACAACAAACTTTAGATCATTTCATCAATTAGTGTTTCATAACTATAAATACATTTATTATATCAAAATTTACAAAAATTTAAGAAAAATGTTTTAAAGGAGTAGTTTTAGTAATACGAAAATTCGATCAGACATACTGTCTACCAGTTTTATTCTAAGTTCTTCTGTTATAGATCTCGACGGGTTAATATTCTCAATGGAGTTTTGAACCGGAGAGCATGCGGGCCATTCCAATACTCTTATATTTTTTCATGATACCCATTCCATCGTCTGACGACTGAGGCATTGTCTTGTTGGAAAATGAATTCTTATTCGTTGATATTTTCAATAATTGGCAACAATTTCTCTTCTTATACTATAATGTACTCAGAAGAATTCATTCTGGTGCTTGGAAATGCTAAATCAACCATACCGTTGAAGTAAAAAGTGCCCAAACCATTGATGATCAACCTCTGATATTTATTTTTGAGAAATATCGTGGTTCCTTACGTAGTTCGCTTCAATAGCTGTTAAAACCATCTGGACCATCAAGATTGAACTTTTTTTCATCAGAAAAAATCACTTTTAAAACAAATTTGTGTTTAAACACTCTTACCAACAACAGCATTTATTGACTTAACTTTCTCTAGTTGCACAGAAAAAATTATGGGCCAAAAATATCTAATTAATCGATTGTTTGAATATCAATGGCAATTTAAACATTTTTTTTAATTGATTCAATTAAAAAATTTATTGAATTTTCTAATATATCCATACAGTGTTGACAACATGTAAACAAAATTTTTAAAAATTTGGCAAACTATTTTTTTTATTTTATTTAGATTAAATAATCAAACAAAGGTTTAATTATATCAATATATTATTTAATTTGTAAATAAAAAGAAAAAAAAATCGCAAATGATTAACTTTTAATAAGTTGAATCGTTTACCGATTTCAAATACACGCAAAATCGTAGTTATTTCACTAGAGTTTGCAACACTCTTTTTGTTGAGATATTCGTGTACGCACGAAAACTTAATTTAGTTTCTTTACTTTTATTTGCTTTCTTATAATACATTTTGATATTAAAAAGCTTTAATTATATTATAAATAAAATGTCAATTTAATTTACAAACCTACATTTCTTTTTTTATTTAATGGGGGGCATATAATAAAAATAAAAAATACGAGTTTTCAATTAAAACTACCATTGTTTTCTTCTCAAATTTCAATTAAAGTTTTGATCAATTTAACGTAACTTTTTAATTGTTGTAAAGAAAAACAATAACTCTTTTAATTGATATTATTATTATTATTTTAATTGAAAGAGTTTTAATAAACTGTCTGCAAATTTTTTTAGTTAATACTATCATTTCAGTCGTAGGTGCAAAATCAATTAAAATATTAATTGATTCAATAAAATTTTTAATTGAAACCCGTTTTTAGTTTTTCCTGTGTGGTTTGTAAGTTGCTTTAACCGAATTCAAGTCCAGCAGTCTTGTGGCGGGGTAATAACATTGGCACAGACACAATATTTTGGCGAGTAATTTTCTGGGAATCCTTTAAGAGCCTACATATGGTTGATTTGGCCACATTTACCTTACATTCATCGATTGTCTGATTGCGACTCTTCATTGAGTTGCTAGTATAGTTTATTATTTTACGTCGGTCCCGATCAGAAAGCTTTTTGTTTGAGCCGCCTGTTTTTTTTACCATAAGCGCTCGGATTCTTTGCGAAATTTTGTGACAACCACATGTGAACGGTTTATTTTTCTAGCAATTTCCCAAAAACTTAAGTCACTTTTTAAATAGGCTGACATTTGTTCATTTTCAAAATCACTTAGATATGAACCACGCGTCATTTAATTGCAAATTGATTAAAATTGCATTAAAAACAAAAATAATTTTTTAATTGATATTCTACTTTGTTCACCGTTATATGTAATTATAGTTATGAAACACAAACAAAATAATAAGTTTGTTCGACGTCGTTACTGCGGATTCGCGCGGAAACCCAATTTACCCGAAACAACAACAATTTATACACAAATTTGACAATAAAAAACCCTTAATGGTAAAATTGGGTACCCGCGGTAACGTACGCACTGTTGCCAGGTTTGACGATTTATCGTCATTTTGACGATTTTTAGCACCTAAATTACTAAATGACTATTGGACGATTTCTGCTTCCAAAATGACGATTTTTTGACAAACGGCAAAACATGTTTATTTGCTATTATTAAAAAATCACCGGATCTATTTTTGGATTTTTGTTATTTAGTTTATTAGTTTAATGTGGTTTGTTTTTTAAATGAACTACAATTGTAGTCAAAAATTAAATTTCTTCTACAAATGACTGTTTTTTTCACTTAAAAATAAAGATACTGTATTACAACTGAAACAACGACAAATATTTACAGCAGAAGTTCCCTGAGTATGTGCTTACTATTTTCATAATTGGCAAACAATATCTTTTCATTACAATGGCAGTTGCCTGTCACTGCCACATCAATGCCGTTATGAACGTGTTAAAGCTACGATTCCAATAGTGGCATGTGTCTTTACAGGGTTTATTTCAAAATTCTACCCATTAAATTTTGTTACATCAACAAAATAACGTTATAAATCGTTGTTTCGGCATTTTAGCATTATTTTGACTTTAACTAGTTCAAGATATTTCAAAATCAAACAGGTTAAATAGAAAACTAAACCCGTTTACATAAGAAGAAACATGTCTTTAATGGAATCGCTTTTTAAAATTTCCATTCCGCTATTAGTGTTACTGTGGTAGTCAATCGTTATTATGAAAAGTTATTGAATGCCAACCCTGCTTTTTTTAATATTTATGTTTTTATAAAATTTAATTAGTGTAAGATTGAGATAAAAATAAAATATTTTTTAAATTAAAAAAAATAAACATCCAAGTTTTTGCGAAACAAACATCGAGTTCGAATATTCTGATTTATAAATCCAAAAATAAATCCGGTGCTTAAAAAACAGGCCTAATAATAATATAAATAAAGTGTTCCAAAGTGAAACTTCAGATATTCACAATTTATATTTGAAATTGGAAAAACATGCAGTAATAAACAATATTTAAATAAAAATAAATAATAATATAAATAATGAATAAAATAATAAATAATTTTTAGCAATATTAAAAACCAACCCAAAATGAAAAATATGAAATAATCAAAAATTTCACAATTTATTGTATTAAACTATGTCATCACATGTAATGCAATTTGAAACTTTAATTCGTTAATGGAAACTCAAATTTAATAATTAAAGAAAATAACATTGTTAAAGAATTTCTAAACTATGTAAAAGAATTTAAGATTTAAAAATTGTGCTACTAAAGTGATGTTTACAGAATTATGTAAAAGGAATTAACAGTTAAAGTGGTAAAGTGCTATCGTTATAAAATATCATGATTTTCGAAGTTTAAATTACAGAAAAGTGTAAAAAATCGTATTATATTACACCGATAGTACATGAGCACTTGAAATGTGAATGACATTATTATTCTTTTGTTTTTATTAAAACTTTATCCCACTTGTAACAACTATTTTTTGTTCTGACAATTTTTTGACGATTTTTGAAAATATTGTTACGATTTAGCCTTTTATAAATCGTGTTTTGTTTAATTCCCGTTGAATAAACAATTTTACGGATTCTTTTATTTGCAAAATAAAACACTTTTTATTTAATTTAACTTTAGATTTATTAAATAACCGTTTCACACTTAATTAATTAGCTTGTAGCTTAAGGTTGATAGTTATCACGTTTCGATTACAACTTAACGACTTCGACGATTTAATTACGACTCACTCATTTATTCGCGGCGCACTGGTATTTATACCAGTTGGCATCACTTCTAGAAAAAGCTCGACTGATCTGGCAATTACTGGTTACAGAATAGTAGCAATTTTGAATTTAACGGAAAATAGTGATTGTTTGACTGTATTTCATAGTGTTGCCATCTTGCTGTTTTATTAAAATCGCCATTTAGCAACAAGAATCCCCAAATTCGTAACACTGCCGCCCACTTAAGCCTGTTCGTCCCGAATAGGCACACTATCTCCCTTTCCGTAATTTGCTAGTCGTTCAAGATGGACCACCTTCATTTTAGATCTTGGGCTGTTGTACTTCTGGATCCTGTAGACAACATCGTTCAACTTCTTGATCACTCGGTAAGGCCCATCCCAATGCGTCTGTAGTTTAGGAGATAATCCTTTCTTTCGTTGTGGGTTGAAAAGTAGAACCAGCTGACCTTCAGTGAATCCCTCAGAGTTTGCGGCTCGGTCGTATCTGGCTTTCATCTTATCACTGGTCATTTTAATTCGACCGCGCACAAAGTCATGTAATTCATTCAAGTTTTCTTGCGCTCGAGAAGAGTTTTCCTCGTTCCCATCTAACGGTGTAGGCTTAAAGCCAAATTCCAAATCTCCAGGCAGTCTCAATTCGGTTCCAAAAATAATTTTTGCTGGTGTTCTAGAGGTAGAGTCATGCACAGCCGACCTATATGCTAATAAAAATTTTTGTATGTGCTCGTCCCAGTCTTTCTGATGGGCGCTCACCACTTTTCGCAAGTATTCTTCCAGAGTGCGATTAAATCTCTCGACCATGCCATCAGACTGTGGATGAAGTGGCGTTGTCCGGGTTTTTCTTATGCCATATAGCTTACACATTTCCTTAAACACGCCGGATTCGAAATTTCTACCTTGGTCAGAATGCAATTCTATTGGAACACCATAACGGCACACCCAGTTGTTCACAAATACTTCCACTACCGTTTTTGCTTCTTGGTTGGGGATGGCGTATACCTCTGGCCATTTGCTAAAGTAATCCATTACTACTAGCACATATCGGTTTCCAGCGTTGCTTACAGGAAATGGGCCTGCAACATCCATCGCTATCCTCTCAAATGGCGCACCTGAGTTGTATTGTTGAAGTAGTCCTCGACTTCTCCTTACTGGACCTTTGGCCGCGATGCATTCTGTGCAGTTTGCTATCCAATCGGCTACAGCTTGTTGACATCCAACCCAATAAAACCGCTGTTTTAATTTTTCTAGGGTTTTTGTTATGCCTAGATGACCTCCACTGGGACCATTATGGAACTCTTTCAATACTTCATTCATCTTAGAGGACGGCACGACTATTAAATTAGATGAAGATTTGCCGTCTGCACTCTCCCACGTGCGATATAAGCAACCATTTACCAGTTTCA
The DNA here is from genome assembly GCA_021234595.1 of Delia radicum. Lineage (NCBI taxonomy): Eukaryota > Metazoa > Arthropoda > Insecta > Diptera > Anthomyiidae > Delia > Delia radicum. The sequence continues at coordinate 162,410,772 of CM037855.1, read as the reverse complement.
AACTATTCCATTGTGCCCAATAAGATTTCAAAAGTGGTCCCTCTGCTGATATTTCATTGCGGGTAGGTCTTCTGTCTTCCTCTTTAGCCACTACAATTTTTGACAGGATTGGGTCATTCCTTTGCGCTGTTGACCAGTCTTCTTCCGATTCTATTTGCATTAGCCGAATATCAACTACACATTCTTTCTTTTCGGCTTTAACGCAATGTCTGCACTCCAAGTTACAGGGTCGCCGCGAGAGGGCATCCGCATTGCTGTGTTTTGTACCTCCCCTGTGCTCGATATTAAAATCGTAGCTCTGCAGGCGTTCAATCCAGCGCGAAAGTTGTCCTTCAGGATTTTTAAATTGTAACAGCCATCTAAGTGCAGCATGGTCAGTCCTCAGCGTAAAATGTTGGCCATACAAATACTTGTGGTAATTTTTTATGCACTCTATTACCGCCAGCAGCTCGCGTCGCGTAACACAATAGTTCCTCTCAGGCTTCGAAAGTATTCGGCTGTAATAGCCAATAACTTTTTCTGTCCCGTTGACCACCTGTGAAAGCACGCCTCCTATTCCGTAGCCGCTCGCATCGCTATCTAGCACAAATTTTTCTCCAGCGATGGGATATGTCAGAACTGGTGCCGTAGACAACAATTCTTTTAGCTTTTGGAACGCACTTTCCTGTGCTTCACCCCACTGGTACGGTCTCGACTTTTTGGTCAGTTCATGTAAGCTGGCGGCTATGCTGGCAAAATTTGGTACGAATCGTCGGTAGTAAGTGCAAAGACCCAGAAAACTTCGCAATTCATGAAGATTTTTCGGGCGAGGGCCAGTCCTTTACAGCTCGTATTTTATCTTCATCAGTAGAAATGCCGTCTGCTGTTACAAGATGACCCAGATATTTTACCTCTTTCTGGAACAGTGTGCATTTCTTTATGCCAAGTTTTAGTCCTGCCGATGATATACGTTTAAAGACTTCAACCAGGTTTTTGAGATGTTCATCAAAAGTCTTTCCTATGACAATTATGTCATCAAGATACACCAAGCATGTTGTCCAGTGAAGTCCCTTTAATACACGTTCCATAAGGCGTTCAAATGTGGCCGGAGCATTGCAGAGTCCGAATGGCATAACTTTAAACTGCCACAAACCTTCACTTGTACTAAAGGCGGTTTTCTCTTTGTCTTTATCTGCAATCTCCACCTGCCAGTAACCACTTTGCAAGTCTAAGGTGGAAAACCATTTGGCTCCGGCAAGCGTATCCAAGGTGTCATCGATCCTAGGTAGTGGATAGCTGTCTTTCTTGGTGACGTCATTTAATTTTCTATAATCGACACAAAATCTGGTACCGCCATCTTTCTTTTTCACCAAGACCACTGGCGAGCTCCAAGGACTTGAAGATGGTTCGATTACGCCGTTCTGTTCCATTTCGTTTACTATCTCATTCACCTCATTTCGTTTTGCGAGGGGTACACTTCTGGGCGCTTGTTTTATTGGTCTTGCTTCGCCGGTGTTTATTTCGTGCTTTACAATTGCTGTTCTACCTTGATTTTGGCTTTTTAAGGCAAAAACAGATGCATGCTTTTTAAGTAGCTGTTTCGCCTTATTCTTGTCAGGCGCTGCTAAACCGGCTATCCATTTTCCCATATGTTCGTCTAGTATTTCACGTTCTCTTGCGGATATTTTAACAGGTTCGGGCTTCACTTCGCTATTTATTACTGCCTCTGCTGGAGCACATTGAGCTATTTCGATGTTTTGTTTGACGACTTTTTCATGGCTAGATAGATTTAGCACTCTCACGGGAACTCTTCCCTCTTTGCAAGTTTTGACGAGAGCTTTTGCTGTTAATAAGTCACTCTTTATTTCAGTTGGTTCTACCACCCACAAACGGTTATCCTCACAATCTCCCTCCACACGGGCCCATACCAAATTTTCGGATTGTGGTGGTAATTTTTGGTTCTCAATGGCTACTAGCTTTCTTACTTGGGCCTTACTTTCATAACCAACATCGAGGGGTATTTCAATATTACGCCAAATCATTGTTTGTTGTCCCATGTGCAGATTAATGTTATGTCTTATCATGAAATCTGCACCAATGATGACTTCGTCCACAATATCGGCAACGATAAATTCATGATACACAACGATGTTGGCCATAGCTACCTTCACATTAATTTTTCCATGAACAGTGGCAGACTCTCCCGTAGCTGTACGCAATCTTATATTGCTCAATTGCTCGATTCTCCGCTTTACTAAATCGGTCCTTATAATGGAATGTGATGCTCCGGTGTCTATAGTACAAATGCGCTTTTCTCCGTTGATGTAGCCACAAGCAGTAAGGTTGCTGTTTTTCTGTTGCATTACTGATATGAAGATCGTGAGGCCCTCGTTTGTGGGAGCCAGCTCATGCCCCTCTGTGCTGGCTCGTTTTAGTTTTAACGGTGACTCGTGTGATGATGCATTGTTAGACCGCTTATTGTTTCTGGGTGGAGAAGCAGATCTGGATCTTTTACGTGGCGCTTTGCAATTTCGCTGAAAATGGCCGACTTTTCCGCAGTTATAGCATTTACCTCGGGCTTTATTTTGATTCTGCGCAAATGCCTCATTAATCGCCTCCTTGATGTCCTTAATGAGACTACTCTCTTTTTCGTCGGTAACCTCGATTTTTCGAGCTCTGCAAAATTGTGGCTTCGAAATTACTTTAGCAGTCTCTTGAGCTAACGCAAAGGAAACAGTTTCTGCAAAAGATAACTTTTGCGTAGCACAGACCGCATGCTTGACATCAAAATCACGAATGCCATTCACAAATGCCTCTATTTTAAACTGATCCAAAAACGGGTGATTTTCGCCAGGATAAGTCAGCTGCACCAAACGCTCAATTTCCATTGCAAAGTCTTGAAGAGACTCATTGGCTTTTTGTACTCTGCCTCGCAGCTCCATACGGTATATCTCTTTCTTATGTTCACCACCATACTTACGTTGTAGTGCCGCCATAATGTCACCATGATTGTTTCTGCAGCTAATAGGGACAGTTTCGAGAACTTCTGCTGCGGTGCCTTTTAAAGCAAGAATCAACTGTATTGCTTTTTCTTCATCGCTCCAACCATTTTTGCTGGCAACCGTATCAAACTGGAACTGGAATACTGTAAATGGTGTACTGCCATCAAAACTGGGAGTCTTTGTCTTACAAGAAGTTTCTGATATTACTCGCACCGGTCCGCCTTGGATTTGCAGATTGTTAATTTTTGCCTCTATATCAATTTCTAGATTGTTCATTTTATTCTTTAAGTCAGCCAGCTCTTCATCGAATTTGCATTCAATGGAATCTACTCTTTTATTTATTACCTCAGAAATCTCCAGTAATTTATCGTTTGTGGTTCTAGAAATTTCATGAACTTCAGCTAAAAGTTTCTCGTTGCTGGCTCTAGAAGTTTCCTGAACTTCTGCGAGTTTCTCGTTGGTGGCTCTAGAAGTTTCTTGAATTTTCGTCATTTGCTCCATCATTGCAGCAAACATTGCATTAAAGTCTGTATTGCTTGGTGCAGTGAGGGTGGATACTTCCATTACCTTTTCTTCCTCAAAATCGTGCGCTCCGATGTCAATGCCACGCCGCTTGAATTCATCTATAAGCCTTTTTTGCAGCTCCGCTTTATTACCTGCTGTCGGAAGATCTAGCTTATTTAACTCCTTTTTGAGTTGCTCAACTTTCAGCTCCTCAAATTTCATGATTGTCCTTTTTTTTTTTTTTTTTTTTTTTTTTATTTAAAGTTTATTGCAAATTTCACTTCTGACACCAATTGTTACGATTTAGCCTTTTATAAATCGTGTTTTGTTTAATTCCCGTTGAATAAACAATTTTACGGATTCTTTTATTTGCAAAATAAAACACTTTTTATTTAATTTAACTTTAGATTTATTAAATAACCGTTTCACACTTAATTAATTAGCTTGTAGCTTAAGGTTGATAGTTATCACGTTTCGATTACAACTTAACGACTTCGACGATTTAATTACGACTCACTCATTTATTCGCGGCGCACTGGTATTTATACCAGTTGGCATCACTTCTAGAAAAAGCTCGACTGATCTGGCAATTACTGGTTACAGAATAGTAGCAATTTTGAATTTAACGGAAAATAGTGATTGTTTGACTGTATTTCATAGTGTTGCCATCTTGCTGTTTTATTAAAATCGCCATTTAGCAACAAGAATCCCCAAATTCGTAACAATATAATGACGATTTTGACGATTTTTATTGGAAAATTGGACGATTTTATGCTCAACATACCTGGCAACACTGAACGTACATCGAACACAGCTATTATTACCAGTGCTGCCAACCCAATTTGTTAAAAAATCGTCATTTTTAGTGGAAAATATCGTCAAAATCGTCATTTTGAGAATGAGAAATCGTCAAAAAATCGTCATTCCAAAACCATTCATATTTTAATAAAAAAAGGGGAAAATTTACTCAAAACTTCGTTTTATTCACATTATTTGTAATTATTTAACCATGTCGATGCCCTTTATTTTTAGCTCCTTCACAAACGCCTACACGTCTTAAGAACACATCTCCCTATACTCATTATGCGGAATAGAATTTTAAAATTAGCGATCTATGTTAAAAACTCCAAAATTTCATGACGAAATATTAATTTTTATATATTTTTTTTCGATATTTGGTTTCACAAAATTTGTGCATACAAAAAAATATATTCAATAAAAAAAAGGTGGAAAATCAATTTTTTATCAGTGATTTTGGAGCTAACATTACCATTAATTATTAAAAAATTTACATTTTTGGATTTCCTTCCTAAAATATATATAAATAAGCCCTTTGGTATTTTTTACACACAGAGAAAAATTAAATTATTTGCCAACTGAAAGTCGTTTACTGCGACTCAAATTGAGTTATTACGAATTTCAGACGGTTGGCACAACTTAACGTTAGTTTTTACAACAAAGTTCAGTTGATTCAACAACATTTTTGTAGCAATACCCAAAATATTCAGAAATCTAATGTAATGACCTGTTCCTCGATCTCGAACGAAAACCTAAGCGAACGCAAGCTAGTCACTCGAATTCGAATCAATTTGGGTTTCTCTATTTCGAAAGCTATCGTTCGCCTATACTTACGTGTGTCAATTTTTGTGTTTTACGTATTTACAAATCATAGTGGTGCCAGACCGGATATTTTAAATTTCTATTACAATTTCCTTTAAAAATACCAAAAATACTACTAAATTGTTTGAAGATAAATACAACACTACTTAACAGTGATCAGCTGTATATGACAAATAAATAATTAAAACAAATAAATAAAACAAAAGCAAAATTAATAAATCAAAAGAATAAAGTCAAAAAAGTACACCAGCGTTTTAAGCTGTTCCATTGTGGATTTCATTAAGCTGAAATTTAAAGTTCTTAAAAAACTACAAATATTCGTGTTATTTTGTTATCCATTCTTTTTTTTTAATATTTATAATTTTTTATTATATCATTCATTCCAGCAAAGAACATTGAAAAATGAGGATTTTTTTTTAGGTTCTCCGATTGTTTTATATTTTGTACATGAATACTCTATAGTCCCACTTGCACATAGCCGTTTTCAGATCTCGAAATTTGTAAAAATCGCGATTTTATGTACGTTTTTAATTTTCATAAATTTGATAAAAAATGCTAAAAGTGTTTTATAAAAATATTTTCATTTTATAGAATAAAAAAAATATTTTTTTTTAAATCATTAAAAATAAAAGACATGTTTGTTCCATAAAAATCAGTATTATTATAAGTAGCTAATATTCCATATTTTAGTACTGTTTTTTTTTTTTTTGAAAATCGTAGGGGGAAAGTTTTGAAAAATGCATTAGAAAACTGCATTTGCATTAAGTATGCATTTTTTTTTAGCAATCATTTTGTTTAAGAATCCAGTTATAAAGTAGACAAGTGCATCTTCCAAATATCGTTTAAATTAATAACATGCGATTACAATTAAAAAGTTATGGCACTTCAAAGTAAAGTGCTTTTAGCATTTTTTTGATATTTATGAGAACTAAAAACGTGCATAAAATCACGAGTTTTTACAAATTTGGAGATCTGAAAAAGGAAATGTACAAATGGGACCATAGAGTATTCATGTAAAAAATAAACAAATTCAGAGGACCCGTGTTGAGATTTTTTGAGTTTTCTAATGGAATGAATGATATATTTTTTTGAAAATATTTTGTTACTCGAAAACAAAAAAGCAAGTGACTGGTTTTGACATATACGTTCGCACTGTTGACAACTCGTTCGAAATAGAGAAACCAAATTTTGTATGAAAACTGTTACGTTTTCATTCGACTTGTACTTCAAGTCATCGTTCGCATAGAAATTTAGTTAGAGAAACCCAAATCAATTTTCTTTCGCTTAGAAAGCGAAAGAAAGCTTTCTTTCGAAATAGAGAAACAGACCATAAATGTCGTTGCACTAACTGAATTTATAAGTTGTTACCATTAATGTACACTTCGAAATTCGGTTGGCACTTTATTTCTCTGTGTGAACTTTTCCAATAATAAATGATGAAAAGTATATATAGTTGATCTTTAAATTGGTAAATGAATATTTGTTGCTTGATTTGATATCATTTTATTACACTTCTTAAGATGTTTTAAATGAAAAGAAGCTTGATAAAATTTTGTCAGTAAATTTTTGGAAAAAAATTCTAAAATTCGACGAACATTGCAAATTTTAAAAATCGTCAATTTTCATACAATTAATTTTGTGAAATCGTCAATCGTCATTTTTCCATATTTCACTTCAAAAATCGTCAAAATGGAGACAAATCGTCAAAGTTGGCAGCGCTGATTATTACACAATTTTACTCTTAAATCAATTAAGTAGTCTCTTAAATTTCACACAATAAGTGATCAATTATCGAACTCTTAAAAAACTGTTATAAGTTTTAAAAAAATGTTTGTAATATTACAAAATATAGCTTAAATCATTTGTAATTATAATTATGCAACGCAGTGTATAAATGTATTTATTAAATTTTTCTCACTGAACTTTATACATATACAAATTTGTAGTTTTGAAAATGTTTGTATTTTGTAGATGCATAACTAGTAAGTTTTGTAGCTCATAAATACAAACCGAAATATTAGCAATCAGTTTGATCAGAGACTACAGTAGAAGCGATCGTGTTACTTAAAAACAAAAAAAAAAAGTCATTGAAAATATTACGAAAATATTTATAAAAATATAAATTAACATATAAAGAAGTGAATTTAAATTGAATAGCCCTTTTGTATTAATATATTCTCACAATAATTAACTGGTACGCAATTGGTTTTTAGCTAATAATTACATTATATTTAAAAAATAAAAAAAACTATTAAATATTTAATAGTGCCATTGAAAAGTTCAAAAACCCTTATCAAATTTATATGAATTTGTAATGCGTAGTTGAACGCGTTTGATAAAAATTAGTATCTTGTATTTAATTGTAAATTGATAAATATTTGAAAACAAAATTAAAGAAAAATTTCGGCATAAAATTTTAAACTCAAAACAAGATTTTTTTTAAATGTATACAAAGTGTTCAACCGAATTCGAAATGTAAACATATGGCCGATTATTTTAGATAAACTATATAACAGATGTGAATTTTGAAAATAAACTCAAAACCAAGGTTAACAATTTAGCCATTTTCCTGCTAGATATAGCCATTTTATTTTCATCTAGCAATAAAAAATAGCTATTTTACTCTAGCCATTTTTTCTTACACGATTTGCAGTTATTTTCATAAGAAAGTTTTTAAATTTTTATGATTTTAAAAAGTTTGTTACAAAATTAAAAATTTTTGACAAGTTTTTTTTTTAAATGTAATTTTTACATTTAATTTAAAATTATGGTTTTTGTAAAATTTGACTGAAAATATTTCAGAAATAAGACAAAAAACATTAAAATTTAGATAGTACTTTCATGAAACTCGCGTTAAAAGTCATTGTTAGTAATAATTTTCTTTCAAATTATCGAGTTTCGGCAGCCTATTCCAAATTTAGCCATTTCTAGCCATTTTTTTTTACTTTAAGAGTTGGCATCCTTGCTCACAACATGTTTTTTTCGATATTTAAAAAAACAAAAAAAAAAAAAACAAATAAGTCAGTTGGCAATAGCGTAAATAGTTTCATAATATTTTCTAAAAATAACAATATATCGTCAGCTTACTATTGGTTTGACCCAATACCATTTTTGAAAAAATTGAGTTAGAAATTAATTTTATAAAGGGTGTTTTTTTTATAGAGGTATACAACTTTGAAATGGAATAAAAAAAAGGATGAAATTGACATGAAATTTACTATATTCGAAAGATAATCTTCTAGCATCATAATTTAAATATGAGTTCTAGCATATGACCGCCACGGCTGGCTCGGACATAGTCTAATCTGGAGGTCCAATTTTCGATGACTTTTTCCAACATTTGTGGCCGTATATTGACAATAACTCGGCGAATGTTGTCCTCCAAGTGGTCAATCGTTTCGGGCTTATCGGCGTAGACTAGCGACTTCACATATCCCCACAGAAAATAGTCCAGCGAAGTTAAATCGCACGATCTTGCAGGCCAATTCACGGGTCCGAAACGTGAAACTATGCGGTTACCAAACGTTTCCTTCAATAAATCAATTTTTGCGCGAGCTGTGTGACATGTTGTGTCGTCTTGTTGAGACCGCGGCTCCTGCACATCATGGTTGTTCAATTGATGAACAAAAAAGTCAGTAATCATGGCTCTATTGCGGTCACCATTGACTGTAACGTTCTGACCAGCATCGTTTTTAAAGAAGTACGGACCAATGATTCCACCAGCCCATAAAGCACACCAAACAGTCAGTTTTTCTGGATGTAACGGAGTCTCAACATACACTTGAGGATTCTCATCACTCCAAAGACGGCAGTTTTGTTTATTGACGTAACCATTTAACCAAAAGTGAGCTTCATCGCTAAACAAAATTCGTGCGCGATAATTATTTCAAGCAGAACCATGCTTTTCAAAATAAATTTTCACAACTTGGAAGCGTTGTTCAGGCGTCAGTCTATTCATGTTGAAATGCCAAACCAAACTAAACATAAACAATTGACAGCTGACAAAATGGCCGCCAGTTAAAAAATTGTTGCCAACTTAAAGTTCTATACCTGTATAAAAAACACCCTTATCATTATCTTCTTTTTAATTCCAAAAAGCGTTTCTAGATATCTTGTATTATATCTGAGATATTCAGAATCGATTTTGCATTATATCCGCAATTTTAACGTTTAATAAACATCGGTCTGATGCATAAAACACTGTTTTTTACATGGAGTAAATTTTGTATACAAAAATAATAAAAAAAAATACTTCATTATTGTTTTGCTGCAATGGACATACTGCATACAAAAGCTTAAAAATTTATATCATTATTGTTTAGCTGCATGACCAAAACATCGAACGTAAAATCAAAACAAAAAAGTGAACTGCGGTTAGACGTCAAAATGTATAGACGTGCAGCATAGAAATTCCAATTTAAAAAAAGTTGACGTGTAGCACAAAACAAGAATATTTATTTTTCGTAAAAACTTAATAACTTTTGATTAAATTTACATAAAAGTGTAAAAATTTGTAGTTTTGTTTAGAATATACGCCGCAATTAATGGGAAAAACAAAAACAATTATTTATCATGTAGATTTAAAGAAAAATTTGTGTAAACCTTCTTTATCGTTTTACTCGAATTCAACTTTTTTGGTGAATAGGTCAAACCAATAATAAGCTGACGAAAATATTTAAAATAACTTAGAGTAAACCTTCTTTATCGTGTTACTTGAATTCGACTTTTTGGTGTATAGGTCAAACCAATAATAAGCTGACGTTATGTCTATGTTTCATTTTAAACAATAAACTCAGCATGGGGGTGTGTTATGCTACGTTTCCACTAAACGTGTTTTGAAACAAAACATGTTTTGTAAATGTTTTCCATACATATTTTATCACCAAAAAACATGTTTTGTTCAAAACACGTAAGTGGAAACGCAGTATTGTAGAAGTATTTTCTTTATTTAGAATTATTAAAACTAAAACATAATCCGGCATTGGTATAAAACGAAAATTCAGAAATACAATTATTTAAATTACAAAAAATGTGGTTTTTGTTAACAAATACCACATTTTCTTGAAATCCGCTAATTTCATATCGTTCCACACACTAAGTAAATAAAAGTATAAAGCACAACTAATAGACATTAAAATAAGAAAAAAAAAAATTATATTTTGCATTTAAAAAAATTTTGAAAAACACCTCAAATTTATAGGTTTTTTTTGATACCAAGTTAGAATGTGTTAAACAATATACAACATTCTTCATATTTTTTTATCAGAGTATCTATGGGCAAATGAAAAATAAAAATAGTCTTAAATTGGTAAATTCATAAAATTTTTAATTTTTGTATTAAAAACACAAAAATTGTTTTTTTCGGACCTCAAGTCCACAACTCTAATATGATTTTTATTTTCATATTAGATTTTATTTGTTGCCGCTCAAAAAGTTTGATCATTTTCATGAAAGACAATACAATTGTTTCATGGCATCACCCAAATCTTCAGTTGTCAGCAATAGAAAAATACAATTATTGGCTTAACTCTAATCAAGACATTACATACAATAGACAAAATAAACGAGAATCTTTTTGTGTGCCTTAAGGCTTCTTTACTCCAGCGGATACCTTTCGTAAACAGACTGTAACTAAATACAATGTGTAAAAATAGTACCTACATACAATATGTTGTCTTTGTTTTACATGCTAAACAAATGGTGACGGATTTGGGGAAAGTAAATTCTGTGTTCAACAGAGTTTTTATATTTTTTTATCAATTAAAAATTTAGAAACATAATATAACTTTTTCGAAGTTCGGAACATTTTTTTTGTTTAATTTAAACTTAAAATAAACAATTTGTCAATATTTTACGGTAATTACAAGAGCAATCTGAAATAGGCTCTAAAAACTAAATTTTATGCCCATAAAAAATGCTCTAAAAACAGAAAATGTGCTCTTAATATGTATTAAAAAATATACTCTTAAAGGACAATTTTTTTTTAAAAACTATTTTAATTTTTTTTTTTTCATTTAGAGAACTTTTTGTTAAATTTAAATTTACACTAATAAAAGAAGTCATTACCCTTTTTGCTAGGAGGATCCTTGCGCGAAAAATTGCTAATATCATCAAAGAATTTACTAAAACAGCAGAAAATTTGCTGAATTTACAAATTTTTCTGTAGCAGACTTTAGTGACTTTTTTTTAGTGTAACAAGAAAAGAAGATTATACTGAAATTGGTGTAATCTTAAAAAAGAAAACTAAGATTTGCAAAATTGGCTTGAATTTTTGAAATCGGTGTTGAAAACTTAAGAAAATATTAAAATTTTTTTTTTTTCATATTTTTTATTGAAACACACAAAAAAAAAACTAAAGGAAATATTGCCTAAAATTAAACGCTGATATCACCTATTTTAATAGGCAACATAGAGTTTGCTATGTTTTACGGCAATAGTACATGAAAAATAGGTATTTTCTTAAATGCCTTATTTTTTTAGGGTGTTTTACACTTTTGAAGAGGTAAATTACCTTTGCATACATTGTAAAATCTAGGTTAAATGATCATTGTTATTAGGTTAGGTGAAAATTAAAACATATTTTAATTTTAAGTTTGCATTGACCCAAGTGATTTTTTGAGTGCATTTTAGAAAAAAACATCAAAATCTTTTTTGCAATGTCTTAAACTTAAGTCTAACAATGAGGGCTGTCCATTTTTACGGAATACTATCAGTATAATGACCGAAACGTCAGGGTAATAACCTTTGAGTTATCCTGACATCTGTTAGTTCAGTGTCATATGGTTCGAATCTTCAAATTTCATTAGAAAATATTGTCTCAAAATGAACGGCCATTTTTGTTAGCATTGAGTATCTACATATAAACAATAAATAAAGAAATTTCTAAAGAGATTTCGATGTCTTTTACTTAAAATTCACTCAAAAAATCGCTAGAGTCAATGCAAACTTAAAATTAAAATATCTTTTTATTTTGATCTTACCTATTGAAACAGAGTATACCACTGGATTCTACGAAACAAAATTAATTTCACGTGTCTCTGGGTTTTTTTTTACTTACAGTGTTATTATTATTCAAATATTTCCATTACACGCTGAAAGAAAACGTTTTAGTTATACCCCTAGTCCACATGTAACTAGAATTCCCAACATATTGCAATGTGTCTTATCTTGTTAAAAATTTGTAATAATTACATTTGAAATAAATCTACTTCAAACTGGATTTTCTATACAAAATTAAAAGTGCAAAGTCTGAAAAGTACAATACTATAAAAATATTTATTTGTATTAAATATTTATTGTATTGGGACATTTTGTAAATATTCGAAAAAAACCCTAACTTTTAGTCTATATACGATAATAAAGCACTTTCAGTATTTTTTTTATAATTTGTATGATAACGACACTTAAGGAAAATACTTTAGCTCTTAAAAAAACTTAAAAAATTCAAACCAAAATCGATCTAAATAATCGAGAAAATTAAAAGTTGCTTCCATAAAATCTTAATTTAATTTAGCATTGTCTGTCTGATGGAAATAAAAATCAAAGCACCAGTGAAAACTTGTTTGTTATGTTTTCAATTTATTTTTGATCAATGGTGATAATCTTTAACTTCGAGCTCATACAAGTTCTCAATTTATTTTTTGATCAATGCTGATAATCTTTAACTTCGATCTCATATATTAGTTCTCATTTAGTGGGAAAACTAATTTATATGAGTGTTTGATGTTTTGCATTGGATTGTCATTTCTTTCAAAATGTGTTCTGATGATGGAACCTAGAAAATTCCCGAAATAGATCTATCAACACATTCCAGAAAGTGGTCAATTAATAAATTTGAAAACAAAAACCCTGTAGATTATTTGTTAGGACAATATCCTAACAAAGAAATATAGAGTATGGCCTTGAACTTGAATTATTTTCATTTTCATTGCACAATTAAAGGTCGAAAAAACATAATTTTTATTTTTAATAAAAGTTATATCAAACTTATAATAATTAATAATAATAATTAAAAATAATAATTAATAAAATACACTCATAGAAAAAAGTCAATACAAATAATTGCAAATTCAACTACTACAACAGAAAATTGTACCTGAAAATCAGCCAGCAGAATTTTCAATTAAGTTGAGAATCACAGTCTGCTAAATTTAGGTCAATTTTAGAAGAACTAAATTTTGATTGAAAAATACTGCTAAAAAGTTCCCTCTGGATCTGACTAGAGACAAGTCCATATTTATTACCGGGAATATAAGTGGTATGAATAATTAATAATAATTAATAATAATAATTAATAGAAAAAAGCCCGTACAAATAGTTGAAAGTTCAGCTACGACAACAGAAAATTGTACCTGAAATTGAGCCAGCTGAATTTTCAATGAAGTTGAGAATCACTGTCTGCTAAATTTGTGTGAATTTTAAAAGAACTAAATTTTGGTTGGACTTGTATTAACTAAGAATTTAGCTAAATCAACAGAATTTTTAAACAAAATCAACAGAAAATTTCTGCGAAGAAGTTTTGTTCTGAATAGAGGCAAGTCCATATTTATTACCGGGAATATAAATGGTTAATAAAGAATACCTAATAAGTACGGATTAACGATTCTTGGTCCATTTTGCTCTATCTCACTTTGTTTTCAAAATATAGCTTATTTTAGGATTATACATAAAAATGATGACAAAATAACGTCAGCTACAAGTGAGACTGATAGCGGAGACACAAAATAACACATTTTTGAAAACAATTGTGGTTTAAATTAACTGGCAAAATTTGTAAATTTGAGAATCACGTATTACTAAAATTTAGGTTGAAAAATTAGTTCAAATATGGATGAAATTCGCTCTTGTGGTACATTAAGAACTTTAGCTAAATATTTGATTTAAACTTAAGCGCTAGAAAAAATTAGTTTAACTGATTTAGAACCCGTTTAATAGACTTTTGAACTAACTTTTTTATGAGTGTAGTAGCGATATTTGTTAGCAAAGTCCTATTTTTTTAATCAGCCTTTATCTCAGAAAATGGAGCGTTTAATGTATCTCCTAAATTATCTCGACATTTGGGAAGTACACTTAGAACACTATGTAGGAAAAGACCATTGCAAATGTAGGACGACTTTCAGTAAGTTCAACTAACATTGTCATTTGTTTTTTAAAGTTCAAAAAATGATCCACAATTGTACTAAAAATTAAACACATATGTTAGTAAAAAATTAGGTTAGGTTATGTTAGGTTAGGAAGGGTTATGTGCCCAAGGGCACAACACCACTCGGAGACCAATACGGTCCATTTTGAATCCCTTCAGAGAAAAACGGTAAGAAAGAATAGAAATAGACAGAAAGATAGATAGATTGAAAGATAGATATAAAGAAAGATAGGAAGATAGAAAGAATATATACTCCCCAGAAACCAGCTCCTATCGTCCCCTTGCTAGAAACAGCCGTCCTATCTCCCTGACAAATCTCAGCAAATCTACTGGATTATATCCAGCGACACACCCAAGTTCATTAATTCCGAAATAATCTCACTGTCGCTCTAATAAGTTTAGAGAAAAGCGATTAGAAAACTTCTCAGAAAAGTCTAGAGAATATCTGGCAATACTAAAAAACTCAAATTCAACTAAGAAATTTGTTTTTAAAAAATAATTTCGGAAGAAAATACAAAACTTTTTATTAAGAAAGGAAAATTATAAAATAACTACACAATTTTCAAAGTAATATTTAGTAAAAAGTTTCAAATTTGATAAAATACGTATATTTAGACAAACAAATTTATTTCAAAGTTCTTTCATTAGATAAACGCTTTTCTCAGGTAACGCTAGGAGGGTTTTTAGAAATTTCAAATTTTCACTTTTTGGGAACAAAAAGTATTGCCAAATTTGAAAAAACTCTCCAGCGTTACCTCCTAAATTATGTAGTGTTCAAAATTTCAAAATGATCGGTGCAGTAGTTTTAAAGTTATGAGGGGTACCGACTTTGGAAACGAGCACGCAGAGAAAAAATATGATTGAACATGATTACCGGTAAAAAATGATCATACTATGATCCTAACAATCATAAACATGATCACTGGGAACGATTTTATCATCATCTGGAATCATAATATGATTATGAGAATCATATGATGATTATTACGTGTTTCAATCATAACACGATGCTCTTAAATTATCATAACATGATGCTCTTTTTTCTGCGTGTGAGTTGTGGGAAAAACGCTTTAAAGTTTTGAACACTAAAAACTTTGGTAAAAAACGTTCATAAGCGAGTTTTATCGGCATACCTTACACTGAATCATCGATGGCAGGTCCATAAAGAGCGTTGCTATTAACCATGATTTCTAAAGCATATTTTAGCTCCTGTCCAGCTTTCTGCTCCGGAAAGGTGTTTTCTGATGAGCTGAGTGACGATATGGGGCGGGGTTGCTTAAAACGCTGTATCTTCGTTAGTTTAGCTCCGATTCATTTCAAATTGCCACACAATATTCTAGAAAGGTTCTCCATTCAGCATATCAAATACAAAATAAAAATGCAAAAAAAAGTTTAAAAAGTTTCCCGCTTCCTTAATTTAACTCATTAATCCACGCCATAGATTCGCTGGACATTTCCCAGCCAAACATTCCACACATATATAGAAAGAACCAAGCTTCATTATGAAATTTTTGCAATCTTTTTTCAAAAATATATGAAAAATAATTTTTTAAAATTTTTTTTTTTCAATTTATATTTAAAGAAAGTCAAACATATTAGCTAAGTTGATACTAGTATTTCGATCTGGCTAAAGATCTCAAAGTTTCAGAAAAGCTAGAGCCTCCATAATAGGCAGAACGTTAACAAAAAACCTATTAATCATCAATTTTGCTCCATTCTTGTAAATTTTAAGTTAACCGATTTGAAATTTTTTTTTGGAAAAACATCTTGATTTTTGGCCATTTTTTAAAATTGACATATGGCAACCCTGACTATAATTTTTATAAGTTTAGTAGTATTTTAATAAAAACCATCCATTATTTAGTTTTTGAGTGAAAAAGGAATTAATTTTGAAATATTTTAGACTTAGCCCAGTTTTTCACTTCGTATTTAAATGCCATTTTAACTTTAAGTTTTATTTAAATACAAACGTCAGTTTTTAACTTCAAACTTAAATCACATTTAAGTGACCAATCTTGGGCATTTAAAGTCTATTTAAATTGTACAAATATAACATGATTTTGACAGTTTTTTTTCGTGTGGTAAAACAAACAATAAAAAATAAATTAAATTACAGCAGCCAATAAAAATTCAACTTCGGTTGTACTGAAATTTGTACTTCACTTCACTTCTCTTCATTTTTATTTTATTAATTTAATTATACATATATATTTTATTTCAATATTTTATATTTTCAGTTATTTTCTGTTTTTTTATATTCTTTAAACAGCTGTTTTATGAGTAATGATCATTAATTTTTTGACATTTCATGATACTACCATACTTTTGTCGCAAATAAATAACAATTATCATTTAAGACTGAAAAACTGAAACTGTATTTAAATACAACTTAAATTTAAATGGCAATTAACTAATTGCATATTTAAATACGAAGTTAAAAACTGGGCATTATTGTATTTGAAAATTTCATTGTTTTTTATATTTTTAAATAATTTTTAAATAAACTCTGGATAACATATTTCACAATTTTTTTATTCACGTTTGTTGTGAAGTTGTTAAGTAATTTAAAGGATTTGAAATCACTGAATATTTTATCCTTTTACAGCGAAAAAAAAATATATATAATCGCATAAAGATACTGGATCGAAAAAGGAACTCGGTGTCAAAAATGATATAATAGCAATGAATAGCTATGGTAATTATAAGGGAAAGGAATGCATGTTTTTTTTCGCGATAAACTAAAAAGTATATAAAATAAATATTTATCCGAATCATCAGATTAGGAACAACACGGCATAGATTTGTAGTTGCATATTTTTACAAAAACTCATGTTTTTGCATATTTTTCATTTATTTGTAATAGTTTTTGAAATCGCTAAAAGAACTTACATTTAAACACATTTTTATATGTATTTTAATTTAATGAAAGTCACTTTTACATTTTCTAAATTTTGCTAAACCAAAAAATAGCAGCCAGATTACATTTTATTTTTATTTTTTTAAAGGGTGAAATTTTTGCAAAAAAAAGTCTGTCTTAAATGCATACTTGCGTAGTATTAATGAATTCCTTCATTAATCCAATGAATTTTTTCATAAAAAAGTCCCCAAAGAAACGTTTCATTGAGTCAATGAAAATCGTTATTAAAGTTTCATGTGTTTAATGAATAAAATTCATAGTTTGTATGAAATATTTTCGTTGATATTTAATAATTTGCACTTTTTATGATTATTTTAGCATATCATTAATTTGTTGGTTATTGAGAAATTATCATTCGTTGATATTATTTATAAGGTCTGGTCTTTAAAGGATCTATAAAATATTTTTATAAAAAAAGTTCGAAAGTAAACATCATAGGCTCTGCAAAAGCGATGGCAGATTTTTATTAAACTCAGCCTGATTCAGCAAATTTTCGTTACTTAGAATAGGATGACATGTAAAAAAGAAATCGAACAAGAAAGGTTTTCCCGGGGCCATCCACCAATATAGCACAGTGGGAAAAATTCTATTGTTTCCCAACAAATTTGCTTAAGCTCATAATTTTTGACGAATTCGAAAAATATAAAATTTTAAAAGTAGCTGATTAGATTTCAGATCGAAAATTACAAATTTTGAAAATAAAATTTTTTTATCCATAAAAAAGAAATATTTTAGTTATTGTACTTTTTTTTAAGAACTTGAATGATTGAAAAAATCGTTTAAATATAATTAACAGGCATTAAAATATTAAAAGCTGAAAAAAAACCAATTTTAATTTATTTCTCTTTTACTTTACATTCAATCTTTCTTTACAAATTTTTAAAATTTGTGTTAAAAGATGACATATTTTCTTATATGTCGGTACAAAATATGTAATTTTTTTATCGATCTGGCTTGGAGTGCTGTAGATAGTACAAAAAAAAATTTTTTTTTCTTATTACAAGTCAAAATTTTTATTGAAAACAATTTGAAAATTTTTCATTGATTTAATGATTTTTTTTTATAAAATTATGAAAAAATCATAAAAAATGTTAATGAAATAAATACCAATATTAATGAATTTTCATTCAGTTAATGACATTTTTCATTAAACCAATGAATCGATTTTAATGAAATCGTTTCATTAATACTATGAAGGAAAATTCTATCAGTGTAGTAATTATATAGTAATAAATTTTATTTAAAAAGTTATCATTATCAGCTTGAGAAAAATTATTATCATTTAAACATAAATAAAAGAAATTAACTAAAAAAATCCATTCTTCGATCCTTTGTAAACTTAATGCCCACACAATTTATGACAATGAAGAATAAAGTTGCCTGAACTTTTTCAAGTATTATTCTTTGTTCTTGAAATACTTATTAAAAATATACCGTACGGTAGGTATGTTAATTTTTGTTATTTTTAAAAATCTAATTTTGAAACAAAATACCCAACATATTGTTATACAAAACAAAAACAGATAGCCCTACATTTATGGAATTTTAGAGGAAGAAAAGTAATGAACATTTTTAGTAAACTAATGAAACGAAAAATTTGTTAACATGAATGGAAAACTTTATCCTTTTTATGAAATTAGTTTTTTAACGAAATCTCTTCATTAAGTTAATAAAAGTTTTAATAAATAAAATAATATATTTCATAAATTAATGAATGAATGTGTTAATGAATGAGTTCTACTGCAACGTCAGAGCTATTATACAAAAATTAATTAATATCATGCAACTAATTCTTTGAGTGTATCATGAAGTCGATATTGATTGTAGCTAAAATAGCTAAAAAGTAATATTCCATAGTTGATACCTTAACTTCTTAAAATCCGTAATCATATGTATGTCGTTTCAAATTGAAAACCTAAACAAAAACCGTAATCGTTATTTGTATAACCGTAACTGCAATTGTTATTTCGAAAACGGTAAAACACAGTGATAAATACCGCAATGTCTTAAATTTGCAACAGATTATAACCCGTTTTCAATTGAAGGGGGGACACTACATTCGCGGCAGAGAAAACAGATATTTTTTTAAAAAATTCATAACTCAGTCAAAAACAAATATTTTTCCAAAATTTTTTTTATTGTAGAGCATTGAACAAATTACAAGAAAAAAATTTAAAAAAAACATATTTTTCACTTCAACATGGTTTTATAGAGCTCCAAACTGGCGGCAGAGAAAAAAAACGGTGCCTCGTGGTTGCAGCGCGGGGAATCGCAAAAATTGTTCGATCTGGAAAAAAATGACTTTTTTAAATCTTAACAAAATTGGTTATCGTATGACACTAGCTTTTTTTTAAAACTTTTTTTTCAATTTTTGGTGATGTTTCAAATCTAAAAGTGTGTTTTTTCAAAAAAAATATTGACTTTAAAAATTCATAAAAAATCGAAAAAAAAATTTAAAAAAAGCTCGTGTCATACGATAGCGAATCAAGTTTAAAAAAATATTAAAAAAAAAAAAAAATTTCGTCAAAAAATGAACTAGTGCCGCAACCAGTACGAAAAACATGGTTTCGAGATAAACGCGTTCAAAGTTTGTGAACAAAGAAAAGAAGGTTACCTTCAATCTGCCATGCCTGCTTCGTACTGTATGCCTTCGTTATCTTGTGTTGTGCTGTTTCTTACAGTTTTTAGCAATCGTTTAGCAATTCGGGCTTCTTTTGAAGCTTCATATGCCGAAAGTCCACCAAAAGTCAGGTAGCAAGTAAAACAAGTATATACCAGCTGCCGTACGTAGGTAGCGCGAAAATTAAAAATGCGCTCTCAC
Organism: Delia radicum; assembly: GCA_021234595.1. Taxonomy (NCBI): domain Eukaryota; kingdom Metazoa; phylum Arthropoda; class Insecta; order Diptera; family Anthomyiidae; genus Delia; species Delia radicum. The sequence continues at coordinate 162,390,787 of CM037855.1, read as the reverse complement.
TAATCCGGCTGTAACTTTTGAACGCGTAGGAATTTTTACATTAAATTTTTTTTTCTTAGAATCTTAAGAATATTTACTAAAATACAAAATTATAAAAAAGTCGATATTAAGAAAACGGCCAGTGTCATGTCCCCCCTGAAAAAAAACTTTATTTTTCAAAAGCTCTAACCCTTTATGTTACTTAAGTAACATTAAGTAACATAAAGTAACATAACATATTTTAAACTTTTATTTTTGTTTGCTGTTTTTTTTCTATTCAGCTACGTAAATCAAGGTTTACCTGTATTTTTAATTTTTATCGCAGAATTTCTTACAATCACTGTTAACAACAATAAAATATTTTAAAATAAATTTTCGCATTGTTTTTAAGATAAGCAGACGTTTTGTCGTGCCTTTTGTTGAAAATAAAAAGGCGTGTTATTCTCCAACAGTTCTTTTTTTACAGTGGGTGACATAAATAATGTGTCATTTTATAAAAAAAAATATAAACAATAAAAATAATAACAACGTAATAATTTTTTTGTGTTTCCTTTATTTGCATTTCATGTCATTTAAACATAAAGCAAACATTTAATTTTGTTATCGCCGTTTTCCTTTTTAATGGTCAATATTTTTTTATTGAATTTATCTTTAAAATTTTAAAATCCATAAATTTTTAATTAATGACTTGTTGGTTTTATAGTTGATTTTAAAAATGTAATCCAAAAGCCTACAGTAGTAGAAAAAATCGTTAAAAATGTTGCTAAAACTAATAAAAATTAGTTCAACATGAAGTTGAAGCATAAACTGCTGAAATTAGCAATTTTTATTTTCTAAATTTTAGTAAGATATGAAGAGCAAAATAATTCTATTACTCGTAAATATGCAAAATTCTATTTATATTTAAGCTAAATTATAGTTAATTAAAATTGACAATTTAATATGCTGAATCAGCAAAAATTCTGCTGAATATCACAGTGGAACAAATTCAGGTTAGCAAAAGTTAAGTCGATTCTGAGAGTGAGGGGGGGAAAGTAGAGGCTAAATTAGAAGACCCGTTTTGCGGCGTTTGTTTATGTTAGTTCGAATTGTTTTTTAATCGACCTTCGAACTTTGCAGTCAAATGCCGATTTTCAGCATATTGTTTATATGTTTTTTTGGCTATAACTCGTCGACTAATTGATATTTTTTCAATCTGTAAAAGCCAAATTATTGCTAGAGACCTGTCCAACAATTAAAATTGATTTAGAAAATTTTTGTGGTGCTCCGAACAAAATTGGTACATAAAAAACGAGAAGTAAATTAATATTAAGCTGGAAAACGCAAATTTTGTATTATGATTGTTTTCTTTTCAAATGAAATTTCTTGAAGAAACTGAGAAGCATATTACAGATCAAACAGAAAGCAAAAAAGAAATTAGTTTTGTGGAAAATATTTTAAAAAAGCATGAAAAATTTTGTTTCCAACATTTTGCTTCATAAGCACCACAAAAATTTTCTAAATCAATTTTTTAAAAAATTTTAATTGTTGGACAGGTCTCTAGCAATAATTTGGCTTTTACAGATTGAAAAAATATCAATTAGTCGACGAATTATAGCCAAAAAACCATATAAACAATATGCTGAAAATCGGCATTTGACTGCAAAGTTCGAAGGTCGATTAAAAAACAATTCGAACAAACATAAACAAACGCCGCGATACGGGTCTTCTAATTTAGCCTCTATTTTCACCCCTCACTCTCAGAATCGACCTTACTTTTGCTAACCTGAATTTGTTCCACAGTGTATTAGTAAACAGAATAAATCATAAAAAATGTGAAATTTTCAAGGTTTTTTTTCATATTTTTTTTTAGCGAATAAAAATTGATCCTTCTAAAATCATCAGTCCACAATTTTTAGCAAATCTTTCTCTTGATTTGAGCAGAATATACTGTTATTTGCACTCAAATAAATTTAACGTTAATATAACAAAAAATTTATGGATTTAATATTTGTTGTTTTTTGCTGTATTTTATCTACAAATATTCAGCTACATATATTTTGCTAATTAACTCAAATTAAACAATTTTAATACAATACAATTTTTGCATATTTAACAGTTTTATTTTTGCTCTTCTTATTTAATAAGTTCTGAGAGGTTTTAGGTTTACAACTCTGTTTGACCCTATTTTTACAACACATATTAATCATCAATTTTGCTCCATTCTTGTCTTCCTAGTAATCGAACACGTGGATAGGACTTTTTCCTAACAAGCATCATTACTTTACTAAATTTGAACACCAAAAATGTTTTATTTATATAACAAATAAAATTTTTACTCTGGCTCAAGTAATATATTTTACAGCTTTATTAGTAAAGTATCGCAAAGGAGACAACTATAGCTTTCAGATGATTTTTAAATTATATAAATACTCAATGCACTATTTCAGAAGATAATGCCCTTAAAAGTTCAGGATTTTATTTTTTTTTAATAACAAAAATTATAAAAGCTTTAAAATTCTAAAAAACAAAAAACAAATTTACACTCAGTGAACTCCCACAAACGTGAACTAATTTTTGCAAGGGGTGTTCGCGTTTCTGATTTTGTTCACGTTTGTGATTGGATTTTTTTTTAACTATTTTACTACAGAATTGATCCACTTAGAATAAATTCTATTCCAAGTACTTTAGAACCAATCATTACAATGATTTTTTAACAAAAAAATAAAATATATAAAGATTTTGAATAGTTTTTCCTGAAAAAATCCTATATTCATACATACATTTTTAGACAAAATTTTTAAATACACTTGCCTATAGAAAAATGTAAGCATTTTAAGAAATTTTTCCTATTAGAAAACTTTCTGATTCTGGGACTTTTTTAAATAGACCAAATTCAGAATCTAAGACAATTTATGCATACCCAAATTATTGATTTTAATACGTTTCTGATATGTAGCAGTTCTTAATCTCTAATACATTTACTATAAAAAAAACTACTAATTCTATTTAAATTTTATTCTACATGTTTTAAAACAATTTTGATATAAAAAATTGTTAAAATTCGGAGATACAGGAACAGAGTTAAAGAGTTTTTCTGTTTACGTTAGAAAACGTGTTTACTATAAGAACGTGGTGCAATTAGTATTCGGGGATTCCCCAAATTACTAAAATATTAATGAAAAAGAAACATTGCTTATAAAAAAAAAATGTGTACGTTTTAGAGCTGTTGAATTTTGTTTCGCGTTTTGGAATAGTCAATGTAAAAAAAAGTGTTCATGTTTCTGGGACGTTCATATTGCTGGATGTTCACGTTTCTGCGGGTCCACTGTATATGGAAAATTTTTGCAAAAAGTAGTTATTTATTTAAAAAAATTTTATTTATAACGTACAACGTACGAAATGTGATCAACGAAATATTATCAAAAAGTGGTTATTTTTTTTATTACAAATAATTACCCAGCCAGAAATGGCCATTGGTCTGAAAAATCAAGCACTGGCAGAGCACTATTTGCCAATGATCCAACAAATAAAGTGCTGGCAAAGCACTGACTTACAACGCTCTGCCAACGTTAGTAAAAAGTGCTTTGCCAGTGCTTAATTAACAAAATTTACAACAGTAAAAATAATAAAAGCACTGGCACAGCTCTGGCTTAGAACGCTCTGCCAACGTTCGTAAAAAGTGCTTTGCCATTACTTGATTTACAAAATCTACAACCGTAAAAATAAAAAAGTACTGGCACAGTACTGACTTAGAAGGCTTTCCCAACATTGGCAAAAAGTTCATTGCCAGTACTTATTTACAATATTTACAACCGTTAACTTAATAAAAACAGTGGCCCATCCCTTGTTCACAACAAGAGTGGAAAAATTCAAAACTAAATTGCAATTTATGATTTGAAGTTAAGAATATTAGGGTCTCCTATTATAGTCAGCACAAAGTATATTTTTTGTACTAAAATTTTACTTAAGATATTTATTTTCAAATTTCATTCTTTAGTAAAATTGTAGTAAAAAATCCTGCTAACTTATCACAAAAATAATTTATTAAAAAAAAAAATATTCAGTTATTTTGTAATTAACTCAGCTGAAGCAAGCCTATTGTTATTTCGGTTCAAATTACCAAAATTATTCAATAAGAAATAATACAACTCTTTACTGAAGTGAATTACTAAGTAGGACTTTATTGGTTGTTTTTGGTTTTAGTACTAGCAAAGCGCTTTTTGCCAGTGCTTTGCCAACGTTTTAAAAAAGAAACGGCCAAGCCCTGCCCGGTGTTATCATTTTGGGGTTGGCAAAGCACTTATTATATTATTAAAAAAGCACTTTATTGATTGTTCTACCAATGCTTTGCCAACGTTTTAAAATTATGGTTTTGGTACTGCCAAAGCGCTCATTGACAGTGCTTTGCCAACGTTTTAAAAAAGGAACGACCAAGCCCTGCCCGGTGTTATTATTTGGGGTTGGCAAAGAACTTAAATCTTCAGATATCCAACGCTCTGCCAACGCTCATACCACCGTTGAAAGCACTGGACCAATGCTTTGCCGTTCGTATTTTTCTGGCAGGTTACTTTTATCATTTTTTTGATTGTTTTAAAAAATTAAAATCGTGACTAAAAACGAGAAACGAATTTCTGAAGTACACCTTTTCCAAATATTAATAAACTCAAAGGGCCTCAGATCAAAAAATTTACGTATTTAAACGTTTACTCATGGAATTTTTAAACTTATCAGTTAATGGGTATGTTATCCTTGACTTACGCTAAAGATAATGGGAAAATGCGTTGTATATTTGATAAGAGTGTTTTTGAACCAATAAATCTTATTAATATTGAATTCAAACAACGGTTGTTTACTTTTTTTTATATTACGATTTATTTTAACCTTTCTCTTTTATTTTATGATTTTAGTGTTATATAATGGATAAAACATTGCGCTCCTTCTGGTCTGGACAAACAAAAGATACTACAACTTTGTCTCAAAATAATTCGGACAAAGATTTGGGACAAAGAAATGCTACACATGGTTTTCGAGATGCTGGTGGTGTCACTACTGGAAAACAAATGCAAAATTCTACAATCGATATGAAGCGTAAAGATAGTGATAGCTTCTTCTATATATTGTAAGTATCATCAATGTATTAACAAAATCTCAAAAATAACTGAAAGTTTCATCATTACCTTTTTTTTTTTATTAATTAATAATCATATTATTACAAATTATATACTATTACCCTAACCGAGCACTACCTACTATGGCTTTCGGCGCGTTGTAGCGAAAACAGACCAGTGCCGCTGGTGCGAATCGAACCCACGACCCCCGTTTTATAAAGCCCTATATTATTTTATAGGGCTTTATAAAAACTTTTCATAGAAAAACTGATCAAAATACAGTGGACGAAATAATTATAAGTTCGCCTATAAAATTATGATTTTTTTTTTAAATATTGGAAATATTTTAAAGTTTTTGATACCACATGGAAATAACAATAATTATTGTGAAAAACAAATCCATTTTAGATCCATTTGCGTCAATTTTTATTGCATTTTTTTAAAATTTTTCGTTTTTTTTGCCTGCGAAATAAATATTAGTTCAGTATTACTAAAATCAGTATTTCGGCAAAAAATTTTACAAATTTCGATCTTTTTAATCGTTGACGAGTTTTGCAACATTATGGGATGCATTCGAGGTAATTTTTGTTTGCCTCATTGGTTTGATCAAAAAATATGTAATTTTAAAAGTTCAATACAAATATGATTTTAAGCGTAGAACGATTTGATTTAATTATGTTTAAATGATGCAAAAACATTGTGCTTCGTCGCGACTTTTAACGTACTCTTCCGACTTTGACGCTGATTTTTTATAATCTGAACTGTATCGTCTGGATACTTATTTATTTTTTTTTAATTTAGGACCACTTAAGACCAAGTTTAGTTCAAAGCTTCAATAAATTCGCCAACTCTACATCAGTTGGCGAGCAACAACTGTTCTAAGACTTATGTCGCGCAATTACAGTGTTGCCATGTTTGAAGCCCTCCATCCTTCACCACCTTTCATCTCTCCACTATTCCCTTTCCAAAGAAAGCAACACATTAATAAATAGGAAGAATTTCCTGAGTGTTGCTTCTATTAAAAAAAAAAAAAAAAAAAAAAAAAAAATGCGTTTGCAAACTAATTTTTCTGTTAACTAATTTTGGATACTATTTTTTTTTGTTAAATTCAGGAGCAAATTCTACTTGGATAAGATCATTATTTTTATAAGAAAGAAAAATTATGCTAGAAAGTGTTTTGCAACCGTCAGATTATGACAATCGTAATTAATTTTTTATATTAATTACTGTAGAATATTACTTTAGTTAGTCTCTTTACAGGAAGAAGAAGAAGAAAACATTTATATTGAAAAATTTTACGGACACAAGGGATACACCAGACTGCCGCAGTTTCGTCCCCCTCCTGGGACTCGTCAGTGGTTAATTTATGTGTCAATTGAACAAAGTATTTTATATTGTTAATTTTGCTCTATATGAAAAACTTTTTTATTTTTTGGTGTCGTACTGTGATTTGAACTCACAGTCTTAGCATCAAAGCTATGCATCGTAATCTCACCTCTTAACCAGTTGAGCCACGGTCGGCACAGCGTTGACTGCGACTAAATTGGAGTTTGGTCACACTACGTACACACAAGTATTGTTTTGATCAGAAGAGACAGAATTAGCTAATACCAATGCACAATTCATTTCTCAACTACACTTGGTATCCAACTATTGTATGTGAATAAAGCGCATCATAAAAACGTGATAATTACTTGTGAAAAAGAGATAGGATTAAGAAGAAAAAGCATTCTAGTTGAGAAATGAATTGTGCATTGGTATTAGCTAATTCTGTCTCTTCTGATCAAAACAATACTTGTGTGTACGTAGTGTGACCAAACTCCAATTTAGTCGCAGTCAACGCTGTGTCGACCGTGGCTCAACTGGTTAAGAGGTGAGATTACGATGCATAGCTTTGATGCTAAGACTGTGAGTTCAAATCACAGTACGACACCAAAAAATAAAAAAGTTTTTCATATAGAGCAAAATTAACAATATAAAATACTTTGTTCAATTGACACATAAATTAACCACTGACGAGTCCCAGGAGGGGGACGAAACTGCGGCAGTCTGGTGTATCCCTTGTGTCCGTAAAATTTTTCAATATAAATGTTTTCTTCTTCTTCTTCCTGTAAAGAGACTAACTAAAATAAAAAAATTATGCAATTTGCTTTATCTAAGGAGCTTTATTTTAAAGTCCATATGCTCAAAATATCGGCCCGATTCAAAACAATTTCAGTTCTCGTCAAGCTGTAGGTCTTCCATACAAAAAACTAAAAACCTTTTTCGATTCAGTAACTTTATTTGCTGAAATTTCGCCAACACCCTAAATGGCTAATTCAGTTCCAAATTGCTAGCTCTGTAATTGAATTATTTTTCAAATAAATAATAACGCATTTGATTAAAAAGTGATAAATATTGTATACCTTCTCAAAAAAACATTTGGATAAAGTGTTGTTGAAATACCAAATGTTTTTGTATAGCTTGAATTTTATAACTTTGAATTTAAACCGGCATGTAATTCTCATTTAGTAAGCAGGTTTATTTATACAATAATTATGTGAACAAATTCACACAGAAATTTGTTTTTTTCTTGCTATTGAAACGTAGAGTATAGAAAAATTTTATTTTTGTTTTTTTTTGTTGCAAAAATTATTTATATTTTTTTTTTTTAGCATTTTTTTCTAGTTAAAAAAATTGTTACATTATTATTAAACAAAAACTAACTTAAAAAATTACATTATTAATTTTATGATAATGATTTAAAATAAATTAATATTCACATTTAAACCACTTAATTTAAATTATTTAACTTAATATAGTAATAAACCTAATGAGAATTAATAAAATCTAATCAAAGTTGATTTAAAATATTTATTATTAATACATAAACATTTTAAAAAATAACTACATACATACATATTACATAAAACAACAATATATTTTGAGCGATAGTAGAAAAAAATGTTAAGCAAGTTCTGAATTTGAGCAAATATTTAATTGATTAAATTCATTTTTAATTGACAGTTTTTAAAACTTTCAACAAATCGATTTAATTGATTAAAAGCAGGGAAATATTTTTGTATGTGTTATAAGACCTTGCATGCTAATATTGTTCTCTAAAAGAAAAAACTTCAAAAGTTTCCTCTCTAAAACATTGTCATCTGAGCCAAGTAAAATCTAGCTGAAAGGCGCTAGAAAGAAGGCGCAGCTGAAAGGCGCAGCTGGAAGTTGCTTTTAGATGAATTTGAACTCAAGTTAATAGAAAAAATAATTATCCTGAAGAAACAATTCCGAATATGATCGATTGGTGTCAAAGATATAGCGTTGGGTGTCTTAAGTTATGATAAGTGTCATACTAAAGCACAAATTGTTTTCTATCATTTCTTCATAATTTGAAAATATATCAAATCAGAAAAACGCTTTTGCGCTGAATTTTCCCAAAATTTAGGTGTTTTTTGTATGAAAAATCTTCGATTTACGTCTTTTTTGAATACAATATTTTTTTTTTGTGAGATTTTATTTGTTCGGTTTGAGATCATAACAAATTTTTCTCTAAATTAACAGAAAATTTATAATTTTTATATGATAACTTACTTTGACTATTAGAAAAAAAAACACAGAAAAAGTTATTAGACACTAGCATGAATGGAATGCATTTTCTGACCCACTACGGTCTTTATCAACATTCTTCATGCCATTTAGTGTTAATCGTAAATATCTTCTATTTAACTCACACGTTAAAGAAATTGGGTAACGTTAAATCCCACATTACTCTGTGTGTTGAGTTAGAATGAAATTTACCACAAACGATATCTATTTATAGTGTGTTTGTTTTTTCTCTAGTCATTATCATAATTACCAGTTTAACTTTCAGTTAAAACTTTAAATTGCAATTCTTTTCTCTAATGTCATCATATACTATCCTTTTACATAAGCAAAGCATATCAACAAAAATTAAAATTTTTTGTTAATACATATGTCGAGCATATACATTAAAATGATTTTTAGACTGTACCTGGTGAGTGGTTTAATAGTGAATTTTATCGTTGATCTATAAGTTTATGTGTGAGATTTTATTCGTTCGGTTTGAGATCATGACAAATTTTTCTCTAAATTAACAGAAAAATTATAATTTTTATATGATAATTTACTTTGACTATTTTTAGAAATAAATGCTGCAAAACAAATTTGTACTTAAAATGCAACTTGTTAACCACGCAATTAAGGAAAGAGTAAACCAAATTTAAAATATTTTGCAGAAAAACTAAGTTTAATATCACTGAACTTATATTTATTGCGCTGCCAAACAATAAATAATTTTTAAAAATTATAAAAAATACAGCAAATGTATCGAAAGGGGTTTTGTAACTACTGGTATTATTGTTAATTTTATGTGGTAGCAACCACTTTTAAAATCTGAAAATATTTTCGGAAAAATTCACAATTTCGGGGGTGAAGTTACAATTATTTCGTCCACTGTATCTGAAATTTTTAAGTGTTTGTTTTTAGTAAAATCACATAAATATATATTAAGACGTTATTTTTTATGAAATCTGTTTTCATATTACATATTTTTTAAAATTTTGTATAAAAACTTATGCTTTGTTTTGTTACCCACTGTAATAAACCAATAACTAATATAGACTTCAAGCTATGAGTAATTGTTTTTAACAGATTAGAATCGGAAGTATTTGAGCAGCGTAACAACAACAACTAATTTTATTTTTTTAACTTTATTTTTTTATTTTTAAACAATTTAAAGTTGTAGTACATACAAGAAAAACAAGATTGTTTTTAAACAATTTAATTTAAATGGTAAAAACCAGTCAAAAACAAAGCAGTTTCAGAACAAAGAAAACATAAATTGTATTTTTTATCAAGGTAGCGAGAACAAAGTTTTGGCTTAAATTCTAGTATAAATACAGGTTTTAGTTTTTTACTCAAGTATTTTTAATTAAAAGGTAAATGATCGATTAATATTAAATAAAATAATTAAATTGTTTTGTTGTGACACTAATAGTTTTTAAAAAATTTAGAAAAAATTCTGTTTACACGTTTAATTTGAAAGATTATTTTTATAGCAAAGACTAATTAATTTATGATTTCATTGCATTGGTACACTAATAGAACAGTTTAGTAAAACAAATTTGTAAAACTACTAAAAATTAGTTCAAAATGACATTGCAGGAAAATCTGCTAAAATTAGCAGCTTTTTATTTTGTTAAATATTAGTAAGGTACAAAAATGTAGTTATATTTAGAGTAAGTTTTGTTTACAGATTAACCGGTAAAATCAGCAAAAAATGTGGTAAATATTAGAAGACAAAAAAAAAAATCAAAAAAAAACGTGAAATTACAAATTCTTCTGAATTACAAATTTTCAGCAAACATTTTTATTGATGTTAACAAAATATACTTTTATTTACATTCAACTAAATTTACAGTAAATACACCGGGAAAATTGTTGATAACCTAGGTCAATTTAGTAGTTGGACAATTTTAAAACGCTTGAAGTTAAAAAATAAATACTTTTTTCAAAGTATTAATTATTAACTCACTTTTCGTATAGAGCCAACGGACCGCGATCTTCTATTTGCCATATTTTATATTTATGTAAATTTTTTTTACACTACATGATTAACCACTTTTTATACTTTTATCTATTTTTTAGTTCAGTCGGAGATCTCCCTTGAAAGACTTCCCTAATAGATACTTTAAAACCGTAAAAGGTACCAATGATAGCTACTTTAAAACCCGGCATATTTGCACCTATTCAGGTCAGTCACGTGAAAGGCACTTTAAAAACGGTGAAGTGATAAGTAAATTAGGAACCGGTTATTTTCAACTACACCAGGTCTGGTACTTTTAGACTCATCACGTGATAGATACTTTTAAACCGATCACGTGGTATGAACTTTGGTAACCGGTACAGCTTTTACCTACCACCGGAATGGTACTTTTAAACTCATCATGTGAAATACATATAGTATATAGTACACAGTACACAGGACTAGTACATTCAGGACCATGATGTTATAGACATTTAAACGGGTCACATGGTAGGTACTTTACAAACCGATCCTTTTTTACCTATCACGCGATATGTAGTTTAGGAACCGGTCCAATTTTCACTTATCACGGGACATGTTCCAATTTCCTACTGACTTCCTTTTCCCGACAGGGAATATCCAATATCTCGTTTTAATGAAACTTTTTAAACAAATATACTAATATTACTCATACGCTTATAAGCAAGATGAACATATTTTTAAAAATATTTGAAAATTATAATTATAATTATAAAACTAAAAGTTCGTTAAGTAAACAATACAAATTTCAAGTTAGGCTTTATTTATTATTATATTCAGGGATGGCAGGCAATACGTCTCAAATAGCGTCATCGATTCAAAACCGTTTTAACTGACTTTCGTTATCTGTAAAATACCGTTACCGAAATAATTAAAATACATTTATCAGTAAAATACCGATACCAAACTAAAATAAAATATACCTTAAAATACCATTACCGAAATAGCTATAATACCGTTATCGCTAAAATACCGTTACCGAAATAATTGCAATAGCGTTATCCTTAAAATACCGTTACCGAAATATTCTGACAAAAATCAGAAAAAATAATCGCTGTAAGTAGATATACATTTTCCCAAAAACATGATCATAAACTAGCTAGTCATTAGAATATGGACTTAATGGCGCTTACACTATTGATGTGCATTGACTAAAATGAAGTTATCCTTAAAATGCCGTTATCGAAATAACTAAAAAACTGTTATCCCTAAAATAGAGTTTCCGAAATAATTGAAATACCGTTATCCGTAAAATACCGATACCGAAATAAATAAAATACCGTTAACGCTAAAAAACCGTTACCGAAATAACTGAAATATCGTTACCCCCAAAATACCGTTACCGAATTGAATGAAAATAGCGTTACCCTGACCGATACCCTCATCGAATCGGTTACCATCCATGATTATGTTTGCTTATTTTTTCCAAAGCGTACTTAACCGTTTAAGCTTTAGAACGTTGTTTATATGTATTAATCTATAGTTAATACAATGGAAATATCAATAAACGAGTATAAATAACACAACAAAGCCATTTAGTATGTAAAACCTGGGGCTAACGCAAAATAATGCTTTTTGTTGTTCAACACTTCCAGCCAAAACTTTATTATTAAACAAAATCAGTATTAACAAGAATACCGAGAGTGTTGTTAGTACGCGAATTTAAAAGCAACAGCCACGTATTTTTGTTAACAATATATTTTTCAAAAGAACAAAATAAAGTTAATAAATTTTTAATTATTAATAATACAGGTTGGGGCAGCAATTAAATTCATTAACATTTGTTATACTTCAATTAAACAAATTTATTTTAATTCATTAATATTTTATTTTTTATTATTATCATTACAGATGGCATTCCTAGATATTTTGTAATTGAATTTCCTGTAACCAGATAATTGTAACCGGATCTTGGACGAATATATATTTTTTTAAAGTTATTTTCTGCATTTCCATAAATGCATTGATTTTGTGTACTAAAGTTACCTGCATATACCTACATATATTTTTTTAGTTTTGTAAAATATGTTTTAATTATAGTGATATTACATTTAAGAATCTTACGTCCGTTTTAAGTTTATTACGTCATTTTTTTGTATACGTTTTTTTTTTAACGTATGGACGCATTTTGCATATTTACTATATATTTTTGGTTAATATTTTTTATACTTTTTGGCCCTCTCTTGTATTTTATATGCATATATTTGCCAGAATTGCCCGTACGTTATATTAAAAATTCAAGACGTTTACAAACGGACTTATCTTAATTAATATTTAAGTTTAATATATTGTTTTTATAATAAAAAAATTTAACAAAAATTGCAATAGCATGTTTAATGAAAGCAAAAAAAAAAACATAAAATTTTTAAGTTTATTAATTTAAAACTTTCTGTATTTTGTAATGTCAGGTAAATTCGTAATTGACTACTGCATCGTACAAGTACTTACAAGGGAAGTCTCCCTATCTTAATGAAATTTGAATATGTGATAAAGAAAAAAAAAAATAAGGGACATGTATTCTTTTTAACCGGCCCATCCTCACGTTTCCGGTTTAAAAGGTGGGGGTCAAAGTTAATACAGTTTTGTATGGACACATGTCTGAAACTAATGAAATTCAGATGTATTTGAAGACAGTTTTGATGTACTCGGAAAAACAAAAATTTTGATATCAATATTGCCCATGTATAACCAACTATAATTCTTTAACAATACGACAGTTTTAATATCACTTAAAACACAATTTTTATATTTATATTTTATTTATTAAAAATTTGTACACCTGTACAGTAAGATACAATATCTTATAAAGTAGCACATGATAATAGTGTGGCAAAATAAATCAAGATTAACATTTAAAAATATAAAATTACATGTGATATACATATAAGAATTAACATGTGGTACATAAAAATGAATTTAAAAAACTAACATTAAGCAATTAATTGTTGAGCAAAATTAAAAGAGAAACATAGTTTTTTTTTTTTTTTTGCACAAATGTTGAACTTATCGTTGTTTAAAGTGATTAAAAATATTTTTTTTAAACTTTATTGTTGTCACAGCCATACAAAAGTGTTGGTATTAAATAAGTTTTAGCAAAAAGCATTCTGATCTTAAGTGGTGTAAAATACTGATTTGACCACAGTGTCCTTAGCATACCATAAGTTCTTCCTGTTGCAATGTTTATTTGCTCAGACCATGTAAGTCTGGAATTAAAAATAACACCCAGATTCTTTGCTGTCGATGCCATATTGATTTCATTCGTTCCCAAAAGTACTTTTAAGTGATTTAGCGATTCTGTACTTCTTCTTGAGATAGGAATGCATTTCGATTTCATGGAATTTAAGGATAAACCATTAGCAGAAGCCCATTCACTTACTTTTGACAAATCAGCGTTTATTTTAGAAATACAGTTCAGAGTCATGGTGTGTTTGCAGCATATGTAAAGCTGCACATCATCCGCGTACATTTGTATATGCATAAAACTAAGACGACTCGGCAAGTCATTAGAATACATTGAGTACAATAAGGGACCAAGAATTGATCCCTGAGGAACCCCTCTTACAACCGGCAACCATAAAGAATAATTAGAATCCTTAATAACTGCTTGATGCCTTCCACTCAAGTAAGTAGATATAAGCTTAACCGATGTCGATGAGAAATTGAAAAATAGTTTTAATTTTAGACATAGTGTGTCATGATGAACCGTGTCAAAGGCTTTGGAGTGGTCTAATAGCACTAGGAATGACAGCTGATCATTATCAATTCTGCTTCGTATATCCTCGACAACATCAGTTAGAGCAGTTAAACAGCTATGTTTAGGTCTAAACCCTGACTGACGTGTTGTCAGTAAGCCTTTATCAAGAGCAAATTGTAGCATTTGTTTATGAATTAATTTTTCAAAAACTTTGGAGAGATACGACAAGATAGCTATAGGACGATAATCATTACCCGATTTAGGAACCGGAATAATTTTTGCATATTTCCAATTGGATGGAAAAGCACTTGTTGTTACAATATTATTAAAAAAGTGTGTTATATACTTCAGTAAACTTAGCAGCAACATTTTTACAAACTTTGGGTCAATATCATCATATCCGATGGAGTTATATTTTATTGACAAACATACTTGTATTTATGTGATTGTCGTAGAAATCATTACTGACATCAGCAGGCATTTCAATGTTTAGAAATTTATCATTGAGTTCCTCAAGATTTAGATCAACATTTCTTTGATTTTCTTTTCCAATCAGACCAATTTTTCTTATTTCCTTCCACGTTTTATTACCACCAACTGCAGAGTTGAACTTGCCTTCGTAGTAAACTGATTTATCTTTTCGTACCCTAGAAACTACTCGTGTTTGTTTACGATAACAATCATGTAATTCTGATGTCTTATTTCGTTTCCATCTATCATATGCATCATCACGTTCCTTTATTAACTTCTAGCTTCATTTGAGAACCATTCGCTGTTTTTGTGGTGAATTGTTTTAGTTTTAATAGGAATATGTTTGTTGTATAGAGAAAGAATACTATTCTGCAGGAATTGAAGTTGTTCATCAACATGTGGCATGAATAACAAAAATACTTGAAAGTTATCGGACATGTTTCGTATACCAAATAATGCTGTGGATCCAGGGGGAGGGGAAATGGGACATCTCTTAACCCAAAATTAAATTTTTCAGTACAAAAATGTAAGAAATATTAAAAAAAACTTAATCAAAAATGCTCTAACTTCCCTTCCCAAAAACATTTTCCTGGATCATTTATTTATTTTTCCTTTTAAACTTTTATTTTTCCTTTTTTTTTTGCAAACATTTTTATAGATTTTTTTTTTATGAGTGTGGTGTAGTCGATATGAGTATCACCATTTTTGTTCTCTTAAGTACTTTAACGCTGCCGCATACGATCTTATTGTGCATAGATTACGTACACTTAGCCGAGTTTTTTGGGATGTAGATTATCTTTAAACTTAGATTAACGAAGTTTGTAACTGGAATACGGCTTCTGAAATGTGGTTTATTTTATTGTGTTATAATAAAGGCTAAAATTCTAAAGAATATATATTGGTTCCGACAATTTTTTGTTAATAAACAAAATTTGTTGTTGGTTTAACTAAACCGAGTTTAACTGACATGCCCAAAACTCGGCCTTAGATAACAAAAAGTTAGTAAAGTCAGCAACAAATTTTACTGAGTCAGCAACATTTTATTCAGGAGGGTGCTAGCTAATGTCAGCAAAATCTCGCTGATTTTCAGCAACAAAATTAGTAGATTCAGCAAAAGTTTTGCTAACATTTAGTTGATTAAATATTAAAAAATCATTGGTAGAAGTTAATAAAATTTATGCTGAGTATTAGTAGACTGAAAAAAGAAACTCAAAAAATCTGTAGACAAATTAAACTTTAGTTAATTTATTTGCTGAAAATCTTAAATTTTTTTTTATTATTCTTTTAAAAATAATTTACAATACGTTACAAAATATAAAAAATGTTCATTGACGACATGAATTAATTATCTGAAAATATACAGAAATAATTATATATAACATAAACAAAATAATCTTTCAACTGCTTACAGCAATGGTTATCTAAACGATGTCATATTTCCGGAAACGAAACAAAAAGAAATAACAAAATATGAAATATACAACCTTTTTTGCAATAAGAGAATGGAAACATACAAAATTACCTTGCCCTTGTCTTTTGCTTTAGTCTGTCTACCAGAACGTATATTTGTTTGCGATTTGACCACACCACATTAATAATGACTTTAACTATTTAGTTTACAAATATACATTTAATATTTATTAAATTTAAATATTTTGTTTTGTTTTGTCTTTAATTTAATTAATAGACAATTACTTTGACAAGCTGGTGACAACATTAAATTTAAGTTTTACGATACACATTGTGGGCATCCATTTGTTTTATTATACTATATGAAAAACAAATACAAAAATCTTACATGGTTGATTATTTTATATGTCTTACAAGAGTTGTATTTTTTAGTATAATTTTCCCCATCTTGACATGTCACGACATCTACGTCATTCTGCGTAGATGTCGCGGCACACTATTAATGTGCTTATCAGCACAATTTTAAATTAGTGAAATATTAGTAAAACATTAGTTCAAAACAGTTTGAATAAGTATAATTAAAATTTTAGCTGAAAACATAATTTTAGGAAAAAATTTAAATTTAAATTTTTTTTTATACTTGATTTACAAGACGTTTTACTAAATTTTCTAAAAACTTTTTTTTGAGTGTGTATCTCAAAGGTTTTGACATCTGCTGTTAGTATGCGAATTTCGTGAGAATGTGTTCTGTTTGTTGTTAAAAGAAGGAGAGTCTAATATCTATCCAAAGAAACAACCCAAGAAACAACCCAAGAAACAACCCAAGAAACAACTTTACGGACTGTCCGTTACATTGACGGTACGAAAACGGACCGGAATTGACGTATCCGTCGAAGCTTGTACGAAAACGGACCATTAACGTACAGTAAAATTGGATTACTCAAATTTTCGAAAATTATCCGTTTTGCTGTATCCGTTTCGGTGCCGTTTAACCGGATTACACCGATTTTCATCAGTTAAAACTACGCAACAACCGTTATCGTTTTTCTTCCGGTATTACCGGAGTGTGTTTTGTTTAAAAAAAAAATGTTTTATTTATTAATAAAATTAAATATTAATAAAATAGTAATAACCACGGAATAACTTTGATACATTAACTTGATACAGGTAAGTTGACAAATCTTAAATAGTTTTTAATTTAGTAATTTCAATAGACTCTTACGCAACAAAATTTCATATATAATATCATAATATTAATTAATATCTTCATTAAGGATACTCATGAATTTCATTTGCTTACAATGTAAAAAAACACATATGCATCGTCGTAAAAGCTCAAGGCTGAGAGAATGTAAATAACGATCGTGAATACCCTCATTGTATATAATTTCATTTTTTTCTTATTTTTAATAAACGGAGTTTTTTTTAGTTTTTTTTTTAAACGGAGTCCACTCCTTTTTTAAAATAAATGACGGACAGTTTACGGTACGTTTTGAACGTACACTCAATTCGTACACTCCGTTTTATATACAGCATGACGGCACGAAAACGGTCCGTTTTAGCGTGCTTTATACTGTTTCGAATCCGTATTCGATGTTCCTTTTATTCCGTTTTCCGGTCCGTATACTGATCCGAAAAACAGTACGGAAACGGACTTCGGATCCGTATATGCTGTACCGAAAACGGCACATAAACGGACCGGATTGTTTGCTAGGATGTATTGTAATTTACATAATTGTGAGCGAGTGTAGTTAGGTTACAGTCCTTAAATTTTTTTAGAGATGACAAAACTTTAGAAAATATTTTAAAATTTTTTTTCCAATTCTACTATAATTTTGTTTATTAAAATCTAATTTCTATTTAATAAAAATTGTTAAAAAAAAAAATTTGGTGAAAATAAAAGCTAAATGGAATCTCGGGAAGACGAACTTTCAATTTCACATAAAGTTAGCAAAATTTATCTTCTAGCCACATTATTTGTTCTGGTGTCATCTGTACAATGGTGTCTTTTGCAGAACTTGTAAGAATTTATCAACCGCTGATCGTTTATCTTCGACATTCTTAAATTTTACAAAAACAATTTTGTTTTAATTTTAAATAGAGAGTTTTTTAAATTTTTGACCAATGGTTGGATGTTAACTGGAGCTTTAATATCATTTATTTTTATTATGTCCGCACATACACTGGCAGATTGTTTAGTGAAACGTTTGCCCCCAGGATTGGAATGGCTGTTTGCAATGGCACTTGTAAGTACTTTAAATTATGTACTATTTAGTAAGGATATTTTATTCCTTTTATTTTAATTTCTTATAGGTTGAAACTTTTGTCATTGCGTTAAGTATTTTAGTTAGCCACGTTGGGAGCTTTTTGTTGTTAAGCTTTTTATTATTAATTGGATCTTCAATGGCAGTTTTAAGTGTTGTAGGTTTTCACATATCAAAGGTAATATTTAAGTTAAGGGCAGCAATATAGTAATTCAAGTGTAAATCAAGTTGAAGTCCAGTTTTTAAATGTATTTGAATTACAGCTGAATTTAATGTGTTACACTGAAAGAATTATCCTTCATGATATTAATGAAACAATTTTATATATTTTTTTTCTTAGATTCAATGAAGAATTTCATTATATCCAGGAAATTTTATTAATATTAAGAAATTTTTCATAAATGATTTTTTTTTTATAAAATTTTATAGTTTCATAAAAAAAATTCATTCGATTTCATAAGTTATCTTTTTAATAAATTTAATGAAAAATTTCTTTAGAGCTATGAAATTATTTCAAATACTTAGTTTTTTTTTATTTTTTCATAAAATTTCATAATTTCATTAATTTTCATACATTTAAAACTTTAGTTTTAAGATTTAATTCTCAAGTGTTCAACATATTTTAAAAAGTGCTATATTATTTCAATGTAACTTTATGTCAATTTTGGACTTCTATGAAATTGTTTAAAAAATTATATGAAGCTGTTCATTGTCTTAGTTTTAATGCATTTTACATGGCATTCATGAAGAGTTTTATTAACTCAAGGAACTTCTTAATATTAAACCATTTTATGAAACTATTTGATAAATTCTATAAGCGTTTCATTGTCGAAATAATTCATTAGTTTTATGAAGATTTTCATTAATTCTACAAACCTTCATAAAAATTGACTTTAATGAAACCTGTTTCATATATGCTATGAAAAGTTTCAATGGACGAGTTCCAGTGACAATTTACATTAAAGCATTCATTACTAAAATTCAGATAATTCTCTCATTGTATACATCAATATGGATACTTGAATTTTAAATTCTAATATTTATATTGATGGAATTTGTTATCCTAGTCCTAGGATGTTATTATGTAATTCGATTCGAAAATAAATCCGATTCGAACAGAATTTTCATATTGAAAATAAAGTAATAAAAAGTACTTTTTAACGGGTAACGTTGAAAACGTGGAGATAATGATCTGGTAAATCTAAAAATTAGAAAAATGTTGGACTTCGAAGCACGGATATTATCTTACAAAAGTTTTAAAATTTTCGAATTCGAACAAAAATTTTCGAATCGGATTACATGATAACCCCAACTGTTTATTGGCTCTGTTGTTAAAATATATTAATCTTATCAATTCTAAATTATTTTAAGGATCATCAAAACTATTTTAAAGAAAATCTAACCTTCTACATGCTGGTTGTATTTTCAATGAACATGTTATTCGTAACTTTGATTTTTACATTAGCAGTAATAGCCAGATTGGATGTCGGATGGTATTCTATAACAATTTTCATTGTGGCTGCAATTGCTTATCCCATCTTAATTTTGGTAATCATTTTAATAAATAATTTCTGCAGATTGCAAAGTTCTTATTATGGATTATTTCAGAATATACTATATGTCTCAATGGTAATTTCAAACGATCTTTATGAAATCAAATCCTTGACTGGCTGTTTAAAACCTGCTTTATATCTATATGGCATATTTGCATCACTTTTATTGTTCACTTTATCATTGGCGATTGAAATTTGTGAAATGAAATAAAACTTTGGAAATTTTTGAAACATATGTATACAAAATGGGCTGATTTATTAACATATCGCTAATTTACTACAAGACTGTTTGTTTAATTATGTATCTACAAGCGTACTTTAGGTAGAATGCAACAAGGGATATACTGTGTGTTTATTACTGATCATAAACATATGGGGTTTTTGTTGCTTCTTTTTTAGTACGATCATTTCTTTTGAACATGGAATCTACGTGAGGTCACGTATATTCTTTTGTATGATAAGAAATGCAGCCTGTAGATAAAAGACCACATATAAGCAGGTATTTAGCTTGTAAGATATTTAGTTTTATTTTAGTATATAAGAATTTTAAATTTGTAAATAAAGAGTAGTTACTATCAAACCACTAACGCACAAGGTTGTGTTTTCATTTCCCGCATCGTGTTGAAGATACACATTCAACATTTTGGTGACTAGCCGACGCTTGAAATGAGCTCGCGCTATTAAAAAAAATATATAATAAAACATCGCTGCTAAAGTGCAGCACATATCAAACACAAATAATAGAAGAAAACCTGTAAAATAAAATGGAGTCAGATATTAGAGCAGTAGAAAATATGGAGTCAGATATTGGAATCTGTAAGATATCATCGGAGCAGCTGAAGAAATGGACATGTCTGGTCCACAGCCTTACAGAGGAGATGCTGCCGTTTATAGAAGGTGACATCATGAAAAAAGTGTATGTTAATTTAATAAGTATTGACAAATTATTTTATAGTTTGAAAAACAATATTTCTGAAGAGAAATTAGGACATGAGAATGAACAGGATCTTGCTCTTATAGAGACAGTGCAAGAACAGGTTCAGAATCAGGGCGTAATCCGACAGTTAAAGTATAGTCTTAATAAATTGGAGACGAAACTGGATAAATTCAGGAAAAAGCTTATTTCAGTAGACATTCTCAAAGAAGAATTTACAATGGCAGAACAAGTTTTCATGAAATATATAGGAAAATATCCGGACGATAAAATGACGGAAAAATTTTACTTTTTAAGGGATTCATATAGAAATATTCCTGGTATTGAAAGCAATGCCAAATCGCTCCCATATATGTTACCATCAATAGATATTCCTTTGTTTGAAGGTGATTATAATAGTTGGGGAACATTTAAAGAATTATTCCAGGAGCTTATTGGAAATACTGAGGTACCTAGTATTCAAAAGATGTTAGTTTTAAAAGCAAAACTAAGAGGAGATGCACTAAAATGTATAAAGAATATTCCAATTAGTGGAAATAATTTTGATATAGCATGGGATATATTAGATAAAAGATTTACTAATAATAGATTTTTAGCAACCCATGCTTTTAATAAATTTATTCATGCGCCCTACACTGTGGGTGCTTTGGAAAGTGTTGGGCAGATCAAAAATATAGTGGAGGAAGGTATACAAATCCTTAACATAGTAGGACTTAGTGCGGAGGAAAAATTCGAAGCACTAGTGACGTATATGATAGAGGGAAAGTTAGAAGAAAACCTAAGAATAGATTTTGAATTGTCGTTAAATTCATCTAAGGAAATCCCTAACATAAAATCAATGTTAGACTTTCTAGACACAAGATATTATGCACTAGAAGCGTGTAAAGTATTTGGAGAATACGAAATAAAAGAAAACTACGAAGGTAGTGTAAATAATATTATGCCGAAGTGTATTATGGGATGTAGTTCTCTGCATTTTCTAAATCAATGTTCCAAATTTAGGAAAGAAGACCTAAAATCGAAATGGAAAATTATTAGAAAAAATAGATTGTGCAAGCAATGCTTAAATAGCGGGCACAAGAGCAATTCATGCAATTATTTGCATTGTAGAAAATGTAATATGGATCACCATACAGCTCTTCATAGAAAAGAAACTGCTAATACATTAAACAATTTAAAAAGAAAACCAAAAGTACCACAGGGAAAGGTTATTAGAAATAGTAACAAATCGCATGATGGGAAATTCGTTAAAAGCAGTTTAAAAGAAAAGAACATCAAAAATTCCAAAAAGACAGACAAAGCAAAATCTACGAAACCAGTAGTTTGCGGATTAAAAATATCAGGTAGAACCGAGCATAAAAATATATGTAGTTTAGGTACAGAAAAGAGTACTGTTAAAAATAATGAGCATAGGGAAGATCGTGAAAATAAACGTAGTAATTTTCATAAGACGAAAATTAAATTTAAAAATACAAATCACTTAGTGTGACCAAAAGGTCTCACGGGTGGCGGGGTCACCAGCTTTAGCCAGTGAACTTCAGTTATAAAGAATATAATAACACTTATAAAAAGATACTTCCCATAGATGTAAAATAAAATAGTTTCGAGGAAACAGAAGCTAATTAATAAGATACTAAATTAAGAAAATATTGTATTTTTAATGATTTATGCAAATTAATCTAATTTAAGTTAAATCTAACAACAAATTATTAATTTTTATTGTGGTTTAAAACAAATGTTGTCGAACAGAATAATATTTCTAGACTTGAATACAGAAAGTAAACAAGAAAATATTCTGCGAAACATTATGAATAATTAAAATGCCTGAAATCAGACCACTGTACACAAAAGATACATAATTAAAACGAAGATATGAAAAAAGCAATTAAAATATAGTTTTGAAAGAGTACAATCTTTCAAGGCGGGCAGAATGTTTAATTATGTATCTACAAGCGTACTTTAGGTAGAATGCAACAAGGGATATACTGTGTGTTTATTACTGATCATAAACATATGGGGTTTTTGTTGCTTCTTTTTTAGTACGATCATTTCTTTTGAACATGGAATCTACGTGAGGTCACGTATATTCTTTTGTATGATAAGAAATGCAGCCTGTAGATAAAAGACCACATATAAGCAGGTATTTAGCTTGTAAGATATTTAGTTTTATTTTAGTATATAAGAATTTTAAATTTGTAAATAAAGAGTAGTTACTATCAAACCACTAACGCACAAGGTTGTGTTTTCATTTCCCGCATCGTGTTGAAGATACACATTCAACACTGTTATAAGTAAAAAAAAAAAAGGATTTTTGAGTTAATGATGCAGAATTATTAGTTATATCATACTTTATATTGTGTAAAAATTTCATATTAATATCATGTATACTTTCCGAGATAGAGGATAATATATTTTATTTTTTCTTTAAAGTGGGCGCAAAGAGAATTACTTCATAGAGAAACTGTGCTACTCACGGGTCTCTCGATAATTATCGAATTCGCGCACAGCTCTTACTAAGAGAAAAATATATAAAACCCAGTATTTATAAAAAACGTGACCAAATAAATAGAGAAAGGGTCGAGTAAGGCAGATATGGATTGAAAACTTTAAACTCGTTTTCTGAAAAATCGTGTTTTTTGAGTTATGGCAGTCTTGCAGTAAATGAGCGATATGAGTACAATTAATGATCTCATTCCAACTTAAAAATTAGTAGGCATTTATTGTTTATAACAATTTAATAACGTCGTTAAAATATCTACACTTAAAATATTTTTATAGTAACTACATACAAGATACAAATCGACGCAGAGATACAAGTCGACTCAAAAACGTCGTCGGCGGTGGCTAAGCATTAAATGACCTGCGGCGGCTCAAAGCCGGCTAAAGCCGATGTAATCATTAAAAAAATACATTAGTTTGTACGTAACGTTCCGCTGATTTGTTTTTGATGTATGAAAATGAGTGTGTGTGGTTAGTTTGTCTGTAATGTAAACTAAACAACCAATCCAAAAATTTTTTTTTTTAGTTTTATGAGCTAAATTGTACAAAATAACAAAAAAAAATTTTGTGGCACATTATGATAATAATATTACAACCACATTTGCAACTAGTCAAACAATTACTCGTTTATCCAAAGCTACTATGTTGTTACGGAACAGACTAACCACACAAAACAGAAATCCGGAACGGCACGTTATAGAAACGTCACGGAACTGCAAGACTAAAGGAGCCTTTACTTTATTTTATTACAAAATATATACAAGCAAAAAAAAAAAAAAATCATGGTAATGCTTTACCGATAAAAAGCAATGGCATGCTTATTGTATTCAAGTTAAAAATAAAGGTAATACAAATTAAATATTTAATCCAGAGGTAGGCAAACATAAAAGAAGAAGAGCTTACACTTCAACTGGTAAAACAACGTTTGCTTGCTGAAGAAAGGAAAAGAGTTGATCGTTCTGATACAACTGAAGATTCCAAAGCTGGTACTGTTTTTGCTGCTAAAAAGGAAAATAAATTTAAATTTAATGGAAAATGCCACAACTGCGGTAAGAAGGGCCACATAAAAATCAACTGCCGATTCAAAAGAGAAGCAAATTCGGTAAGCCATGATAGAAGCAACCATCAAGAAGCCCAGGTTGTTAATTTTGACGATGATGATAAAATCCAAAATGATGCTGTATGTTTTATGGTTAATAAATGTGCAAATAAATCGTATGGTATGAATTTTATTTTGGATTCGGGGTCGAGTGATCATATGGTGAATGATCGAAAGTTTTTTGATACGATATCTGAGTTGAAGATTCCTGTAAAGATATGTGTAGCCAAAGATAAGCAAATGCTGGTTGCTCACGAGTTTGGAAACATAATTTCTTATTCGAATTATGGAAAACAAATCGTTCTGAAGGATGTCCTGTACGTGCCAAATCTAAGAGAGAATCTTGTATCGGTAAAGAGAATGACAAATGCAGGTTTTGAGGTATTATTTAAACGTAATAGTGCAACAGTTTTTCACAATGGTATAGAATTAGCGTTAGGAGAACCTAAAGGTAATGTTTTTGAAGTTAAATTTGATAAATGTTCAATTGTAAATTTTTGTTCTCGTGATGAAGGTAAATTATGGCATAGTAGATTAGGTCATATAAACCAACAAAGTCTTGAGTTAATGGGTCGAAATGAAATGGTTTTAGGTATCGGTAATGTAAAATCTTTCGGTTTGTGTGACATATGTATAAAAGGAAAACATAGTCGTGAGCCGTTTGATGGTGTTCGTGTTCGTTGTAATCGTGTTCTTGAAAGAATTCACAGTGATGTTTGCGGTCCTATTAATAATAATACTCATGATGGTTATCGTTATTTTGTGTCGTTCATCGATGAATATACTCACTTTGCTGTTATTTACTTAATGAAAAGGAAATCCGAAGTATTTAAAAAGTTTAAGGAATATGAAGCGTTCGTGACAGCTAAATTTTCTGAAAAGATTTCTATATTACGCGTTGATCAAGGAACCGAGTATCATTCTAAAGAACAAATGGAATTTTATAAGCAAAAGGGAATTCAAATTGAAGATACCATTGCATATACGCCACAGCAAAATGGAATTTCTGAAAGGTTTAATAGAACGTTAGTTGAAAAAGTTAGAACAATGATGATAGAGTCAAATGCTCCTAAGGAACTATGGGGCGAAGCTGCATTAATGGCGGTACATTTATTAAACAGAAGTCCTACTAGAGCTATCAAGGAAATGAAAACGCCAGCTGAATTGTGGTATGGTTATAAACCTGATATTAAGAAGTTTCGTGTTTTTGGTTGTAAGGTCTTTGTTTGGATACCAGAACAAAAGAGGAAAAAGCTTGATGATAAGAGTCAAGAAGGTGTTATGATTGGTTACACAAATAATGGTTATAGAATTTGGAATATTACGAAAAGAAAAGTTATCACAGCTAGAGATGTGAAATTCAATGAATCAATATTCCCATTTAAATGTAATGATAAAAAGGAGAAGCCTCAAATTATTT
Source organism: Delia radicum (assembly GCA_021234595.1). Taxonomy (NCBI): domain Eukaryota; kingdom Metazoa; phylum Arthropoda; class Insecta; order Diptera; family Anthomyiidae; genus Delia; species Delia radicum. The sequence continues at coordinate 162,364,805 of CM037855.1, read as the reverse complement.
CTATATGCAGCTATGAGCAAGAGAGGGAAGAAACTAATAATGCCATACCTGCAAATGAAATATTGGAAAATCAAGATATAGAAGATGAATCTTTTGAAGTTGAAAGTGCTGACAGCACTGATGAGAACGTTTTGGAAGAGTCTAATAATAGTCAACCTGATGTCATTTCTATTAACGATGATGAAAATGAAATTGTTGAAGAAACAACCAACGATTCATCAGTAATAAGAAGAAGTGCTCGAGGTCTCATCCCAAAAGTATTTACAGACTATTTTACAAGATATAGTGCTGAATTACATGAACAAACTGAAGATGACTTTCCAAATTCTTTTGATGAAATTCAAACTCGACAAGATCGTAATAAATGGATGGAAGCGATAAATGAAGAACTTAAATCTATGGAGATGAACAAAGTTTGGACAATTGTCGATAAGCCTAAAAACGTAAAACCAATAAAATCAAGATGGGTGTTTCGTATTAAGAAAAATGAAAATGGAGAACTATCAAGATATAAAGCAAGTCTAGTAGCAAAAGGATTTCAACAAAAGCAAGGCATAGATTATGAAGAAACCTTTGCGCCTGTTGCAAAACTAACCACTGTACGAACAGTATTAGCAGTTGGTGTGCAAATGAAGTTCCATTTTCATCAGATGGATGTGAAAACTGCTTTTCTTCATGGTGATCTAAGAGAAGAAATTTTTATGACTGTACCCGAAGGTGTAAATGCAAAAGAAAATCAAGTTTGTAAATTACAAAAATCGTTATATGGTCTGAAACAAAGTCCAAGGTGTTGGAATGAGAAAATTAATAATTATTTAATTGAAATCGGTTTCAAAAGATCTAAACATGATTATTGTCTATATATTCGCAAAACAAATTCAGATATTATTTATCTTTTACTTTATGTAGACGATTTACTTATTGCTGGTAAAAATTTAGATGTTATTTCTAATTTAAAACGAGAATTATCAAAAAGATTCGAAATGTCAGATTGCGGTAATTTGAAATTCTTTTTGGGTGTTAAAATTGATTACGATTATGCAAATGGAATAATGGAGTTATCACAAGAATCAAATATTAACAACATTTTGAAAAAGTTTGATATGGATCAATGTAAACCTGCTAAAACCCCAATGGAAAAGATTTCAGAAAAACCTACATCGGAAGCTACTAATAAACCTTATCGTGAGTTGTTAGGAAGCTTAATGTACTTAATGCTTTGTGTCCGTCCTGACTTATGTTTTCATATAGGATATATGGGGCGATTTCAACAAAACCCAACAGAAGCTAATTGGAATATGCTAAAAAGAATTTTAAGATATGTTAAAGGAACAAAAAGTTTAAAATTACAAATTAAACGAAATAATAATTGTGAACCATTGATTGGATACTCAGACGCAGATTGGGCATCTGATACAATAGATAGAAAATCTGTTAGTGGTTATATTTTTCAAGTTTATGGAAATACTATATCATGGTCAAGCAAAAAGCAAGCTACTGTTGCTACATCTTCTTCAGAAGCAGAATACATTGCATTGAGTGCAGCAACATCTGAAGCTATATGGTTAAAAGGAGTTTTAAATGATATGAAAGTCATAAATGAAAAATATCCTGTAACATTGTTTGAGGATAATCAAGGATGTATATTCATGTCAAAAAACACCGAATGTAAAAGATCAAAACATATCGATATTAAACACCATTTCATTCGAGATCATTTAGCTCAAGGTAATATAAAAGTAGAGTATGTTAATACAAATGATCAAATTGCAGACATTTGTACAAAAGTATTAGGAATTGTAAATTATCAGATATTTAGAAATAAATTACAATTGTTAGAGTGAGAGAGGGTATTGTTATACTGTGTAAAACTTTGTATAAAAAGCACTCTTAAATTTGTAAATCAAGTTATCATTGAAATTTGTTGTTATAGTTTTTAAAAATATTGTTTAAAAAAAAATTATTATTCTGATTGTAACTTTCAAATAAAACGCATTCAAAAACAATTAAATCTATTATTACAAGAATATCATTGTTTATTTCTTTTCTACGTTTTCCCATTCCAAAAACTTCAGCATTCCTTTTTTATAAGTCATACAAAATGTTTGAAAAATTTCAAATATGTATATTTAAGTGAAAAGCGTAACACATTACCTACACACAAAAAAATTGTTGCCAATAACTTGACTTAAATAGCCCTATCTATCTTGCTAAATTTTCCAAAGTTTTTGGCTAAACAATTTAAAAACTTATTTAAATTTTACAAAACAACTTGGATAGGCCTATTTTAGCCAAGTTATTGGCAACTATTTTATGTGTGTAAGAAACTATAATGGTAATTTGAAACGCTCGATTTAGTGTTGCTGGGTAGCACGCTCACACACACAACCTCATTTTACGCTCTGCCGACCTATGATTTAATCTGAAGATGACATTTATTAAAAGGCCCAGCAAAAATTGGTTGTCTTCAACTTCTTTTGAATATTCCCAATAAGTTGTTTTGCCGCATTATAAGAATAATTTATTCCTATGACAAGCCAATGTGAAATTCATAGATGAAAATGCTCAGTTAGAATTATTTTTTGGAAGAACAGTTTTTGTTGGGGATTTTCATATTGACGCAAGTAAAATTCTCGAAAAAAAGCAACGGGAATATTTGCAACGCCACAGAGTTGCATATCGCAACCTAATATCCAAAAAGTCGTAAATAAAAAATAAAATTAAATTGACTTTTTGATAGATTACAATGTGTTTACCCAAAATACACCTTCCCACAAAATTTTAAACGTTTAGGTTCAAAAATACCGATTTTATTAACGAAAATCAAAAGGCCGTAAGTGCATTCAGGGAACTTCTGCCTTCAAAATATGTATGTAGTTGTTTGGGTTGTAATACAGTTTCTTTATTTTTTATGTAAATGTCAGTCATTTGTAGAACAAATTAAATTTTTTACCAACCTTGTAGTTCATTTAAAAAAATAAACCACATCAAATGACTATTTTATGATTTTACATTCATTTTTTACAGTTGTTTGTTGTTAATAAGAAAAAAATAATGTTAGTTTATTTTTTACTAACATATGTGGTTAATTTTTACTACAATTGTGGTTCATTTTTTGAACATTCAAAAACAAATGACAAAGTTAGTTGAATTTACTGAAATGTAAGTCGTCCTTTCTTTAAGTGAAATTTTATTTGTTTTTAACTACATTTGCAGTGGTCTTTATCTACATAGTATTCTAAGTGTGCCATTTAAATATATTCATTAACCAAAAAGTCGTGTAGTGCTATTTTTTGCCTTTTATGCAATGATTTATATTGTTTTCATTTGCTGGAAATAAATTAATCAATTTATTAAATTTTTCTCGAAAGTTTTAAATGCGGTTTGTTTACAAAATACTTACAATAAATAGTTAAAAATACATAAGTTAATAAAAAACTTTTTTAATTACTGTCGAATATCAGTATTTTTTATCTTAAACATTTGTTTTAATTTTTTTCTTAAATATTTGTATTGGAGCTATGGAGTTTTGGTTTTAGAAAAATCTAGTACAAAAGGCCGTAAATACATTACTTAAAAACTACTATTTTTCAATGAATTTTTTTCTCAGAATCAAATCCATCTTTGCTTCATAAGCATAATTATAAAATTTGTAATTAAAAACTAAAAAGTGTAGTTACGGCCTTTTGTATTTTAGGTGACGATATTCTCACCGTTGTCGTCGTGTTATAAATATACCAGAGCTGTGAATGAATCATTCTTTTTTGATGTCAATTCATTAAGAATTTGAATTGAATTTTGGATTAATTCTTTTCACATAAAATAAGAATTAAATGAAACTTGAATTAATTCAAATGAATTTGGCAAAAATAAATTGGAATTCATTTCCAATTCAAATGAATTCGGCAAAAGGCATTGCAATTCATTTTCAATTCAAATGAGTTTGGCGAAATGAATTGCAATTCATTTCCAATTCATTTGACTTGAATTGATTTTGAATTAATTCAAATGAATTAGAAAAATGAATCTCAATTCATTTTCAATTCATTTGAGTTGAATTGATTTTGAATTAATTCAAATGAATTAGAAAAAAAATTGCAATTCATATTAATAAAATGAGAAATGAATTGCAATTAATCAAAGTAAACATGGTGTTTGGAGTTTGTTTCTTCAAGTACTACTTATTTTGGTTTTGGCATACGCTAAACGACAAAACTCGTTTAATATTCGAGAAACAGTTAATAGTTTATGAAATTTTGTGACCCACGACCACCCAACGACTAACACCTTAGTAAAATTTATGTAATATTTATTTTACAAAATGAAGGTGTCTTTTAGAAATAATTAAATAACTTCAAATAACAATTGAAAGGTCGAATTTATTAATGTACAACATTAAATATACAGCATTAAATATAAACCAAATAATTAAAAAAATTTGGGACCGTAACGGTTATAAGTGATATCAAAAAAGTTCCTTTATAACAGTTATTTTGTGGCTTAAAAAGAAAAAAAAAAACATCCAAAACAGTTATTTTTCAACGTAAAAATAAAAGATTGGATGAAACTCTTAAGAGTAGAGTTTTATTTCGCCTTTATTAAATAAAACTCTTTTGAGGAGTTTTATTTTTTCCATTTAAAATAAAACTCATTTGAGGAGTTTTATTTTTTCCGTCAGTGAATAAAACTCATTTTATGTAAATTGACACTCAAAACTTGCCGCTTGCCAGATCATTACAATTTGTAAGGCAATCGTTATTAAAATGAAACATATGGGTTTTTAATTTGTTATTGTTTGATTCATATTATTAAATGGTTGTTGTTTTATTTCTTAAATATGTAGATAGGGAACAAGAAAGCAAAGGAAGTGATAATGAAGATAAAAAAAAGTTTTTCTCCAATGCCCTTATCGATTGATAAACCTCTTTTTGAGTTCTGGGAGGTTAAAAGAATACACTATCCGTACTTGTATACATTGGCGAAAACTATACAGTGTGTACCTGTAAACGTGGAAAGAGCATTCTCTGCTCTTAAATTGTTATTGAGCGACCTGCGTTAAAAAAAAATTTAGAAAAATTTATGTTCGTTAAATTAAACAAATAAATTACTTCACACATTATAGCAAATAAAGTCAATAAAAAAGAAGGAAATAGACAAAATGAGTTTTATTTTAGACGGAAAAACTAAAACTCCTTAAAGAGTTTCAAAATAAAACTCCTCAAATGAGCTTTATTTTCTGACGGGAAAAATAAAACTTCTCTAAAGAGTTTTATTTCAGACGGAAAAAATAAAACTCCTCAAAAGAGTTTTATTTAATGAAGGCGAAATAAAACTCTCTTCTTAAGAGTTTCATCCGATCTTTTATTTTTTCGTTGAAAAATAACTCTTAACTGTGAAGTTGAGATCGTTTTCTTAAGATCACCATAGATTCTAAAAGAGCACTTCAATACGAATCGATTGGTATATAATAGTATACGTCTCCGTTGACTCTAACATAGAGAGTTTTTTGAGTTAAAGTTTTCAGGATAACTGTTATTTTCGGTCTCTGAAAAAAAATGATAATATATGTGTTAAAACACAATTAATTATGCCTCATAAATATTGTAAACATATGACCTTAAGTACGAGGGCGGAACAATAAGTCCGTGACTTTTTGAATGAAATACAGTTTTTTTTGCAAAAAAAAAAATATTTTTCAACACAGACTTATTTAACCGCCCTCGTACATCAACTAATTATACTATTATTTAAATTATAAAATAAATGCTAGTTAGATTAAACTAGAATGCATCGTTCACTGTCAACAATAATAACTTTCCAAAATTCTCGTTAATAGACATCCACGTTTAGGGATATTGAGAATAGAGGCGTATGAAAATAATCTTTCAACAGCAGCTGACAATGGTAACGGTGCATTAAACTTTAAAAAAGCCTTTTTAACCGTCTGATAATTATTCAGCATACTTAGAGATTTTGAAGAATCTGCTAAGTATGCTGTGAATTCTGTTTCTGAGAAAATATTGATACACAAAATATTTTCTGGAGTTTCTATAATAAATATTATAATATTATTGTGAATGTTAAAGAGGAAAATTTAAAAAAAAAAAAAAATAAAAGTTCGAAATATTTTGGATAATATTTTCACATTTGTTAAATTAAAGTATAAACAGATATATACATATATATATTTGCAAGGTTAACTTTTCATCTTTCTAAAACCGTTCAAAAATTTATAATCGGCTTAGAAGTAATTAAGTAAAAAAATATTTTTGTCCGTAAAGTCCTGAAAAAACTTTTTTTGCCGATTACTTCAGATTTTGAGGGTGTATTCAAAATTCTGAAATTGAAAAGTGATTTATGAACAAGTCCTACAACCTATACTAGGTCATTTTACAAGTTTTTTTCCATGTAGCACCGTGCTATTAATCATATTTATAAAATTTTCTTATATGTGATGAAGAGTTTCATAAAATTCATTTGAATTAATTCAAAATCAATTCAATTCAAATGAGTTGAAAATGAATTGCAATTCATTTTTCTAATTTATTTGAATTAATTCAAAATCAATGCAAGTCAAATGAATTGGAAATGAATTGCAATTCATTTCGTCGAACTCATTTAAGTTGAAAATGAATTGCAATTCATTTTGCAAAATTCATTTGATTTAAAATGAATTGCAATTCATTCCAGCCAAATGCATATGAATCAATTCAAATTTCATTCAATTCGTTTTTTGGCACAAAAAATTAATTCAAAATTTTACTAATTCAGTGCATGAATGATTCGCGAATTAATTCAAAAATTAATGATTAATTTACAGCTCTGAAATATACATTCATTACAGTGTTGCCAAAATTTAAAAACTTTTTTTTTTAGTTTTACTAATAATTCTGAGCCTGAAATTAAATTCAACGTACTTGAATTGCATTATGTTTGTAAGATTTGTTGCATTGGAAAAAAATATAAAAATATCTGTTAAGAAGTCGCCTGCTTCGGCGGCGGCGGAGCATCGAATTTGCGCCACTCGACTTGCAATTCTTACTTTTAAATGTAACTGTAAAAAATAAAAATGGTAAGCAATCATTTCATAAATTTGTTGTGTATTTTTATTATTAAATTAATTTTGTTTTTTTTTCAATTGAAACGTCTAACCGAATAACGCAGTAACAACTTTTTGCCAAAATAAAAACTAATGATGCTAATTTTTGTTTCCAATATATTTCTTCAAATATAAATAAAAACAGTTTTAGTTATTTAAATGGTATTGTTTGTTATTTTAAGATAGATTTCAGTTTGTAATTTCTACCACATTTGCAATTGATTTTACAATACAATTAATTGTTTCATGTTAGTCATTTTGAATGTTTTATACAGTTCTTTCTAATATATTCTTTATGTAGTTATTCTTTTTTAACCCTCCGATGAGTGACAGTTCTGAACTTCACGGCCGTGTGAAAAGGTCCCTACGGACCTTTTTTGTAAATCATGTTATTTTCATATAAAACATTTTTTTTTGATTTTTTTTTTTGTTTTTATTGTTTATAACTAAATTCTACATACAAAAATAATTTTTTAAATTTTTTTAATTTTTTGTTTTTATCATCATCATTAATGTCTTTGAGTTTAGGTCTTTGTGTTCAGAACATGTAAATTATGTGTTGAAACAATAAAAAAATTATAATGATGCCCAAAAACATGCATTTATTAGTGAAATTCAGTACAAGGTCCATACGGACCTATTCACACGTCCGCGTACTATTCTCACTAAAACCTCAATAACTCCTAAAGTAATGATCCGATCGGCTTGATTCTTTTCCCAAAAGATGCGCAACAAAATACTCTTGGAATACAGAGTAACTTTGGGGTGTTATAATGGCCGAAGTAGGAGTAATTTCAGTTTGAAATTGCAAAAAGGTCCCTAGGGACCTTCTCACTCATCGGAGGGTTAATTGTTAAAAACTACTACACAGAAATAAATTACAAAATATTGTTTGTAATATTAAACAAGTGTCATAGAGCGTTTTTGTAAATACAAAAAAAGTTTTTTAAATTGTCACCAACAATGGGTTTTTGTGAATACAAACACCTTTTTGTTGTCTTTTTTTGTAATTTTGAATTTTTGTTTTTAAAGAATTTTTATATAAAAATTACAATTTACAAGCACTTCAAATAAAATATTTGTTAGCAATAAATTTAAATTCAAAAATGAGGTTATTTGAGTTTACAAATTCCTTTGTCTTTCAGTGTTTTCAGTCTTTTCTGTGTACAATATTAGTATTTTTTTAGGATTAAGGGTCCCTTTTCCTACAGGAAAAAAAGTTGTATTTACACATGTGGACAGTAAAATAGGTGTAAGTTTTTTTTTTTTTTTTAATTTAACAGAAATTGTAAAATATAACCCCCAGAAAGAACATTATTAATTTTTTCATTTGGCATCACTGTTTTAAAATGAAAATGGGGAATCACACTAATGAAAACGCTTGTAGTAATAAATGCAAAGAAGTTTTTTTGATTTAGTTGCTTTCTGACGTAGACAGTGAAATAGGTGCGCTTTGTTTAAAGTTGTGAAACCTCAAGTTTTTTGTGATATATTATAAACAAAAGTAAGTATTTAGGTGAAATCAACTTAATGGGCAATAAATGTAAATTTAAATGTAATTTATAACAATCTTAGATGGGTCGTGGAAATCATTGCAGTGAAGAAGAAATACGACTAGTTCAGCAGCTTCGAAAGGAAGGAAAAACCTACAAATCTATTGTCAAATCTTTAGGACGGTCTGAAAACTTCATGACAAATGCCTTAAAACCAAAAAAAAAAATATTGAGAGACGCGGCGCAATTAAAAAAACCTCTTCAGTTACGGATAATCGAATATTAACTTTAGCTAAACGAGACCCTTTCAAGAGCTCTAAAGCAATTTCAAAGGAAATTGGATATGTTGTATCATCCCGAACGGTCCGACGAAGATTGGTGGCTGCAAAACTACCAGGTAGAATAGCTCGGAAAGTTCCTTTACTAAGACAAGCAAATTTGAAGAAGAGGTTAAATTTTGCTTTGGCTCATAAAACATGGTGCGGACCAGAAGGTGAAAAAAGTGGCAAAATATAATTTGGACCGACGAAACTAAACTCAATTTGTTTGGTAATGATGCAGAAAGAAATGTTCGTCGTCCAAAAGGGAAAGAATTTCATATCAGATTTACCAAAAAACTGTGAAACATGGAGGAAGAAACGTCATGGTATGGGGCTGTTTTTCTTGGGAGGGAGTAGGTCCGATACATCTTATTGAAAACATAATGGATAGATTTGTGTACGCTGAGGAAAATATGCCACTAGTATGTAGATTTCAACAGGATAATGATCCGAAACACTCATCAAAGTTGGTGAGTGAATGGTTTCGGGAACATAATTTGAACGTTGTTGAGTGGCCAAGTCAGTCAACCGACCTCAATCCCTTTGAGAACCTTTTGGGATGAACTCAAGCGACAGCTTTTTAAGCTTCCCTGCAGTAATAAAAAAAATTATGGGAAAATATTCAAAAAGCATGGTATAATATGCCGGTAGAGATTTGTCGTAAGTTAATTTCATCCATGCCTAAGAGGATTGAAGCTGTCCTTAAAAATAATGGTGGATATACAGGATATTAACTGCCTGGTTTGATGTTTATTCAAAATAGGAACTTTCATGTATAAATTGTTATGTTATTTTTAAGTTTTTTTTTATACACCTATTTTACTGTCCACATAAAAATGGACGAATTTCTTGAATTTATGTTACTTTAATTTTTTTTAGTGCTATCTTAACTCTAAACTAATTTTTAATTACATGAAATATGTTTACTTTATAAATAAATCTGAAATATGAAATAAAATAACAAAAAATATAAAAACCATACTCTACTTCAAATAAAAAAGTTCACACCTATTTTTCTGTCCACATGTGTATATGAAATTTGAACTCACTTTTCGATTCTGCACCAAAAATTATTTTATAAAACCTTTTTCCCGTTTAGGAAATAGAATGGTGTGAAAAAAATCAAATTTTTTTCAAAACAATTATAAAGTATTTTTTTATGACAAACTATCAAAAAGCATTTTGAGCTGAGCAAGATGGTGCAACAATTGTAGCTTTATGGTAACCCAGTGAAAAATTGTTAAGTTTTCAAAATGTTGTTTTCACTTAAATGCGATATTTTATTGATTAACAGCTTTTTAACGGGCCGCGATATATCGAAAATGTTTGTAGCACTTTTTCATTGTGTGTGTTAACCCAATTTATACCGCTCATAGATTCCGTGGGAATTTTTTTGACGAAATTCGGTAGAAAGATGTGGTGCTTCAATAAGATTTTTCTGAAAATTTTGTGGGAGGTCCTTCAATTTAGTTTAAATGTGATAGCGTCATGCTTTTTAACATCGTTTCAAATGTGGACAAGACAGCAATAAATGTAAATAATCCCATTTTAGGAAATTTTTTTAAGTTTTTTGGGAATCGTGGGATTTCCTTTGGATCTATATAAATTTGTTTCTGCACAAAACAATATCAAGGTACAGCTTAAATTTCATTACAATAAAGTATCGTTAAAAATTAATTTGTTCTTATATAAAACTATTATTTTATTTACGAAAACTAGACTTATTTGTTAAGAACTTTAATAAACCAAAATATTGATACCCATATATAGCCTATATAGTGAACCCAGAGTTGCCACATTTTTAAATTATCTAAAATAGAGGGGAAAAATGCTCTTCGGGTAAAGTCACATAAAAGACCAACGGTTTCGAATGTCGGAAAAAGCGCAGATACCTTCTCGACTAAATTAAATAATCATTGCCATGCATTATTGTTAGTTTAAAACAAAAATGCTTTCATTTGATACCAAATTTGTCTGTAGTTACTTTTAATAGAACGAAATAAACCGAAAAACTGTAAAATGGGGTAATTTTTGACCACGCTTATTAAATTTTTATTCTCTACAACATATCCGGGGTTCATTAAGATCTGAAGGTCCGGATCGGGATAATGCCCTTGTTAGAGGAAATCTGATTTTTCGAATGTTTCATGAGTATCAAAATTGCACCTTAAAAACTGGTCAAGAAAGAAAGAAAGAAGAAAGTATTTATCTGAAGGTAAAAGACTGTTTGTACACACAGAGAAATAAAGTGCCAACCGAATAGAAAAGTGTATTTTAATGGTAGCGACTTATAAATTCAGTTGGTACAACGATATTTACATTAGATTTCTGAATATTTTGGGCGTTGTAACTAAAATTGAGGTGAATTACCCGAACTTTGTTGTGAAAACTAATGCTGAGTTGTACCAACCGACTGAAATTCGTAATAACAGAATTTGAGTAGTAGTAACAGAATTTCAGTTGGCAAATAGCTAAATTTTTCTCTGTGTGTACTTTTTGGGGAAAAAATCTCAAAAATTTAATTTTATTTGTCTATACTTTAAACTAATGTAGTTTTTGAGTTGAACAAATTATTGCAATAAAATTTATTTGGTTAAATAACTAAAATTTTTTTTTAAAAAATTAGGCTGGATATGGACCCGTTATTCGCAAAAAAATGTACCTAATTCGGTCCAGATTTGGAATTTCACATTTTCAAATTGAAATATCACAGGAACTTTAAGTGAAAACCATCATAGATTACATAGATCTCTAACTCTTTGACATTTGCTGACTCATGAGAATGTGTTGGACATGCGTCGTATAACTATACAAAAAATATTTGAATGTGTATGAAAAAATGCGTTAAAATGTTAAAAGAAGAAGAGTTTGAGATCTAATCTGTGGTAAAATGTTCTTACATGTACTCACAAGTGCTCCCCACTGTATATTTTTTTAAATATATATTTTTTTTATTTTTTGTCAACTTTTTAATTAAATACAATAACACCACATTTCTATCTGTGGACCACATTTCAAATGGAGAAACAAATATCTATTGAAGTCCTAGAATGTCCTCAAAATATAAACACCTTTGCCATACCCAATGATCCGTCATTAAGATTGACTTATGAAGTATTTAAGCCATCAGCTCAAACTAAACGATTACGTAGTGAACAGGGACGTACAGTATACCCGGAGATGTTTATAGAAAATCCTAATCTTGGCACACTAGTAGATCTATGTTTGCGTACTCTAGCACATTCATTTGGTCCTGATCCACTGTCCAATTATAGCTAATGAACCTCTGTTCTTGCATATTCATTATGATGCCTTGGATATGGAAATGCCTTTAGAGAAATGTTGGCACATTGAGGAGGAACGATTTTGGAAAAGATTGGTTTTAACTAAACATCCCGATAAGTCATTAGCATTTAAAAGAGATTTAAATTGGAAAAACTTGGGAGTATCCCTGAAATTTGTGGAATTTGTAGAGGAATGTGCGGTAGAATATTGGCCTGAGAATGAAGTGAAAAATTTGGCAATAAAAACTAAAGAATTTGTTAAAGAAATGCATATAAAACGTTTGCAATCATTAAAAGATAGTTCATTTGATAAATATTTTCGTTCGGAATCAGAGTTATCTTCAAGTGAAGAAGACAATAATGAAACGAGTCCTGAAGACACAGAATCATCTGTACCTACTTCTGAAGAAGAACATGTAGAAATACTAGAAAAAGATAAAACTGAATCTCAATTAGAATTACAAAAACAATCAGCTGAGAAAAAAGCTCAACATAAGAGACATCGTCAAGAATTAAGAGAAGCTAAACAAAAAGCCAAAGAGGCTAAAGAGGCTAAACTTAAGAAGCGAGAAGAAAGACGGGCCAAACTAGTGCGTATAGAAGAAAAACCTAAAAAGAAGAGAATTAAAAATCCAAAAAGCTTTTTTGAAATTGAACTTACCGAAAGTGAAGATGATGGTGAAGATAAAATAATCGATAAACGTAATAAGGCGTTATATTTAAATCACATAAAACGTTATGACTATCCGCCAGAGCATTGTCATCATATTGATTTGGGATTTGTGCAATATTTTACAAATATGGAGATATTTAATATAGAATTTTTAGGACCCATACAAAATCGCAATTACCATAATAGACATTTTAATTTTTCACACGAGGACATTAAAAGATTAGCCATGTAAGTATATAACGAATTTTTAAAACTTAGTTATTTAACCATTCCTTTATTAATTCTAGCGGCATAAGTTGTTTGCCCAAATTACGTATATTTCGTTTACGTAATAGCCGTATGAATACTGAAAAACTTTTAACTTTATGCCGTGCTTTAAGTACTTTCGGAAAATTTGGAGATTATAGATTTTGGCTATGATAATTTGGCTGATGATTGCTGTTTAGCTTTTAACGAACTTTTCAAAAACACCACATCTCTTCGTCATTTAGAATTGGAATCTAATTATTTTGGAGACGAGGTACTTAATCAAATAGGTAAATCTTTACAGAGCTATGAAAAAGGCCAACTAGAATATTTGGGCTTAGCACGTAATCCTATAACCGATGATGCCTTACATGCCCTAGTAACCCAGATAATTGGTAGCAAACACATTTCGAGTTTAAATCTGACAGGTGTCAAACATTTGTCTGAAATTGGTTTATCATGTTGCGTTGCCCATGAACTGTTACGTGAACATCCTATTATTACTAAGCTTGACTTATGTGCTGTTAAGATATCCCGTTATGCAGCTGATGAAATTGTAAAAGCTGTGGAGAAGAACAAGAAAATATTGGAATTTAATTGCCTTGGTTGTGATCTGGACGAAGAATCAGAAAGCGATATAAATGTTATATTAAAACGTAATCGATATATTGCCGAAAATCCTTATCTGGGAGATGAAAATATTACTAGCGAGGAAATTGAAACCTGGTTAAATAGAACCAAGTAAGTAAAGTTAATAATAGCTTATTTAATTTACAATAGAAATTTTCAAAGGTGTGTTTTGATTTTATCCTTATCTCTTGCGTGTATATGCTCCTAAATTCTTTGTTTGTACTGAAAATTTCCACATACCTGGTTATCACCTACTATCCCTTTTCATTTCTCACCAAGTCCTAGCAGTGTACACTGGGGTAGGTAAATTTGTTTTCCTATCAATTTTCGAAGAAGCCAGGGTTCTAAAATCAAAGTCGAGCCTCCGATTTTTCACTAGAAAATTTGTATATAAGATAAAAAAAAAACAAAAAAAAAATGACATGCCACTTTTATGGAATAATAAATTGCAATTGATTAAAGATTAACCGTCAGAAGAGGGCTTGTTTAAAAGGAAATTTCCTCTGCTCTCTATATCTGCATTCATATTGAAAAAATTCGGTACCCAAGTAAAGATTTTGGGGGTTTTTGTCAATAAAATAAATATATTATATTGACAAAAACTCCTAAAAGCTTTACTTAGGTACCGTTTTTTTCGATATGAGTACGGATATGGAAAGCTAAGAAAACAAGCTCTCTGCCGGCGATGCTGCTTAATCTTTCATCAATTGCAATCAATTTTTCAATAAAAGTGACATGTATTTTAAATTTTTTTTATACAAGTGTTCTCGTGAAAAATCGGAGGCTCGATTTTGATTTTACAACCATGGTTTCTTGGGAAAATAATCTTAGAATTTTCCGTAGATTGCGTTTCTGCTATACTATTTGTCAAGTTTTTCGGTTCCGAACAAATTGACAGAGAGAAATAAAATGCCCACCGAATTTAAAAGTGTACTTTGGTGTTAACAACCAATAAATTCGGTTAGTTTAACCATATTCAAATTTTATTTCTGAATATTTGGGTTGTTACAACTAAGATTCGGTTATAATAACCGAATTTTGATGTGAAAAACAATTTTCAGTTGTTCCAACCGATTTCAGTTGTAGTAATCGAATTTGAGTCATAGTTAACGAATTTCAGTTGGCTAAGTTGTTCTCTGTGTGTTCATTCGGGACAATGTTGTGTACCAGTTCCAGCAACACCTAGACTGTAATGTTGCGGAATTTAACTTAATTTGGGTTAAGTTCCAGATCAGGACACACATACTGAATTTCGGGAGCTCTAATATGAAAAGGGAGAATACCCTTAATGATTTCGACGTCTTTCTTATTTCACATATAAGATTCTGTAGAGTTTTCCTTACATTGAAAATATCGTTGCTGGTGATTTAAATATCCACAACTCCTCCTGCCTTCATCATTCAATTCATACAACTCCCGAGGGCTTTGCGTTGAGTTTGCCACTCATATCCACCTGGCACAACTGGTGAATGAATCAATGTACATTCCGAGCGTTGAAGGCATCAAAATCTAACAAATATATAGTCAGAATATTTTCACCTCTCGGTAATTCGGATCATTGCATTATTTCCGCATCCTTTTCATTTTCTGAACTTTATGAAGTTTCAACATCGGCTAAGAAATGATCAGTTGTTATATACAATAAGGAACGTTAGGCCTAGGTCAACGAAATTTTTTAACCATTTTAATTGAAAACTATATTTCCTCAAGACAATGTTAATGCTGCTACATAAATGTTGTTGAAAATGTTATACTAATTGGAATAAAATTGCTCATTCTTACGAAAAGTATTTCAGATAAACCAAGGAATAAATGTTGGTTTAACCGTTAATACAAGTAACGCTGTCATATCCAGACATTGATTTGGCATTTCCAAGCATCAAAATGAATTCTTCTGAGTACATTATAGTATAAGAAGAGAAATTGGTGCCATTTATTGAAAATAGCAACAAGAACAATTAATTTTTTAACTTGTAAGTAGTTAGACAATGGAATGGCTATCATCAAAAAATATAAGAGTATTGGAATGCCCCGCAGGTTCTCTGGATCAGAGCCCCATTGAGAATATTTTGGGATTATTAATCCGTCGAGTTTACGCAGAAAACGGTTAATATTAAAGCGTTTGTTATCTAAAAGAAGCAGTTATTGCTGCGTGGAGGTCTATAACGGAAGAACTTTGAATAAATCTGGTAGACAGTATGTCTGATCGAATTTTCGAGTTGATTCCAAAAAAAGGATAATTTACAAATTAAGTCTGTTTAATCGAACAGTCTGTTTAATCGTCCAGTAAAAATTACTCAGTAACAAAATAACAGAGAGTAAGATAAATTTACAAAAAACGAACGGAAAATTTGTAAGAATTGGTAAAATAGATAAAACAGCTGATTTTAAAAATCAAATTTTTTAAAAAAAAATTAACTAGTCATTATGGAAAAGATAAAAGTTAATTGAAATTGTCGACCAGAAACAATTTAGAATGTTTTTTAACTTCTTCCATAGTTAATTCTTTAATATTTTTCACTTTAAATCCATAAACAATTATAATTATAATTTAATATTTGTTTTTGTTTACTAAAAATACAAGAATATTTTTCCAATCATATGTTTTTTTCTACTCACAAATTTTTACTGCCAAAAAAAGTAATCAAGCTGTCACTTTACACTCTCTTTTTACTATTTTTTTACTGAGATTTTGTGTAAACGAACAAATTCCAGTAAAAACTTGTATACATTTGCACAAATGTTTTAGAAAGCGAACAAACTTTATGTCAGTTTAAAACAGCAAGGAGGCGCCTATAACCCCAACATTTGTTTTCGCCATCGTGTTACCATTTATTTTTATCTGACTTTGTATGTCAGATAAAATTAAAATTTGTACTCTGAATACAAAGTGGTTTAGAAATAGTAAGCTGAGAAAAAGTTGGATTAACTGTTTATCAAAAGCATTAAAAAATGGTTTAATAGACTTGTTTAGTGTTTGATTAAGCAGTTAATCTCATTTTTAGCAGATTAACTTTTCTGTGTAAATTCACTATTAGGAAGTTTCAAACAAAAAGGTGGCGCCGATAGCGATTTGGCATAAGACGAATTTCAATTATAAGCTCCATATAAACTTTGTTTTTCTTTTATCCTTATCATTTAGAAATCCTATTTTATTAAAAGTCCTAGCTGAAAGAGAAAAAAATAATCAGTGTTTGGAAAATCGTCCTGAAGAATATATACCATCACCATTGCCATCCTTGACTTCTAGTAAAGCATCATTGAATATAATCTCTCAAATGTATGAACGAAGATCATCGGCATATTCCAGTTTTGATTCGAATATTAGAGCCAAACAAGTACCTTCAGAACCGTTTAATTATGCAGCTAATCAATTTGATGAAAAACTATTTTTGGAACATGTACATCAACCTGGACCAGAAGAACGTTACTATTATTTTCAAATGCGTAAAAGGAAATATATGTTAAGGGATAATATTAAAAATATTTCCATGATATGATAGACACACCAACACAGTTACACAGACAGGAATCAGCTGATGAAACCAATAAAATGTTGCTAAGAAAATGAGTAAAGTGAAATGTCAAAATTAGAGCGATATACAGAAAGGGATAGATGTATATACAAATTTTTCTATACAATTTATATGTGTGATTTTTTTTTCTATCTCACTCCGCAAATCACTATATCAACAAAACCATACGGCTCAAGATTACTTTTTTGCCATATGTCATTGGTAACCTGTCTGTGTAGTCTGTGATATGATAAAAAGAAATGAGGTAACAGAAAATCGTATTCAAATTTAATGGATATCAAATTCGTATAATCGATAACAAAAATTTCTATAGTAACTTGTTTTTTTTTTATGTACGAGAATACTTTCAACACCCAGTTTTTGTTTATTTTTTATTTTGTTAGCAGAAACCAAAAATTCAAAAAAAATAATAACTGACAATTTATTTGTTTCAAATTCCAAATAGTTTCTAAATTATAACAAAATACTTCAGTTTTTTTATATTTATTTTATTTCGCCAATTTTAGTTTAAATATAATCAAAAAAAAGAAAAGAAACAAAGAAATTGCTAAAATAATTATAATTTTCTAAAACATATTTGTGTATTTTTTAATATCTACAAGAAAGTTCTATATTTTCAATATATTAAATCAAAATGACTTCGAAGAAGAGAGTTGAAGTTAATGTTACAGCTACTAATGCACCGGGAGGAGCACTTGGTGATAAAGGAAACAGGCCAAAAGGAAAATCGGTTTGTACAACTATTATTTTGATTGATATTCGTTAAAGCATGAAATATTCAGTTTAATTTAGTTTCATATTTATGGTCCGTCTGCGGCGAATTAAAAAAAATGCACAAACTTAAACATGTTTTTGAGAGATTGCGTTTAACGCTTACACAACTATTTTCATAAAATTTAGATATGTGAAAAATAACTCGGCTCTGCTCTGTCTGATATTGAAATAAGCCTGATAAAACACCGTTTAGTGGGATATATTGCAAAATTGTTTGAAATAATTCGTCTATTTCTTACTTAGTGGTCCGATTGGGTTATCTCCTATAGTTCCGTAGCTATTTCCATTTTAAAATGTTAAATTCCAAATTTGTTTCGACTCAGGTCCAGTTTTTTGCGAATAGAGGAACGAAATCGAGACCAATTTTTTGTTTAATATATTAGTTTGTTTTTTTACTATAAAAATTTTTTGTATGCACACTTTATATGTTCAAAAAGAAAATATTTATCTGAAGGTAAAAGACTATTGGAGCTTTTTGGGTAGAAAATCGCAAAAATTTTATTTATTTTTTAATTTCTACTTTAAACGAATGTAGTTTTTGAGTGAAACATAATATTGTATGCATTTTTTTCATTTAATCAAGAATTTACTTAGTTAAATAACCAATATTTAAAAAAAAAATTATCACCACTTTCGTCCCGCTATTTGCAAAAACTGGACCTGAGTCGGGCCAAATATGGAATTTCACATTTTCAAATTGGAATATCTCGGGAACCATTAGAGATTCATTACACATGTAAGCATGTTTTTTGTTGGTCTACTAGAATATTACAAATATTGCCATCTACGGGGGTCTAGGATGTGCAACATTAAAACTTAAGTTCGATATTACCGCACTTATACCTGGTCCTAAGATCATTGCCATCGAAGCACTAAGTAAGAAATGACCGAATTATTTTCAACAATTTTGTGATATATCCACTGAGCAACGCCCCTTTTAGGTACATTTGTTATAAAGCACTTTTAAAGACTCAATTTTATATGCACAATGCGTAAGTTTTAGTCTAGGGTTGCCAAGATGTTGGAAAAGTTAAAAATTTGGTTCAAAGTAACATTAGGGTTAAAACTATAAATTACACACTGTCACAAAATTAGAAAAGGTAGATTTGGTGGGCGTTGTGGTGTAATGGTTAGCGCGTTGGACTGTTACACAGATGGTCCCGGGTTCGATTCCCGGTGACGACAACATCAATTTAGAAAAATAATATGTATGAGTTTTCTATCACTTGTATGTATCGCTGCGCCCACCTTCGGTGTTCCCATAGCACTTAACCCCACCGAAGTAAAAAAATGAATCAGGGCTATGAAACAAAAAGCTTCAATAAATTCGCCAACTCTACATCAGGTGGCGAGCAACAAATGTTCTAAGACTTATCATCTCGCGCAATTACAGTGTTGCCATGTTTGAAGCCCTTCATCTTTCACCACCTTTCATCTCTTTACTATCCCCTTTCCAAAGAAAGCAACACATTAATTAATAGGAAGAATTTCCTGAGTGTTGCTTCTCTTTTTAAAAAAAAAATTTCTTTTTTAAAAAAAATTATTTAAATTGTGTACACAACACATCCGAACAGCTAAAGCATTGTTATTACGATGGTAAATATATTTAACTTTATTCTCTATAATAAGTTAACATTTGGTAACATTTCAAATTTGTTTATTATTATAGGTAAAAATTGCATTTGAAAAATACTCCATCAAAAAATTACCAAATATTACATTTTTAATTTTTAATTTTTAATTTTTAATTTTTTGGCCTAGTTAGGCCATGCATTGGGCAGGTTTATTTTGAATTAGGTCATCAAATAAAGCACATATCGGCATTCAAACCAAGGAAACTTGTTGAGTTGTATTATTTGTTAGGAGAATATCACAGACTAAACAGACCTGACGCAAGTGACAGATATTAGGATTGTTTCAATAACTGTTTTTTTCAGTACTGGCAGGTAAAAACGGGTAAGAACGTTATGTTAACCATAAGAATTATGTATATATTTGTTTCATTCTAACACGTACAATAATGTACAAAAATTAGTAAAACTACAAAAAATTAACTCAAAATGAAATTGCAAAAAAAAACTGCAAAAATTAGCAGACTGTTTGTGCTAAATATTAATAAGATAAACAAAGCAAACATACACACAGAGAAATAAAATGCCAACCGAATTGAAAAGTGTATATTAATGGTAACAACTTATAAATTCAGTTAGTACAACGATATTAACATTAGATTTCTGAACATTTTGAGTGTTGTAACTAAAATTGAGTTGAATTAGCAGAATTTTGCTGTGAAAACTAATTTTCTATTTTACGAACCACCTGAAATTCGTAATAACCGAATTTGAGTAGCAGTAACCGAATTTCCGTTGGCAAATAGCAAAATGTTTCTCTGTGTGTAGTTTTGTTGAATATACAACAATTTAGTTATATTTTAGCTAAATTTAAGTTTATTGAAAGTATTTGTTACTAATCTGCTAATGTCATTAACAAAATTTGCTAAATATTAGTATAAAAATTTAAGGAAAATTTACTGTTATTTGCAATTAACTAAGTTTAAGGTAAATATACCAAATAATTTGTTGAAATTACAGTTTTTTTTGTGATTTTTGTCTACAAATATTTATGTTTTGAAAAAACTTTTTCTGATTTTCTTTAAGTTGCTATTTTCAGTTTACAGTTTCGAGTTAAGTTTACTCGAAAATAACTAAAATTTTGTAGATTGAACGGTTCTGTTTTTGCTGTTCTTATCTTACTAATATTCAGTAAACAAAAATGTGCTAATTTTACCAGTTTTTACTGCAACGTAAATTTGAACTAATTTTTAGTAGCTCTTACAGGTTTATTTCTATGAGTGTAATAATTAAGATTTGCCTTTAGTAGTAATTGTGAGTAAAATTTCCCATTGCTGCTGGACTTTAAAATTTCCTGTCAGGTCTGATTAGTCTGTGACAATATCCTAATAAATAAATAAAGATTATGCAAACTATTGGTCTCGAACTTGAATAATTTTTGATTTTCATTACACGCGGGTGGTCTAGAATTAGGTATCAACAAAAAAAATATACTCCACAAAAAGTGTGTATAGAGTTTAAAAAACCATATTTCCGATTTCAGTAAAACATATTTTAAAATAAATCCGTATAAAAGTTATACCACACATGCCTACACAATTTTAGAGAGGTGAAGACCCTAGGTCCGCTAATTCCGAATCTGTCCTCAGAATTTCACCATCACATCAGATATCTTAACATAAAGTTTTAAAAAACTCAGTTTATTTTGTTAATACCTAATTTGTGGGCATTGTGTTGTAATGGTTAGCGCTTTGGACTGGTACACATATGGTCCCGGGTTCGATTCCCTGTGACGGCAACATAAATTTAGGAATATAATATGTATGAGTTTTCTATTCCTCATATATATCACAGCACCCACCTTCGATGTTGCCATAACACTTAACCCCACCGAAGTAAAATAATGAATCAGGGATATGAACCAAAAAGCTTCAATAATTTCGCCAACTCTCCATCAGGTGGCGATCAACAACTTTTCTAAGATTTATCATCTCGCGCTATTACAGTGTTGTCATGTTTGAATACCTGCATCTTTTCCCACCTTTCATATCTCTACTATCCCCTTTCCAAAGAAAGCAACACATTAATCAATAGGAAGAATTTCCTGAGGGTTGATTTTCTTTAAAAAAAAAAAATTAAAAATGGTCGAAAATCATAATTTTTGCTTCATAAAAAAATTATGACAATAAAAGCTTAAAACTCTTACTTTGTCCCGTTCTTCGTTTACTAAATCCAGCAATTTTTTTTTTTAAATTTGGTTGTCTTGTTACGGGAAAACTGCCCAAAACAAAGACTTTATACAATTGATGCTTATTAAATCATTAAATTAATAACACTCATACGTTACCAGTATTATAAATTTTGATTTATATACGTAGCGTATGAGTGTTATTATTTGCATATGAATTAATAACACTCATACGCCTAATATCACAATGCGATGATAATAACATTTTAAATTAAAACATATTGGAAGCTTTTCCAAAATTCTTTTAAAATCAAATGAAATATATTTTTTTGTTAAAAATCAGTACTACCAGCTTTTTATTGACTCTTTCTCAGTACTTGTCGATAGTATCTAATTTCTTATTGTGTTATTTAAAAAACCTTGCCTTTAGTTACCGCCTTCAATTCAACTATCAAAATTTTTAAAAATGCTTATTACTTTTTAATGAATCTATAAGGGAATGTAGCCTAATGTGACCCTACACCTGGTATTTGAACTATATAAAAAAAAACTAAGTGAAGCATTTCAAATTCAAATACATCAGCTTGTAGGGTAATGACTTCTGCATTTTTCGGATATAGATAATTTTCTTGTAGGAACTAATAACAATTTTCAAAACCACTCAAATGTTTCACATTAGGGTAAATGTACCCTAAAGTGGACCTAAATTAAAAAAACTCTTTGAAAACATTTAAAATTGTTTGAAAATTAAGTAAACTCAACAAAAGTAAATTAAAATTTATGTTAATTTTGTTTATTAAAAGGTTTTATGTTTAGTCTAAAGCTAATGGGGTACCACGTGTAATTCTAACTTTTTAATTGCGGTGAAAAAAGGATATTTTTTATGCAACATATTGAAAAATTGTCCAAAATAAACAAATAAACAAATAAAATTAAAAAAATATATATCAAAGGTCCACTTAATCACAGCATGAAAATTTAATTTTCCACATTTTTGTCCTATTTCGTATGTGCTCTAACCGGAACACCTATGTGTATTCGAGCTAAAGTACTGGAGACAAAAAAAAACCGTTTTATTTTGTCAATTGGCTATATTTATGCACACAGAGAAAAATTTAGCAATTAGCCAACTAAAAATCTGTTAATACGACTCATATTTGATTATTACGAATTTCAGTCGGTTGCTACAACTGAACATTAGTTTTCGCAACAAAGTCCTGTTAATTCAACAGAATTTTAGTTGCAACACAGAAAATATTCAAAAATCGAATGTAAATATTGTTGTACTAACTAAATTTATAAGTTGTTACCATTAAAATACACTTTTCAATTCGGTTGGCACTTTATTTCTGTGTGTGTGTGTTTTAAGATTTTTGTATTTGTCTTTAGCCCATTTATTGCCTTGACAAAAGTCCATAATCTTTTAGGATCTTGGAGTAATATAAGAATTAAACTTAAAACTACACATACATTCTAAGAAATAGCTTGATTATATTTATGACATGTCTAATAGATTTTCGTTCAATGTAACGTTTCAAAGTATTTATGAAATATTTCATAAAAAACGAAATCAATTTCAGCATATTTATGAAATGTTTCACTATATATATGAAGGTTATTTTATATTAGTAAGAATTTCATTATTTTTGTGTAAGAAAAGTTCATGGATACCAGGATATGGTCATTATAATGCTTGTTGTTTATGAAATGTTTCATACATATTGATGAAATTGTTACATTGTACGAAACTTGATTAAACTTATTTCTGGTTTTCTCTGGATGTTGGTTAATTTCTTTCAGGCATTTTAAAAATAGGTGCACTCACAAGAACTTTTCCATAAAAAATCAACTGTTATTTAAAAGTTTAATCCGTAAAGTTGTTTCAATAGAATATACAGTTAAATTACCAAAGAAATATATTTTTAACGTTTTGTCTGTTATTCAACAAAAAAAAAAAAATAAACAAAAAACGGACTTTCCGTAATAGTTAAAATATTCAGTTAAAATTTTCTATTCAAAACAAAAAGTTGTTCTATTATATTGAGCATTGAAATAAACGAAAACAATCTATTGTTTTTATGAATTTTGTCAATTAATTTTCAACAGTTGAAAATAAACTAAAAAATACAATTGTTTTAAACGAAAAGTAAGTAGTCCTGTTTTTAACTGATTTTCAGTTAATTCAATGTGTATATTCAGTAGTCTTTACGGAAAAAATATTGTGAGTGTGTTTTTGTTCTTGAAATAATTTTTAAAAAGTATTTATGAGTTATCATAATAAGGCGATATTAGGCGTATGAGTGTTATTAATTCACATGCAATGAATAACACTCATACGGTACGTATATAAAAACAAATTTATAATTCTAGTAACGTATGAGTGTTATTAATTGAATTGTTTAATAAAAATTTTCTTTAATTTTATAAAACCTCTGATTTGTGTAGTTTTCCCGTATCCACAGTTTTTAATTTAAATACTGGCTTTAGTAAACGACAAGCAGCAGAATATCAGAATTATTAGTTTTAATTTTACAAAACGAAACGTTCAAACGTTTCCAAAAGTTTGTTGAAAAATATTACACTCAGGCAACTTCTGCTGTAAATATTTGTTTGACTTGTAATACAGTATCTTTATTTTTAAGTGAAAAACAGTAATTTGTAGAAAAAGTTTAATTTTTAACTACATTTGTAGTTAATTTCAAAAAACAAACCACATCAAATTACTGTATTATGATTTTACATTAATTTTATACAGTTTTTTTTTTTATTTAAAAAATAAAATAAATAAATGTTTGTTTGTTATTTACTACCTTAGTACTTAATTTAACTACATTTATTGTTAACTTTTTGAACAGTAAAAAACAAATGATGACAATGTTAGTTGAATTCAATGAAATGTAAGTCGTACTTCTTTAAAATAAAATTTAATTTGTTAACTACATTTACAGTGGGGTTTACCTACATAATATTCATATATGAATATTTTTTTACTAGTAGGGGAATGTTCCAAATGCGGACTGGACTGTTCTCTAATGTGGAACTTTCGTTTTTTTTCGTGTTGTTGCATGAATATGTCAAAACTGTCAACTGTCGTCGAGTTTTTTTTACAGTTATATTAGTTTTTTGTTTTTATATACATCGAGATTATTTTTATGTTATTTTCAATTTATATCGAGCTTTCAACCTCCGTATATTTACAAAAATATAGCAAATTAAATATATTAGCTAGGTTGATACTAGTATTTCGATCTGGCTAAAGATCTCATCAGAACCCGAAGTTTTAGAAAAGCTAGAGCCTCCATAATAGGCAGAACTTTAACAAAAAACCTATTAATAATCAATTTTGCTCCATTCTTGTCTTAATTTCTTAATTTCCACCATCACTATTTTTAAAAAGTTTCGACTGGACACGTTATTCTTGGTTTTATTGTGTCGTTTTAAAAAAAAAGCAACTTGTATTTTTTTGTAAAAAATAAAAACTGAATTTTAGAGAATTTTGCAAGTCGGATTTTTGTTGACATTAATAATTTTATTCCCAATTTTAATAAAAATAATTGATTCCATAAACAAAAATCATAACAATTAAAAAAATTAAATTTTCTTCATATTGCCTAAAGTGGACTTTTGATCCATTTTAATCTTATCTTTTATCTTTTTTTATTTATTCCAAGTTTTAGTATTTTTTAAATAATTTATGTATCACTTTAACTTCACAAAAAAAAAAAAATATTGCTCGTTTATAAGCAAAATAAAAATAATTTTTAATTTTAATTTAAATATTTATATTTTTTGTTAAAATATCAGTACTATCCGCTTTCTATCGACTGCTTATCAGTACTTGTCGATAGTATATAATTTCTTATTGTGCTATTCAAACAAAAACCTTGTCTTTAGTTCTCGCCTTTAATTCAACTGCTAAATTTTTAAAAATGCTTATGACTTTTTAATGAAACTATACTAAAAATAAGTTTTGCAATATTTGATCCCCAAGATTAGTATAACTTTTTTTTTTGTATTTTTGATATTTAATTTTGTCACGGCATTCACATTTTTATACTTGCCAACATATGCAAAACTTAGAAGAAAATTGTCTACACTAAGAAAATTTTATAAACTTTATATTAATTCTGAAAGGCGTGGTAGAGAAGAATGAGTGTATTTTCTAAAAATCATAACTACATTGTAAATTTTCAATTTTCTGAATCAGTGTGCGCAGTTTCTGGTATTGAACATTCGTCAGTGACCCTGTTTTATTTTGAATAATGTAATATTTGTTATGTTTTTATTTGTTCGATTGCGTCTATATGAAATTTTCTGTGCAATCATTGACCGTGGTATAGATAAACTGATTTCTAATGCCACATGTACTCGCAGACAGAGCGCTTTAGCCCACTGATCTATCGTCAGGACGAGTTTTGTTGTGATTAAAACTAGTTTTATTCAATACACGGTGTTCTTGTTCTTGCATACATAATCTCAGAAGTATAACTCCAACACATCACAACAGTTCTATTTTTAGAAACTTACCTCACTCTTATGTCCACTGTTTTCCCATATGTTGTAATTGATGTGTAGCAATTGCAATAACTCTAGTCAACGGCCAAAATATATTGCTTTGAAACATAAATTTTTTTCTCATTTGCAGTTTTCAGAACATCGCGGTTTTTTATATTAAAATCACTCATCCCATTTTTTCGCAAATCTACCCCAAATTATCTTAATTTAAGTATAATCAATTTATCCTTATAAATTTTATGTATGCCAAAAAAAATTAATTAACAAATTTTTGTTTTAACATTTCAAATCCATTGAAAATGTTGTAAAATATTTAGAAAATAACTTCAAATTTTAATTCAGTTTCCATATGATTATACTCAAATTCATAGAACAATTACCAAGAACTGTCATTTGCGACTTTACTCAGAACAATAACTTTTCAAAATGTAATTTTTTTTCAAAATCCGTGGTTCAAACAGCTGTATGTCAAAAACCCGGTTTTCTAAAACTTTTAAAAAAATATATGTTAATTATAAATTATTATCTATAGCGTTGTCAAGTCCCTATATGGTATTCCTGCTTGTTCCTGAGATATCGGGTTTTTTTCTTAAATTTTTTTACATTTTTATTTATATCTCAGAATACCATAAGAATTCCACTTAGGGATTTGAACACGACATAGTGAAGTAATTTATAATTAACATATACACAGAAAAAATTATCAACCTGAAATATCTAATAAAAGATTTGATTTGAATTAAATTTGTTTCTAAACAAATATTTAATTGAATCAATAAATATTTTAATTGACTTGTAAATCTATAAATACTTATTTTATTTTAAACATAATTCTCAAATTATTTTTTCATACACTATAGTTTAAATAGAAAATTTTTAGTATAAAATACCAAACTCATTTGAAGTTTACAAACAAAACAAAACAAACAAACACACACATACCAACATATCGCTCACACAATTTTTTTTTTTTGAGTATCATAATTTTTTTTGTAGATAGTTATTTATAGCTTTTTTTCTTTTTAATAATCAATAAAAGTTTTAGTTAATATTATCATTTCCGTGATAGATGCAAAATCAATTAAAATGTTAATTGATTCAATAAAAGTTTTAATTGAAACCCGTTTCCAGTTTTTTCTGTGTATCTTTAAAAATAAAAAAAAAAAACGGTTTTTTGAAAAACGGTTTTTTGAACTGCGGTTTTCGTAAATGTTTGCATTTTGCCGTGAAGAAGTGAATGATTTGTGCGTACACTCAAAAAAAAAAGTTTGTAAAGTCAGCAAAAAATTTTGCTGAGTCAGCAAAATTTTAGTCAGGAGGATGCTAGCAAAAAAATTGCTAATGTCAGCAAAATAGCTGATTTTTAGCAACAAAATTTGTAGATTCAGCAAAAGTTTTGCTAACACTTAGTAGATTACAAATAAAAAAGCGTTGGTAAAAATTAATAAATTTTTTGCTGAATTTTAGTAGACTGAAAAAAACGCAAAAAAAATTGTAAAAAAATTGTAATTTAGTTAAAATATTTGCTGAAAACCATAAAACATATTTTTGTGATTCTTTTAAAAATAATTTACAATAATTACGAAATATAAAAATTTTCATATTCCCACATTGACGACATGAATTAATTTAATATCTGAAAATATATAGAAATAAATAAGTATATATAACATAACAAAAATTTTCTTTCAACTACTTACATCAATGGTTGTCTTAATGATGCTATCTTTTCAACGACGAAACTGCCGAAGATAATTCTAGAAACGAAACGAAAAAATAAACAAAAACAAAAACAAAAACAAACGAAACGAAAAAAAACAACCCTTTTTTTTGCAATAAGAAAAAGGAACCATACAAATCTACCTAAGATGTGTGTCTTTGTCTTTCGCTTTACTCTGTCTACATGTCTGTATATGTTTTTTTTATGGTTGATTTTTTTAATTGTCTTATTAGAGTTGTCCTTTTTAGTATCATTTTCCTCTTCTCTACTACATCTTGACATGCCGCGACATCTGCTTATCAGCACAATTTTTTTTAGCAAAATTAATTAGTAAAACATTAGTATATTAGTAAAGAATTAGTATAAAACAGTTAAGTGCTGAATAAGTATAACAAAAATTTTAGCTGAAAACACGGTTTTAGCAAAAATATTTGCTAAAAAATAGTATTCCTGATTTACAAGACGTTTTACTAACTTTTCTACTAACTTATTTTTTTGAGTGTACTAGTCAAACCACAATTTAAGTAGCGTTAAAATTGCATACAAACGACTCTCATAGCGTAAGCTGTTAAAAAGATATGGATGTTTTATGTACGACTATATTATAATTATATGGTATACATCTTGTATACCAAGTTTGGTTGAAATCAGAAAGGGCGGGGGAAATCAAGTGGTTGATTTTATATGTTTTCAATAATGATATATGTTTCTAGTCTGATTTAAAAACTAATAGTATTTATAATTTTTAGAGAAAAACATTTATTATTCTTCTTAATCTCAACATTTCTAAATTTTAGAGATTTTTTAGCTTATTTTTGATATTTGCTTGTTTTACCTTATTTCGTTAATGATAGCTACTTTTTGACTT
Source organism: Delia radicum (assembly GCA_021234595.1). Taxonomy (NCBI): domain Eukaryota; kingdom Metazoa; phylum Arthropoda; class Insecta; order Diptera; family Anthomyiidae; genus Delia; species Delia radicum. The sequence goes on along the minus strand of CM037855.1, from coordinate 162,335,888 downwards.
TTGTGTTTAAAAATTAAGCATTTTTCAGTTTTTTTTTTAAGGTTGGCCTCAGACACCTTTTTAAAACTGTTCAAAATCCTTTCAAATTGATAACCGATACAAATACCAATACCGAATCCCTTGTTTTTTAATATATCGGTATCTATAACCGCTTCCCTTAATACAGGTTTAAAAAAACTATTTTTTTTACGTTTTTAGCTAAAAATGTGAATTTTTTAACACAAAATATCAAAAATTGCAAAATAATTTTACTTGTGGTTAAAAAAATTGTATTTCTTAGTTAATGTCCGACGAAAAATGTTTAATTTGCTTTTACAGCTTTGTATTTGAGCAACAACTTATAAATTATTGTAAAATGCAGTTTTTTAAAAATACCGGTATGTGCCTGTATTGATGTTTCAGTATCGATTATACCGATACCAATGAAATACCCATACCTATAACAATACCGAAACAAATTTAAAATTGATACCAATACCGTTATTCGTTTCGGTGGCCAACCTTGCTTTTTTTCCTTTTAAAATAGAGCTTTTTCAATTTTACATTAAAAAATATTTTTATAAACTAATTTGAACTTTAATCTTAGGAAAAACAATTTCTCCAATGCACCTTTGTTTGACTGACGAAGTTCGAGGAACAAATTTTACACAATTTTTTTTTTGTAGTAACGGTTTTAACCCTTGTGTGACATCCTTGGTACAGCTGTACCAATTTGAACTTTGAAAAAACTTTGAAAGAGCTGAAACTTAATGAATGCCTCAAATATACATTTAAGAATGTAATGATCACATTTGTTTTGTCTGTTCATGTCTCGTTAATCGGTGGGAGTGGCAAACGTACATATATGCCTTTATTGTCATCCTTGGTACAATTGTACCACAAACATATTTGTATGGACAATTTATTTATTTAAATCGAACTATCAGCACACCGTTGAGCTATGGAAAACAGATTGGTTTCCGATATTTGGAGCTACTATGACGCGTCAGAGATTTCACACTATAAATCGTTGTATTCGATTTGACAACAGTGCTACACGTACTCGAAGAGAAGAAACGGATAAAGCTGCTGCGATAAGTGATATGTTCAATATGCTCAATTCTAATTTGAATCGGCTTTATAAAGCCAACGATGTTGTGACTGTTGATGAGCAATTGCATCCATACAGAGGTCGAACACGTTTCACGCAGTACATTCCGAGTAAACCAGCAAAGTATGGGATAAATTTATTTTGGGTCTGCGATGCGATAATTAAATTTCCATTGCAAGGAGAATTTTATACCGGCAAACCACCAGGAGCTCAGCAACAAACAAATATTAGAGAGAATGTTGTGAAACGTTTAGTTCAGAGGCATTACAACACGGGTCGAACAGTTGTGGGAGGTAATTTTTTTACATCACTTCCGCTGTGCAAAAATCTTATGTCCAACAGCTTAGCATATGTGGGAACTTGACTTGAGTTCCAGAAGAGTTTCGATCAAACAGACGCCGTGAAGTACACTCATCATTATTTGGTTTCCATAATTCTGACAGCAACGATGCAAAGCATATATAAACTTAAAATATCTTTTGTTTTCAATGTATTAATAGACCATTTTTTCAATATAAGTTATATAGTGGTATAGCTGTACCAAGGATGTCAGTGGAAGGGTTGTAAGGAAGGATGTCACAGAAGGGTTAAGAAAAAGTTATGAAAATCAAATTTAACAGTTTATTTTTTAAACTTAACGGCTTATTTTTCTGTTTAAAACATTGTTTTTGGAGCTGACAGGGAACTTCTGCTGTAAATATTTGTAGTTATTTGAGTTTGTAATACAGTATCTTTATTTTCAAGTGAAAAAACAGTTATTTGTAGAAATAATTCCATTCCAATAATTTCAACTCAAATTGCTGTTTTATGATTTTACATTCATTTTATACAATAGTTTTTTTTTATTTAAAAAAATAAAACAAATAAATGTTGGTTTATTTTTTACTACATAAGTGGTTGATTTTTACTGCAATCGTGGTTTAGTTTTTAAACAGTAAAAAACAAATGACAATGTTAGTTTTTTCATGTGAAATTTCATTTGTTTTTAACTACATTTGCAGTGGTCTTTACCTACATAGTATTCTAAGTGACTCATTACTATGGTAATGAGTCTTTAAAATTATTAGGATTTTAAAAGTGTTCGGTATATTTATTATTCATTATAACTTTTCTTTTAGTGTATTTGAAATATACCAATTATGAAAGGCATTAAATTAGGTGCATAAAGTAAAACTACTGAAATAATTTCAAAGTTTGCATTCCATACTTGCGAATAACCCAGCGAACAAAACTGCTAATATATTAAAAATTTCGAAATATAAATTTTTAAACTAATTCATATTGAATTTCTAAAATTAAAATGTCCCATAAAGTAAAACTTATGTAATTCAAATATAATTTATTAAAAATAAGTTTGTAATCTTTTTTTTTAATGTGTGATTTATGTGGACCATAAAACTATTTTTTTAATTATTAAAAGCGAGCAAAACTGTCAACATTTTAATATATCATTCAAATTTTTCTTTCCTGGTATATTTCATATTAGTTTGATATGCTTTTTATAGCTTATATGTATACGTATGTCTCATTTTAATTAATATCAAAAAAGGGATTTTTAACCTTTATATTGCATGTTAAATATTTTCCTAGCTTCATTAGTTAATAAAGATAATTAACTTAATGCTATTTCTTATATTCATTTTGCAACTAGTGGTTTGAGTACTCTTAAGTATTAGGTTTACATGTGTCTACAACATTATGACATTTTTATTTAACCCTGTAACAGGCAAATGCTATCTTGTAATGAAATTCATAGCATGAAATCGAAAAATAAACAGAAAGTTCTTTAAAAAAAAATGTTACCGTTGCCTATGTTAGGTCAAAATAGGTTTAGGGTGCATTTTGAAAACTAACGCATAAAAAGAAGAAGTTTTGGCCAACAATTTTTGCTCCTGCCAAGATATAACCATAGAAAAAAAAAATTAATTCATACATGTAATGAATATTTGGTGGGGTGCAATAACGCCTTACGAAATAAGGCCTTTAAGGCTTTATTTCACTTCCAATTGAGAAATAGGGCCTTTATTGCGAAAAGGGCTTTATTGCACTTTGAAAGTGACATAAGGCCTTTATTGAAATTTAGCGGTGGGGTACAATAACGCCATACGAAATAAGGCCTTTAAGGCTTTATTTCACTTCCAATTGAGAAATAAGGTCTTTATTGCGAAAAGGGCTTTATTGCACTTTGAAAGTGACATAAGGCCTTTATTGAAATTTAGCCAATGGTGCAATAAAGCCTTTATTTTGTATTTTTTGATTCTTTTGTTACACTGTTCAGTTTTTCTGCGTGGCGGCCTGAGGCCGATCTTAGGGGTTTTCTCCTCCATAGGACGCGGCAGGTGGCTTCACTGAATACAGTTTTCCTGCGCGCGTCTCATTATCTTCCCTAGTGTGACGCGTGCAGGGAAACTTTATTCAGCGAAGCCACCTGCCGCGTCCCATGGAGGAGAAACCCCCTAAGAGCGGCCGCAGGCCGCCACGCAGAAAAACTTTATAAAGCAAAGATTTTCAATATTGTTGCAGTTAAATTTTTTGTTGAATTATTAATGTTCTATTAATTTTTGCTTATCATCATATTTGCAAAAATGTGTAATGATTAAAGTGATTTTTTTTCATTTTGGTGGGATTTATTTCGTTTCCAGAAGTGGGATTAATTATTAATGTTCTATTAATTTTTGTTAATATGAAATTTTTTATAATTGTTCAATAAAATATAAGAAGAATAAGAATAAGAAATTTTATTGCTTCATTTAAAAAAAAATTTAAGTGAAATAAGACCTTTACGGCTTTATTTCACTTTCAAAGTGCAATAAAACCTTTTTGAAAATAAAGGCCTTATTTCACTTTCCATTGAGAAATAAAGCCTTTAAGTCCGTATTTCGTAAGGCGTTATTGCACCCCATCGAATATTTTCATAAACTGTAGGAATCGAACATTACTTTATTTACCCAAATTTGTTCAAACAGTGTATGAATATGTTCATTCATAGTATGAATGTGGTGTAACGGTTAGCGCGTTGGACTGTTACAGATTGTCCCGGGTTCGATTCCCGGTGACGGCAACATCAATTTAGAAAAATAATACGTATGAGTTTTCTATCCCTCATATGTATCGCAGAGCCCGCCTTCGGTGTTCCCATAGCATTTACCTAAATCTAGCATTTACCTTCATCTTTCCCCAACTTTCATCTCTCTACTATCCACTTTCCAAACAAAGCAACACATTAATGGGCCGTTCCATAGATTTGACAACCACAGCTTTTTTTTTAAAGTTTCTTTTAAAAAATGGGTAACCATCATTATTAAAAAATTAAAAGATGCTCTTTCCAATGGTGTAATTTATTTTCAAGGCGAAAAATATCTAGGACCAAAATTGAGTAGTTGAAGTGCAGCCTACTAAAAAATCGTAAATTTTAAAGGTGTCAAAATTTATCTTTGGGTGTAGAATTTCACATTTAATGATTATTTGTAAATTTTTTAATATAGCAACCCCTATTCTTATGTATAAATACTAATAAATAACACTTTAAAAATTATCATTACATCTTTTTCCTGCTTACTACTGAACTTCCAGTGAATACATAAAACCACGATGTCACATACATGATAGGAACTTGCATTTATTGTTATATACGACTCAATATTAAAGCTAATATTTTCTTAACCGCAATGCAAAGCTAGTTTGGCTGTGTGACTTTAAATAAATATTGCAAAGTTTTTTTACATTTTTACTTTGGGAGTTATAGGCTATCATGTTTGTGACTAACCCAATCATGTATGTGACATCACGTATGTGACAATAACAGAAATTACATTTTGCATTATTTGCATTTGCAAAAATCCATAGGAATAATACATAGGAAGAATCTCAGGAATTGCTTCTCTTAAAAAAAAAATTAATTTGTTCACATACTAAAGGGTCCGCCATCTAACGTTTTTTTTCAACTAGTGCTTATTTCGTGAATGGTAACACTTAGCGCATGTCTGATTTGACAGATTAGTTTTATCCTTCCGCTGAACGAATATGGTCCGTATGTTCGTTATCTTGTGAAAAAAGTGAAAGAAACTGGCATCCTCATCGATAAACCAAAGCGTGAAAAGCCAAAAACAGTGCGTACACCCGAGAATATTGCTGCTGTGGCAGAAAGTGTGCGTGAAGTGCCATCAACATCAATTCACCGTCGTTCTCAACAATTGAACATTTCGGAGACATCATTGAGACGAATTTTGCATAAAGACCTTGGTATGACACCATACAAAGTCCAATTGGTTCAGGAGTTCAAAAAAAAAAAAAGTTATTTGGCGGACCCTTTATAATCTTGGTCAACTTACATTTAAATTTTGGCGGTTTTGTTTCGTTGGTTTTGAAAATTTTCTTTTGTTTGTAAACAAAAAATATTTGACTATTTTTTCTGGTTTCAAACTGACTTTGTTTTTAAATATTTTTTTTTAAATCCAAATATAAAAAAAGGATTTCATAAATTGTATGAATTTGTTCCTACATAATATGAATTGAAATCAATGAAAGCAATTCATATAATTTATGAACAATATTGATTCTGTGCACAATCCAAAAATTATTGTTTTTGTGCTTCTATTTAAGAAGATATGTCGATTTTCGCTTTTTGGAAAAAACGAAATTTCACGAAAAGTATCTAAACTTCAATATACATTGTTCAAAGTTTAACGATTTGTTCGAACTTTAACGTTTTAACGCTTTAACGCTACTAACACTTAATAATATCTTCTTTTTGCCAAATTTCATAAAAATCCGTGATTAGTTTATACACAGAGAGAATTTTCGTGGACGACTTTTAATGAATTTGTTCATTAAACTAATGAAGTTTTATTTACAAAGTGAATGATTTTTTTTTAAATTAATGATAATAAAAGCCATGCAACAATTTTTAATGAATCTTTTTCTTTTGGTATATGAAATTTTTAATAAATAAAATAAATATTTTCACAAAAATTTATGAAAAACTACATTAATGTTAGATGTTACTTTCGTTCGGTTAAAAATCATGCAAATCATTCTAAATTAATAGAAAAATTATAATTTATTTGTGACAATTTACCTTAAATAATAGAGAAAATTTAGAAAAAGTTATTAGACACTAGCCTGAAAGGAATGCACATTTTCTGATCAGCTACGACCTTCATCAATATTTCTCGTGCCCTGTTAATGTTCACTGTGCATTCCATTCAGGCTAATACACAGAAAAGCCCATTACCTAAATTTTCCAATTAAATTGATTTGTTGAACATTTTTAAAGCTGTCAATTAAAAATTAATTGAATCAATTAAATAATTGTCCAAATTCGCAACTTGGTTGCATTTTTCTATTTTATTATTAATATTAATTGTATGTAGTTGTTTTTTAAAAATGTTTATGTATTAGTAATAAATACATATTTAAAATTCATTTCAAAAATAGTTTTATAAATACTCATTTAAGGTAATATAATTTAATTTTATTGGTTTAAATCTGAATATTTATTTAATCTAGAACATTATCATTAAATTAATAATGTAATTTTGATATAATTTTTATTAAAAATAAAAATTATGTTTTTTTTGACCTTTAATTGTGCAATGAAAATGAAAATTATTTAAGTTCGAGGCCATACTCTATATTTCTTTATGAGGATATTGTCCTAACAAATAATCTATAGAGTTTTTTGGTTTCAAATTTATTATTTGACCCTTTTAGGAATGTGTTGATAGATCTATTTCGGGAATTTTCTAGGTTCCCATCATCAGAACACGTTTTGAAAGCGGTAACAATCCCATGCCAAACATCAAACATTCATATAAACTAGCTTACTCACTACATGAGAACTAACATATGAGCTTGAAGTTAAAGATTATAACCATTGATCAAAAAATAAATAAAAGTTTTCAATTTATTTTTTGATTTATCTTTTTGCTTCTGCACAAAAATGCTTTATCGACTGCGGAATGGGATGATAAATTGTGCAAAAATGGTAAAATAAAGTAAAAACTGAGAAAAAAGCGGATTTACTTGTTAATGCCGCACATTTATTAACCAAATTTGATTTTTAAAATTTGATATATAAACAATTGAGACAAGCTAATATTTAAAGCAAACTTGCAAAAATTCTGGCCCATAAGTGAAAAAACTGGGTACGCTATTAAAATCAGCGTGACCGAAATATTTAGGATAAATGGTCGGTACTATAGTTTTATTTTTCGAGTTGTTCAGTGTAATTAATTGTTGATATTTTAAGAACTTTTGCAAAAATTCTTCGCTAAACATATAAAAAATTTAGTTTTCCATCGGAATATAATCATTTCCAAGTATAAAACACTTATTCCACGCATTTGTGGTCAATTCAACGATGGCTGCTCTGAGGCAGCCTTACCTTTTAGAGGGTTAAATTTATTTATAAAATAAACACTCTTCCTTTAAGCACTTACATTAAACTCATTTACCTGTACGAACCGAAAACGTCATTGAAGTTGTTTGTTTTCCGTTGTTCTTATTTAAATCTGGCACAAGCACGTCACATCTTTTCTAAATACAGTGTTGGAAAAAATAATAGGAACGATTGCATGTATTTCAATAGAGTGATAAAATCTTTGTTATAAAACGGATTTTTTATTTTCAAAAACCGTTAGATTGTGTACGAAACAGTGATCTTCCGTTATACACATAATTTTCGGTGACTATTTTCATTGAATTAACTGAATTGCAAAATAGTTAAAACTGATCGCCATTTGCTTGAAAATCAAAAAAATCAGATATTTCAATTATATTTCACAATCATTCACTTGTGAAATTTGTCATACTCTCACACTTGTTGGCTTAAACGATTCCTTGGAAAATTTCTAATTTTGTCATGTAATTACATGTAATTTACATGTAATTGTGTGTAATTGAGTAATTGCCCTGTATTTAAATACCCAGATGTTGTTACTATTCCCATGTTTGGTTTTAAAATTATTACTAACTTTCTAAGGAAGCGTTTAAGTCCACAAATGTGCGCATACCTCTGAAATTATTAATGATATTGAAAAATTTGTCAAATGAATGATAGTAAAATGTAATTGACTCCCCCATGTCTGGAAAAAATAATAGGTAGTATGTGATATTTTTAAATTTGTTTGCTATATCTTATGAAAACTTATATTATACAAGCACTTTATTTGCTTAATTTAAGGAATATAAGGACAAATTTCTGGAATATAAAATATGAAAGAACATATAAAGGATCCGCCAAATAACTTTTTTTTTTTTGAAAATGCTATAAAAAAAACTACTGAATATTTTCTCAAATTTCTTTTTTTATTTGAAAGTACAATCCTTCCGGTTAATAATGGAAAATAATTTCAATCAAATGGCTGCCTCGGCTGGCCATGCAGTAGCCTACACGATCGGTCCAATTTTTAAGCACATTATCGATTGTGTGCAGCTGTATTTCACCAATGGCTTCCTGTTCCGTCCTGTTGAAACCAAATGTTGCCAATATCCTCCTCTTCAATTTTTGTGAACAAAAATTCGTTCAACATGGCCCGATAACGATCACCATTGACTGTACCGGCCACTCCTTGCTCATTTTCGAAGACAAATGGCAATTTTCGCACACATTCTGCAACATTACCATGATTTTCAATGTAATGTCGCAATATTTCCCAGCGTTGTTCAAGCGTATACACAACCATTTTCGTTCAGCGGAAGGATAAAACTAATTATCTGTCAAATCAGACATGAGCTAAGTGTTACCATTCACGAAATAAGCACTAGTTGAAAAAAAAACGTTAGATGGCGGACCCTTTATTTGTAAAGCGAAATTATGTTTTTAGTAATGCTGTGTCTGTTTGCGTGTGTTCTTGTTTTGTTTGTAAACTACAAATGCATTTGGTACTGAAACTTTTCTATTTAACATACAGTATATGAAAAAATAATTTGAGAATTATGTTTAAAATAAAATATGTATTTATATATTTAAAAGTCAATTAAAATATTAATTGATTCAATTAAATATTTGCTCAGAAACAAATTTAATTCATATCAAATCTTTTATTAGATATTTTAGGTTGATAATTTTTTCTGTGTACGCAATCTAATGGTTTTTAAAAATAAAAAATCCGTTTTAGAACAAAAATTTTATCAAACATTTGAAAAACAAACAATCGTCCCTATTATTTTTTCCCACACTGTATATAATTATGAACATTGGTATGAATGTTGAAGCGAAATAGTGTACAAGAATATACATACATACATAGTTATGGTATTATCAAGGAACACAAAAAATAATAATTCTGAAACAATTAAACCTTATAACAAAGGTGATGAAGCGGTATGTTTATTTATTTTGCTATTTGTAGAGATAAAAAAAAAATTTAAATTGCAATGCACGCCATTTTTATTTTGACGACTTTCGACATTTTGTCTAAATTTCAAAAATTAACAGTGGAGCAAAGTTGTAAAAACTTGTTTAGTACATATTAGGGGAAATAAAATCTATTACAGGGTGTTTCCAAATGAACTATTCTTAATATTCTTGTAAGGCGACCTAGTGTGTGTTCTAGGTCTGCACAGTGGGAAATATCACAACATTTTTGGAAATAATTCGGTCATTTCTTATTTATGTTAGTAGACCGATTGCAATTAAATTTGAAACAGGCACACACAGAAAACAGTTTTGTAGTTGCAACCGAATTTTCTGCAAACCGAATATTTATGGTTCCACATACTAAAGGGTCCGCCATCTAACGTTTTTTTTTTCAACTAGTGCTTATTTCGTGAATGGTAACACTTAGCTCATGTCTGATTTGACAGATAATTAGTTTTATCCTTCCGCTGAACGAATATGGTTGTGTATACGCTTGAACAACGCTGGGAAATATTGCGACATTACATTGAAAATCATGGTAATGTTGCAGAATGTGTGCGAAAATTGCGTACGGATTTTGGAAGAAGAGAAGCACCGTCAGCTCCGTAGCTCGGAGCTGCTATTTGACACCGTTGGACTATTATTTGTGGGGTGCCGTCAAAGATAAGTGTTACGCCAACAAGCCAGAGACAATTGACGCTTTAAAGGACAATATTCGTGAAGCCATTGGTGAAATACAGCTGCACACAATCAATAATGTGCTTAAAAATTGGACCGAGGATTGTACTTTCAAATAAAAAGAGAAATTTGAGAAAATATTCAGTAGTTTTTTTTATAGCATTTTCAAAAAAAAAAAGTTAATTGGCGGACCCTTTATTACTCACTATTATTAAATTTGAATACTATTGTAACCACCGACATTTATTTACGAATTTTTATTATAGCAATTGAATATTTTATGTTTATTGACTATAATATTCTATAAATAGATTCACATGCATTCAACAAAATTTATTTTATTAATAAAAAAAAATTGTATGCCTCGAACTGGGCTCGAACAGGCGATTTTAGAAGATAATATTTTTTCAATATTGATAAGGAAAACAAATATTTTGAATGATGTGACTGTGTTTTGTTGAATTTTATATATTTTCTGTTTACAATATAGTTTAATTATTCTGATGATGAATTTTAAGTACTTACAATTATTAAATAATGATTACATTTTTTGGTTACAAAGGAATTCCAACAAATTTATTCTCTGTGCATAAGTGCCGTATTATCGAGCTTAAGATTTGACGTTAAAACTCACTGACCCCCCAAGGTAGGGCACTTTTTACATACAAGAATTTGAGTACTCGGCATTTTTTTTGTTTCATATTCGATTTAAAAACATAAACATATCGTCACCTAAAATCCAAAAGGCAGTAATAACTACACTATTTAGTTTTTTACAAACATATAAAAAAAAACTACACAAAGCTTGGTATCCAAATTTTAGAATTTTGCGTAAGAAACAAAGACCGATTTGATTCTGAAAAAATGCATGTAAAAATAGTACACTCACAAGAACTTTTCCATAAAATTTCAGCAGTTATTTAAAAAGTTATTCCGTAAAGTTGTTTCAATTGAATATTTTGTTAAATTACCAAAGAAATATTTTTTCTAACTTTTCTGTCTGTTATTTAATAAACAAAATAAATAGGCTTTCGGTATTAGTTAAAATATTCAATTAAAATTTTCTATTTAAAGCAAAAAGTTGTTTTATTGTATTGAGTATTGAAATAAATCTATTGTTTTTACCGATTTTGTCAATTAATTTTCTAACAGTTAAAAATAAACTAAAAAATAGAATTGTTTTAAACGAAAAGTAAGTAGTAATTTTTTTAACTGATTTTCAATTAATTTAATTTGTATATTCAGTAGTCTTTACGAAAAAATATTGTGAGTGTATGTTTTAAGTAATGTGGTTACGGCCTTTTTTTACTTGATTTTTCTGAAACCAAAAGGCCGTAACTCCAATACAAAAAATTATACAAAAAATAAAACAAAAGTTTAATTAAAAAATTTAAAAAGTTTTTAGTCAACTTATTTTTATTTATTTATTGTAAGTATTTTTTAAATAAAACGCATTTTAACTATTTAAAAACTTTCGTGAAAAATTTATTTATTTCAGAATATAAAATTAAATTTTTTAAACAAAAAACAAAATAAATTATAACATAAAAGGCAAAAACAGCACTACACGACTTTTTGGTTAGTGAATATATTGAAATTGCAGTTACGGCCTTAAGATTTTCGTTAATAAAATCGGCACTTTTGGACGTAAACGTTAAAATTTTGTGGAAATTGGGTAATTTTGGTTAACTACATCGTCATAAATCAAAAAGTCAATTTTGGATATACAGACCGTAAAGCAAATTGTTCAGAAGATGAAGAAAACGTAGGAAATGTTCAAAACTTGATATATTTTTAAATATTTTGTTCAACATATCTATATATCTAGGTAGGGTCGTAGCCAAAATGATTTAAGAAAATTTAAAAAACATACTTTTAGATATTTTTTGAAGAAAGTTATAATTTTATTTATATAGAAAATTATAATTTTATTTATAAATATATTAGAGATTTGTTATTGATTAAAAAGATGTACAAATTGTCATCCTTTCTTTCTTTTGTTTTTCCGGCTTTAATTTTTGCACAATAGGAAAAGACTTACAACTTTAACCCGTTTTTAGCAAGTAAAATAAAATTCCGCAATAAAAAAGAAGGGGAGTGTACCATTTTATTGCAATTTAAAGGGTGATGATCGAATGAATAGTAACCCATTCCTGCCTATTGGGTATTTAAATACCCAAAAAGGTGTCATCTTAAAAAAATGTAGCTAGAACCAGGTAAGACCTGCAGAAAATTCGTTGTCTCCAGCATATAGATAAAGGATAAAACTCCTTTAAGAAAATGTTGGGGTAAAATTTCACACCCTTTCAGGGGGGCTAATTAGCGCTTTAAAAGTCTACAAATTAACATACTCAGAAAAATTGCACGAAAATGTCTCTGAAAAATTGAAGAAGTAAAAAATCGGAAAACTTTCATTTGGCTAATAAATTTAGGTGTTTCTCTATCGTACAAAAAATATTTACCTGTTTAGGACTATTCAAGTGGGGTACAGATATGATTTCGTGACATGGGCACTAAAATACACGTTTTACAGTTTTATGAAATACCCTTGCTTGAAATATCGCTTTTTTTTTCAAGTAAAAATTAAGAGTTTTACGTGGAAGATCATAAAAAAATATTTTGTTAGAACAACATGGCGGAATTATTTTATATCAGTGGTTAATTCATAATTCCCAAGTATGGAAAATGCAAAAACTAATATATACCATATAACTTCTAAAAGCTAAAATTTTGAATGTGTAAACTTTCATTGACGTTGAATTAATTGGTGAAATATCCCTTTGAGACCCACGCTCACAATTGTGAGCTTTGATGTTTTCTCCCTAAACTGTGAATATTTCCAATAGTATCCAAAAAAACCACACATTACGAAATAATGGGTAAAGTAATATAGAGCTCCATGTATTACAATTAACTGACGAATTGTATAGGCGATGAGCCTAAAAGTAATGGATGGACACATCAATTAGTAGGGGGTAAAGTAACTGGTTACTTATATGGTTATCGGGTTGGGAAAAATAATTTTTCTATTAATACATTTTCATAAAAAAGTTAATAATATAAAATTAAAAGTTTGATATAATTTTTATTAAAAATAAAAATTATGTTTTTTCGACCTTTAATTGTGCAATGAAAATGCAAACTATTCAAGTTCGAGGCCATACTCTATATTTCTTTATTAGGATATTGTCCTAACAAATAATCTATAGAGTTTTTGTTATCAAATTAAATTGACCACTTTCAGGAATGTGCCGATAGATCTATTTCGAGAATTTTCTAGGTTCCCATCATCCGAACACGTTTTGAAAGAAGTGACAATCCCATGCAAACATCAAACATGCATATAACCTCCCACTAAATAAGAACTAATATACGTGTTCTTATGATGGCAACCTAGAAAATTCCCGAAATAGATCAATCAACACATTCCTGAAAGTGGTCAATTAATAAATCTATAGATTATTTGTTAGGACAATATCCTAATAAAGAAATATGGAGTACGGCCTCGAACTTGAATAATTTTCAAATTTAGAAATGTTGAGGTTAAGAAGAAAAATAAACGTTTTTCTCTAAAAATTATAAACACTATTAATTTTTAAATCAGACTAGACTAGACTAGTTTCTGCTATTTCATGGACATGCTCATCAGTGATTTTTCATTTAAATTGTATTATTATTTGTGTCTTATAATTGTCAGATTGTCTCTATATGATAAATTTTTCAACAACCTGTGGCTGTAAGAATCAAACCTGCGCTCATCTTACATTACAACCGTAACAATTCCAAGTCATGATCGTTTAGCGATCCCACCCAAGTATGGCCTCGAATCTAATGCAGCTAAATTGCTATTAGCTTTTTCTGTTACTCAGAAGTGACAACACTAACAACACAAATATTCTATTTTTAGATTTTTGTTTATTTATTTTTATTATTCATAAAATAAAATTATTACAAATATTTTTTTTAATTAAATAAATAACATGGTCGCTCTGAGATTCGAATTCGGAGTCTCTGGATATTAGGCGAGAACTCTGGCCACTGAGCTATTGTTGTGCTTCGAGTTTTCGTTTGTGTTGTAAAAAATATACACCTTACTATATTGCTTAAAAAAATCACAAAGTAATGTGTCTAAAAATAAATTTTGAAAAAAAATATTTTGCATATTACTTTACGTTTATATTTCATGCATTATGTTATTGATGATCGGTATTTATTTTATGTTTTCAAATAATGCAAAATGTTATGATGTACCATTGCAAGATAAGCCATGAATGTCCAATTATTGCCATTACTTTGTGTTTCAAAATAATGTTGAAGGTAAGGAATATACAAGGTAATGCATTGCTTTATCAAACCTATTACCAAAGTTTTCCAGGGCAATAGATATATTGAGATAATAAAAAGTCTTATTATATTTTTAACTAAACTTTATTTCATAAAATATCTATAACTATAGCGAAAGTGTAATAATTTTTTAAAATATTTTACGTTAAACTTGTGTAAAAAGGCTAAACTGGGCTTGTGTAGATATTGAGATATCGGGGAAAAATAGAGATGGTGTGGACTGTATAGGTTAGGGGATACCTAAATATTGGTGACAGTTGGTTAGGCCTTTTTCAAATGTTTTATAAAGCCTCGAACTCGAGACAATTATAAAAGAATTAGTAATATGGAACAAGAAAAAACGTTAGAAATAAAAAGAGTTAGTTTGGGTAGTTCAATTATAATGAGTAGTTTATTGTGCTCACCGTTTGCTTCGCTGGGTACAAATTAAGTGAGTAATGCAATGGTTTTTAACTTACAAGAAACTTCGTTTTGTAAGTCGCAGATAAACTAGATAAATGCTATGTTTTACCTTTTCCGAATATAATTCACAATAATACTTAATCGTTACAATTACTTTTAGAGATACAATTCAGTTTTTTTATATAAATTCATTTCGATAAATTATTGTAAGATTATTGTAAGATTATTGTTTAAATTTTGAATTTAGACATGCTGCCGCGTCAATTTAGGTGGACTTTCCACTTGGATGTGCACAAAGCACTTCGGCAAGAGACCGGATAGCTTCTGATAGAATATGTTGATTCGGAACAACAGCATCCTCATGGTTATTAGTAGAATGGCGATTGTTAGTGTTCGGCACGCTGCTGCACTTGTTGTTGTTTCTGTTGTTGTTGTTGCTGTTGTGGTTGCTACTATTGATGTTTCTCTCATTGCTTCGTCTGTTATTATGTCGCCCATTGTTACGCTGTCTTTGCTGATTTTGGCGCTTGTTGATTCTTCTTCTCAGGTCGTTCCTAGCACGACTCGGGTGCAATAGAGTGTGATGATAGCTATTACATTTCCGGCATAAATCGAGTGATTGGCAAGATCTCAAATCGTGACTTCTTGCTAAGCAATTTTCACAATATCCGTATCTGCGCACAACTCGGTTCCTTTCCCTTGAGTCCATCCTCAGAAATTGTTGGCAGAACCTGAGTGAGTGGAACTTTTTGCATACCATGCACTGATGGATGTCGGGATCACGGTCACGGCGATTTTGGTTTCTGTATGAATTGAAAGAGAAAGGAAAACAACAAAAGAGACACAAATAATAAGTTAGTGGTATTTTATGAGAGTGATAAATGGAAATTTTAGTTGGTGATTTAATAGCGAGATAATGAAAGATATTAATTTATAGGTGGGTCACTTTCATTAAGAAAGGGTAAGTAGCAAAGCTTTACTATTGGTCGTGTAATGGTACCGGTAGCTGTGCGTATGTCTGCGACTCTAACATGGTTGTCGGACCCGACATGAGTAGTCTCTATTCTGCCTAACCGCCATTCGTTAGGGGGCAGTAAATCATCACTTACGACTACGAGATCGCCGGGTTTCATATTCGGTGTGGAATTCTTCCATTTATACCTTTTGTGTAACGATTTTAGATAGTCTTCCTTCCACCTTATCGCGAATTGTTGGTGGAGAGCTTTAAGCTTCTGCCATCTATTTACAACAGATATTCTCTCGGATTCTGGCTCTGGGAATGCCGTTATGGGTTTACCTGTGAGAAAGTGGCCTGGAGTTAAGGCCGTTCTATCCGAGGGATCTTCTGACACTGCAGAAATGGGACGTGAGTTCAAGATCCCCTCAATTCGAGCAAGGACAGTGGAGAACTCCTCGAAATTAAATCTATGAGAACCGGCAACACGTTTTAAATGAAATTTAAAACTTTTGACCGCAGCCTCCCATAGACCGCCCATGTGAGGTGCATGAGGTGGTATAAAGCTCCATTCAAACCCGTGAGTAATATAAATTTGAGCAATGTCTGCAGATGCAGACTTTAAGAATTTTGCGAATTCGCGACCCAATTCCCTGCTGGCGCCAAGAAAATTACGGCCATTGTCGGAGACAATCCTGTAAGGGAGCCCCCGCCTCCCTACGAAGCGAGTGAATGCCGCTCGAAAGGCTGCAGTTGACAAATCAGAGCATGCTTCGAGGTGAATTGCCTTAGTACTGAAGCAAACAAAAACGCAAACATAGCCTTTTATGTAAGGTGAGTTTCGCAAAGTGGAGGTTTTGAGCTCAAATGGACCCGCAAAATCTATACCAGTGGTTTGAAATGGAACTGAGAGATTGCATCTATCTGAGGGTAAAGGTGCCATAATCTGAGAACATTGTTTCTGTTTAAAAATTATGCAAGTCTTGCATTGGCGAATAATTTTCTTTACCCTAGGTTTAAGACGAGAGATATAAAATTCTGTTTGTGTCATTCTACACATTTGATTGCATTCTGCATGAGCTAAAAATGTGTGTAGATGAAGCAAATAAAGTTGGCAGAGTCGGGAGTTGCCAGGTAAAATTATGGGGTAGCGCTCACTGTAGGGTAGTGACGAGTTAGATAAACGCCCATTTACACGCAAAACTTTATGAGAATCCATAAAAGGATTTAGCGGTTTTAGAGAGCTTTTGTCCGAGATTGATTGTGATTCTGATAATCGCTGATATTCCTCTTTATAATGTGCCGTTTGAGCAAGAACAATCAGTTTCCTTTTTATAAAGTTTATTTCCTTTTGAGATAGATCATGAGTAGAGTGACCAGTGTATGGTCTAGATTTGGAGAGACTCTTATTAAAGAAGCGAAAGACATAGCACAATACGCGAAGAGCTTTGTGATACGAGGAAAATTGCTCTAATATATCATTCGTTTGAATGGAAATGTGCATTGCTTGTACTTTGTTCTCCGAGTATTGTGTAACTGAAGAATGCAAGGGGTTTCCCTTTGGCCATTGCGATGGTGGGTTAGTCAACCATAATGGGCCATGCCACCATAAGGGATTTATTACAAGATCCTGAGGTCTACAACCTCGAGTTCCCAGGTCAGCTGGGTTATCATGAGTGGGAACGTGACGCCAAGTTGCAGTTGGCAGTAGTGTGTGAATTTGGGATATACGGTTGGCAACGTATGTTTCCCAGGTCCATGGGGGTTTTGACACCCATCCCAAGACAATTGAAGAGTCTGACCATAAAATGATCTCAGTTTCCTTCAAATCAAGAGAATTGATGACGTGATTAACCAAATTAGCTAGTAACACAGCTCCACAGAGCTCTAGCCGAGGTAAACAAACCGTTTTTAAAGGAGCTACTCTGCTTTTGGCAACGAGCAAATTTGAAAACGCTATATGTTCTGCAGTTTGGCATCTAACATAGACAACTGCGCAATACGCTCCTTCCGACACATCTGCGAACCCGTGAATTTGAATGGAATCCTTGGGATTATACTGAAGCCATCGTGGTATAACCAGTTCCTCTACGTGAGAAAGATCAGAAAGCAGACAGTTCCATTTTGCGAGAATCTCAGAACTTACTTCCTGATCCCAATCAATACGTTCGAGCCATAGTTGTTGCATAAGCATTTTTGCCCTGATAACAACAGGGGTAATCCAACCTGCAGGGTCAAACAATTTAGCCACTGCAGATAAAATGGTTCGTTTAGTAATATTCGAGTTCCGAGAAATTGGGGAAAAGTTATAGCTGAAAGAATCAGTTAGGGCGTTCCATTTGATCCCTAAAGTTTTTGTAGCGCTTGACTCATGAAAACGAAGAAGATTGGAGTCATAGAGATCTTCCGCTGGGAGATGAGAAAGCAATCGAGTGTCGTTAGCTGTCAGCTTTTTTAAGGGAAATCCAGCTGACTCTAGTGTCAAAATTAGCTCCGATTGCGCTTTTAATGCCTCCTCTATCGTGTGTCCCCCCGACAAAATGTCGTCTACGTAAGTTTACCTTCGCAAAATCGAGCTCGCCCCGGGATATTGCGATTCAGAGTCCGAAGCAAGTTGTAGTAGAGTTCGGATTGCTAGGAATGGAGCACAGTTAACTCCAAAAGTGACAGTTTTTAACTGAAAATCTTTAAAGGGGCCTTTTTGTTCGCTTTGAAAAAGTATTCTCTGGAAGGGTCTGTCAGCGGGATGTACTAGAATTTGGCGATACATTTTCTGAATATCGCCACTAAAAACAAAGCGATATTTGCGCCAATTGAGTATTACATTCATGAGATCCTGTTGGAGCGTGGGTCCAGTGTACAATGCGTCATTTAAGGAAAATCCCGATTTCGTTTTCCGAGATGCGTTGAAAACGACCCTAACCTTAGTTGATATGTGTTCAGGGCGGACTACGGCGTGATGTGGCAGATAAAATGAAAAGTATTTGTTCCCATCGGTAACTTCGCGAAAGGAAGTTTTTTCCATATGACCCAGTGTTAAATATTCGTCCAGAACTGCATTGTATTGCGCCTGAAGTTCTGGGTCTTTAGAAAGTGATCGCTTCATTTGAGAATATTGACCGAGAGCCAAAATTCGAGAAGATCCAAGGAATATAGAGTCGGGAAATTCTTTCCTGAAAGGAAGTCTTACGACATATCTTCCATCCGACTGCCGCGTTGTGGTCTGTTCATAATAATCTTCGCAATATTGATCTTCATCTGAAGTATGCATGATTGGGGGCAATTCCTCTTGCTCCCAAAATTTCCTGAGCAGATCGTTCAGTTCCACTGTTCTCGAGGGTACTACTGTTGTCGTAAAAGACTGTACAACGCTTGTATCAATGGGACCACTAATGACCCAACCAAATATCGTGTTGTAGGCAGAGGCCAGGCCGCAAATACCCTTTTTCGTACCCTCAAGATTAAAGTGCCTTTCACAATCGTTTCCGAGAATGATATCGACTTGCGAGCGTTGATTAAAATTTGGATCCGCTAGATCGAGAGTTTCCAAATTGGAAGAATGTGGGACTTCAAACGAGGTTAAGGGAACATATTTTTCGACATTTGAAAGCAGAATGGCAGTAACCGAAAATTTTATATTGGTCTTTTTGGAAAATATAGTTATATCACATTCTCTGGTAGTAGAACCAGGTTTTTCCCAAATGCCATATACCTCATAGTTGGATTTACGAGTAGGAATTTGAAGCCTCTTCATTAAATTGTCAGTCACAAACGTCCTTTGTGAACCTGGATCTATAAAAGCCCTAGCCCTATATAGCTCTCCCATGTGTTCGATATGCACCAGGGCTGTACGGAGCAATATATGACTGCTACTAACCGACATGTTAGCTTGGACGTGAGATTTGAAGGCTTGCTTGGATGTAGATGGAGTAACATCGATATTTTCACTATTTTTATGAGACTCATTCTCAAATTGTTGTGAATTACGCGAATAAAGTTTTGGAGTTCGAGCGAAATTCGAAGGATTTTGTGAGTTAGTGGGGTTAGAGGAATGTAGCAATGTGTGGTGATCCGCTTTGCAGATAAAGCAAGTGTTCTTACTAGTACACTTTGCTTTGAAATGATTTGGGGAAAGACAGTTGTTGCACATTCTGTTATCGTGAACAAAATCAATTCGCTGTTGGACAGTAAACTTTTTAAATTCGGGACATATCCTCAAATTGTGGTCACCTTTGCATAATTTGCAATTAATATTGGGTTTCTCTTGGGAAGCATACGTTTGAGTTCTAAGTTTCGGTGTGTTACTTGGCTGTTTCATACTTTCCCTATTTGGAAGACTCAGTCGTTCTTTTATGACCTTCATACTAGAAATTCTATCGACAGCTTCGTATCTGTCTATGAGAAACTCTTCTAATTGGGACCATGTTATCAAATCTCGATGATTTTTAAGCGATTGCTCCCAAAGGGATAGTGTCTCATTTGGCAGTTTCGAACGAACAAGAAAAACAATAAAGAAATCACAGTGTTCCGTTTTCACATCCAAAGATTTAAGAGTCTGTAAAACATCACTAACAGTGGAATGAATTCTTTGAAGAGACTGACTGTCCTCCGAAGTGGCAACAGGAATGTTGAATAGAGTCTCGAGTAGACGGTCGACCAAATCCCTCTTGTTCTCGTACCGAGATTTGAGTGCTTCCCAAGCAAGCTGAAAACTGTCATCACACAGCGGGAAGCGTTTTACTATCGCCCCTGCGTCACGAGTAGTTTTTCTACGTAAATGATATAACTTTACGACGGGAGGACAATTTGTTCCATTTATGTATACAGCTGTGAACATATCGCGAAATGAAGGCCATTTTTCGTAACTGCCTTCGAAAACTTCCGTGTCGCATGGCGGAAGCTTGATACCACTACCGGGATTATGAATTGAAACGCTCTGGAAAGGTAAACTCATTCGAGAAGTGACATTTTGGGAAGAAGTATTAATTGTGGCAATTTTTAGCAAGTCTATAATGTGAGATCTACATGCATAAAAGGATTCCGAGCACGCATTGAAATTTTCCTTTGCCTCTTCTTTCAAATTTTTGGTAATCTCAGGGGCTTGGGAGAGCATGAGATTTTCGTATGAAACCTCTAATTTATTCCATCTATTTTCGAGATCCCTTAATTTTGTTTCCAAAACTGAGTCTGTTTGGTCCTCAATCTCCACATTACTGAAGTTAGTGCAAAATGTGAGTAAATGATCGCTATCGAATACAAATTTTTCCCGAATTAACTGGGTGCGCATGGCGCCCTCATCCGCATTAGTCATGATTCTAAACTTTTATATCCGAGAGTGAAAACTTGATTTTAGCGAAATTGTTTGCAGTATAAGAGCACCTAAAGCTCCTATGAAATTATAATGCAATATCTTAATAGTTGTGTAACGCAAAACCAAGTTTTCCAAAACGAGACTCTTAATCCGTAATTCCAATATTTGTGTTAAAATAAATTTGTTCAAAATTTATTCTCAGGCAGAATTAAAGTCCTTTCTGCCTAAGAATAAATTGCCTAAATTTAGAGAATATGAGAACAACCGAAGTATCGTTTTTCTTTTCAAATTATCAAATGATATAATTTATTGGTTTTTTTCCGAAAAAGTTCAATGGAGATCATATATAAAAGTTTTAGTTTTTCTTTAACCAAACTGTTCAATCGAGACAAACAATGTTCAGTTGAGACAATATTATATTTCCTATGAAAATTATCAGTTAAACAAATTGTTTAATCGAGGTAAATGATAAATAAATCGTAGTTTGTACTTAGAACCTGTTCAATTGAGACAAACAATGTTCAGTTGAAACGATATGAGAAAAATTGTCATTGAGACATAAAACGTTCGATCGAGACGCTATGAACCGAAAGAAAGTTTCCGCTTTCTTTGAAATGTTCAATCGAGACAATATTGCAAAGAACTTATTGTTCACCTTTGAAAAATGTTCAATTGAGACAAGGAACAAATTGTTCAATTGAGACAATGTGAATCGTAGGTTTTCGTCTTGAAAATGTTCAATTGAGACTATATGAGAAAAAATAGCAGCTTTCTTCTTAAATGTTCAATTGAGACAATATAACAAATGAAATCCTACAAAAAGTGTTCAATCGAGACACATTTTTTTTTTTTTTTTAATTGAGATAATAACGAAATTGTAGATTCTTTTTCGAAAAAGTTCAATTGAGACAAATAAATATGTTCAATTGAGACAATATGAAATTGAAGAGTTCAAATAAAATATTTGTTTCAGTTTAAATTGAGACAATATAATAAAATGTTCCGATTTTTCCCAACTTCCAAACAGAAATCGTAGCTTTATTCCGAGATAAATAAGAAAATTTCCATTTTAGCTTCAGTTTCAAATATACATTTGAATATGGGGACGCAATCTGTTATCTCACACAATATTCCGTATTCAATAATGGTAATTATAAAAATCGAATGTTTAGTTGTTTAATGGGTTAAGGCGTGAACATTCAAACGAGTAAAGTTTAAAAATTAAATAACAATAAAGTTTTTCTAATTCCATTTGATACCAACAACAATGCTGACACTTAAAAATTCCACTTCTTTTTTTTTTTTTTTTTTCCAAATGATATGAACCGTTGCGCTTATTTTATCGTGGGGTTAAAGATATTACTGCAAGTACTTTTTTTTCCTGATAAATAATTAAGGGCACTAAAACATTGATTGAATGATGCCTAATTACAGTAGAAAATTTAACAAATTATTTGGTTCAAGTTATTCGTTGTACTTTTTGATTTATATAATTTGAATTGTTAAGCTCAACAGGAAAAAGAGATTAAATCTTAACGCAATTTTCTATAAGTTTTCAGATAACAGGAGAAAAAAAAGATAACAGGAGAAAAAAAGACAATTTGTTAGAGTGCTGCCAGTTTAGGTGAATCTATACAATTTCATATGAAAACATGGTTTAATAAATTTAAATTTATTTAAATTTTTGTTGTTTTTATATTATCTCTTTGGCTTTGTTGATTTATTTGTGGAAAATTATTTTTCGTTTTTGTAATGTTGCACAGTGTTATGGGTTCAATAAGTTGAAATAAGTTTTTTATAACGGAGTAAACATTGCACAAACTATTTGCTACTGTACAAAAATAAGTATTCTTTATAGATTTGTAATAAAGGTATTCAAAACCATTTTAATTAAACAAAAAAAATTCAACGTGGGCCATTTGGACTATTAGAATAACATTAGGGGAAATCAAATCGAAGTCTGGCAACACTGAATGATTGGAACTTTTTTTTTTTTTTTTTTTTTTTAATGTTGTTTTTGTTGTTTCAAAAAATCGAACACAAAATTGCGAATAAAATATTAAATTCAAAGCAGTCAACACTGAAAAATTATTATACCAAATATTTTAATTTTTAAATTAATGGCGACAAAAATTATTTCTTTTTTTAATGTTTTCACAGGGAATATTTTTTAGTGTGGCAAATGGGCAAAGTAAGCACGGAATTATGAAAATTTAAATCAACAATGCATTAATGTTATATTATTCTTTAACTTACTTTATTGTTAGAACAAAAAAAAAATATATTTGAGCTGACGAAGTTTGATTACTCGGTTTGATGACAAGGTTTGATCTGACAAAGTTTGATGTGATGAGGTTTGATCAGCCAATTTATTTACGACCGAAAAATTATTACTAAGTTGCAACGGATGAAGTTGTGTGTTGGATTAAATTGTAACGTTTGACCGAACACGAACCTTTTTTTTTTTTTTCAATTGAGACCGCACTAATTTCACCACGGATTTTTTATATATGTGCAAATTACTCTTTACTTTTCACTTTTTCTTTTTTTTTTTTTCTTTAATCTTTTCGTATATATTCCTTTTTCTCAAACGGCTAAAAGCAAATTGCAAACCAAAACCCGTTTTATGTAAAAAAAAAGTAGCGGTATTTTTTTTCTTTTTCTTTTATGATTAAACTGAAAAACGTTTTCTTAAATTTTATAATTTTATTTTCTAAAATTAACGGGAATATATTTTTTGGGATTTTTGGTTTTTTTTTTTTTTTTTGTTAACTTTTTATAAATTTTACCGTTTTTCTCGGGTTTAAATCTCGCGTCTTTTCTCGATTTTTAATATAATTTAACTTTTTTCGTTTTGATTTTACGCTTTTATTTTATTTTTAAGATTTTTCTTAATTTTTTGTTCAAATTTATCCGCACTTGTTATATTTTTTGTTTTTGTAACCTCGACACTACCGTCTTCTTTAATTATTCTTTACCTTTTGATCGACCGATATAAACTAATTAGGGTAAATATGAAAGATTTACTTTACCTCATTATTTAATGGTGAGAGTCTGTAGACAGTTTCCAGTGGTGTCAATGTTCTTCAATTTCCTTAAGGTTCGAAGTGACCATGTAAAAAGGCTAAACTGGGCTTGTGTAGATATTGAGATATCGGGGAAAAATAGAGATGGTGTGGACTGTATAGGTTAGGGGATACCTAAATATTGGTGACAGTTGGTTAGGCCTTTTTCAAATGTTTTATAAAGCCTCGAACTCGAGACAATTATAAAAGAATTAGTAATATGGAACAAGAAAAAACGTTAGAAATAAAAAGAGTTAGTTTGGGTAGTTCAATTATAATGAGTAGTTTATTGTGCTCACCGTTTGCTTCGCTGGGTACAAATTAAGTGAGTAATGCAATGGTTTTTAACTTACAAGAAACTTCGTTTTGTAAGTCGCAGATAAACTAGATAAATGCTATGTTTTACCTTTTCCGAATATAATTCACAATAATACTTAATCGTTACAATTACTTTTAGAGATACAATTCAGTTTTTTTATATAAATTCATTTCGATAAATTATTGTAAGATTATTGTAAGATTATTGTTTAAATTTTGAATTTAGACAACTTGAAAAATCAAGAACTTTTTGAATGCAGCTTGGGTATCAAAGGGGTAATATACGAATATTCAAACTTACACACTTTTTGAATATTTCTCACATTAAAAAAAAACAACAGTGAATTTTTGGAAATTTAAAGAAACTAAAATTTCCAATCTTTAAGTGGCTCCAAAGAGTTGCTTAATGCAAAATTTAATTGAAATCTAAAGACCCTAACACAGAGAGATTTCCTTGGACGAGTTTAAATGAATTTTTTTCACAAAACTAATGAAATTTTCTTCGCAATGTGAATGAAACATATCTTTAACTTAATAAAAAAGCTTCATAGTTTTAATGAAACTATTTTTAATGAAACTTTTTCATTAGTCGTATGAAATTTTTAATAAAAAATATGAAATTTTTCATAAAATTTTATGAAAACCTGCATTAATTTAATGAGAAGTTTCAATGGACGAGATCCAGTGACATTTCATAGATCTTATGCAGAAATTCATTAATATCATGCAGATAATTTCATAGATCTTAAGCAAAAATTCATTAATATCATGCAGATAATTCTCTCAGTGAAGGTAAAAAAATTCCCTTTAGTGGTCGGTCTTCGGTGGAATAGCCGATATATGTTTTGTACAAGGAAACTATTATTTTGCTCCACCGTACCAATCCTGCAGTTAAATATTGACTTGTTTTGTTCTCATGTACATCGTATTTGATTTATGGGTGGTGTGATGATGATGATGTTGTTGATATATTGACTTTAATGAGTGAAACGTTATTGTTTCCTTGAATTTGAATAACTAACAAACAAAAACTAAAAATAAAATAAAAAATAGGAAATAAATGTAGGAACTTTAGAACTTTTTATATTTTCCATTAACCAACAAAATTTTAGTACATTTTTAACCAGAGACTTAAACAAAAGGACAAAAGTAAAAATTTTATCGAAAGAAAAAAAATATATAATGTGGAAAATTGCAAATAAAGCCGTTGTGGTATCTAGCTTATATAAATTACAATTAATAAAAATTAAAAAAATAATTAAAAATTTAAAAAATTAAAAAAAAACACTTTAGTAGTTATTCATTTGTTTAAACAAATTAATTGTATATAAAAAATATTTTACATATATGGTGCATTAGTATATCAAAAATTCGAAAATTCTAAAATTCTAAAAAATTGAGTTTTGTATATAAAAGAAATTTACAAACAAAATTATTGGATCAAAATTTAATTACACGGCATGACATTAAAAAAAATTAATAGGAATCTGACGATCAATTTTACATATTTGGGGCACGCTGATTGCAATGGTGTACTTTATTTTTCAGGAATTCTATCGTTAAATATTAGTTATATTAGTTTAAAAAAAGTTATTTTATCAAAGCGCTTTGTGTGCAGATTCGCGATTTTTCAAAAATTGTACATGGCAACATAGCTTTTCAAAATGACTCCAAAGTCCAGCTTTTAGTATGATATGTATATCAGAGACTCTTAATAACTGTTAAAGATTAAATTTAATTCTAAAGAAATCACGAAATTAATGTTTTCTTATGTTACATATACACTAGGGTGTCCCTAATAAAAATAAAAAATCATTTGGAATACCACTAAATCGATAAATATGGCAAAAATAAGTAAAAAAATGTTTGAAGTGGATCTTCATTTCCCTACCAGGGATTAAAGTTACCGGTTGTAGAGCAATTTGACAGAAAAAAGTTTATAATTTTTTTCGAAATAGGGCTCAAAAGTTTCTTAATTTTTAAAATTTCTGTAGAGTAATTTTCGTCCACCAGATTTTTTTTTTAAAATGATATGTCGAAAGACGTAAAGCAATTTAAGAAAAATTTTCAAAAATTGAAAAGTTTTTACGCGGAGCTCCACGGTGCTATCCGATTTTTTCTCAAATTTACACTATCTAACTTTCACACCTAGTTCTACAATAATCGCAACAATAATTGATAAAAATGGAAAAAAAAAATTTGCTCTAATACACACGTAGACTCCTGAAGATGTATTCTGAAAGATTCCTTATTCAAATTTATTACTTGATGTTTATCTAAAAAAATTAACTTTTACAATTAAAATTGTATTTTTAAATTTAAAAACAAAAATAACATTAATTGTTTAAGTGTTAGGCTAAAGTGCACTTTATGGGGCGTAACGAAATTAAAAAAAAAAAGTACATGGACCCCTCCGGAATAAAAAAAAAAAATGTTTTTTGTTCTGGAGTTAAGGGGCCGGGGCCCCCTTTGGCCCCCAGGCCCCCAGGCCCTAAAAACTGATACACCACCGAATATACAAGTATGGGTATTCAAATCAAAGGAAATTTTCTCCCGATTCCAAAAATAGTATTATTTTTTGGATAAGTGAACCAGGGCGGCAACCAGAGCCATTTTAAACCCCTAAAAGGGGTAAAAAAAAAAATGCAAATGTTAATGAAAAAAAATATGACCCCCTCCGGAATAAAAAAGAGAAAATGTTTTTGTTCTGGAGTTAAGGGGGGCGGGGCTCTCTTTGGCCCCCAGACCCTAAAAAGTGATACTCGAACGAATATGCAAATATGGGTACTCAAATCAAACGAAATTTTCTCCCGATTTCAAAAATGATATTATTTTTACTCAATTTATTCAAAAAAATAAAAATTTTTTTGAAAAAATCGCGCCAAACGAGGCCCCCAGGCCCTAAAAACTGATCACTTTTTAATTATTTAAAACAAAAAATGAAAATTTTTTGAAAAAAATCGCGCGTCTCATTATTTTCCCTAGTGGCGCAGGGAAACTTTATTCAGCGAAGCCACCTGCCGCGTCCTATGGAGGAGAAAACCCCTTAGAGCGGCCGCAGGCCGCCACGCAGAAAAACTTTATAAAGCTAGGATTTTCGATATTGTTGCAGTTAAATTAATATTTGCAAAAATGTATCAAATGTATGAAGTGATACATTTCTTTAGTTCGAGTATCACTTTTTAGGGTCTGGGGGCCAAAGAGGGCCCCGTCCCCCTTAACTCCAGAACAAACAAATTTTCTTTTTTTATTCCGGAGGGGGTCATATTTTTTTCATTAACATTTGCATTTTTTTTGTTTTACCCCCTTTTGGGGGTTTAAAATGGCTCTGGTTGCCGCCCTGGTTCACTTATCCAAAAAATAATACTATTTTTGGAATCGGGAGAAAATGTCCTTTGATTTGAATACCCATACTTGTATATTCGGTGGTGTATCAGTTTTTAGGGCCTGGGGCCAAAGGGGGCCTCGGCCCCCTTAACTCCAGAACAAAAAATTTTTTTTTTTTTATTCCGGAGGGGGTCATATATTTTTTTTTTTTTTCGTCACGCCCCATAAACTGCACTTTTGCCAAGTGTTACTATAAAATAACTGTTTATAAAAAAATCTCATATTTTCTGTGTAAGAATAGCTGTAATATGAATCGGAATTTTTATTTTCATGCAAAATAAAGTTTATAAATAAAAAAACAGCATATTTGTGGATTTGTAATCCAGTTATTTTAGCAAAAAATGTGAAAATGGGGAAAATGGGCATTTTTTGCGATTTTTATGCACTTTTTTCGGGTAGTATTGTTCCGCATTTTTTTTTTGTCCTATTCAATATCTACAAACTTTGCTTCAGACACAAAAGAGACACAGGAGACCGAGATATAACCGTGTTAAAATATAGAAAAAGCGCTAAAAATCCGCCTTGAGGCAAAAAATTCGTATGGCCATTAAACTATTACTGTAGCCAACTTGACAAAACGAATGATGCAGAAGTTCTTATTTTTGGGGCTACTTTCACGTGCAATTCCCAGTATTGAGTCCCAAAATCGTGTGTTGAAAAATGTTGTACTGTGTAAGTTCACAAAGCGTATTAGCAGGTACGGAAATTAAAACATTTTCCTTCGTTTCTTATCAAATTTCGCGTTTATTTCTTTCGAAAAAGAGTTCTATATTTATAAAATAGAATATGTGAGTAAATTAAAAAAATTAAAAAGTATGAAATATTTGCAAAAATTACCCGACAAAAAAGGTTATATATAGTCATATATAAATTGATATATTTATATATTATTACATATGCCGCCATATATAACAATATATATTAACATCTCATATTTGTTTTTACGAAAATTTTCAATACAGCGCTATATATCATCATATATCGTTATATCTCTTGTTATATATAAGTTTATCTTTCTTATCTCATCAAATATACTTGATATAGCTAAATATGAGCTTATATATACTTCCATATATAAATATATATAAGCATATATGAAACATTAAAACCAAACAAATTCTATCACTTTCATATATAATAATATATGTCATCACATAAAATTCTATATAAATATATGTGTTAAAATTAGAAAGAAAAATTCTGTCAATTTTACATATCGCACTTTATCAACAAGAGGGTAAAGTATCACTTTTTTTCAAGAAATCAACTAACAACATCAATGTCTATCTATTGTAAAAATTTCAACGTATTCCGATTACTCTTTCATCTCGAAAACCACTTTTGAGACGATTTTCATGATAATGTAGTGATTACCTTTATTTCAACAAAAAGGTATTATTTCGAGTTAATACAAAAGTTCAAATAGAAATGAATCGTATATTTTAAAAATGTATTATTTTGATTTGAGCCTTTTTTTATGTTAAAAATAATCAAACTGTTTTATTTATATTTGGTTGTATTTTGAGTTGATACTGTTTTGTTGATAAAATTTGTTTTATTCTATAAATTTAAATCGATAAAATTTCAAAAAAATGTTATTACCTCAAAAAATTGATTTTTTTTTTGCAATAAGTGGTAAAATTTATAACAAAAACAATGTATATATATTTTCAAATGGAGTTTGCTTATTATGATATGTTTGAATTTTTAAATTCTGTTAAAATGTGGCTTTAACAGTTTTTTGACTCTACTGAAAATTTTAAAATTTTGAGTTAATACCCCTTGTTGATCAAGTGCGATATATATAATTACATATAAACATATATGGTAAAAATTAAAAAAAAAATCTATCACTTTTATATATAATTATCTGAAAAGACAAAAAAGCAAAAAAAGAATATTGTAAAAAAGTGAATGTAAAAAAACTTAGAAAAGCTGCACTTAAAAACAAAAGTTCAAAGTTAATAAAATAAATAATATTTCATTAGGATAAAAAGAACTTTAAGACAGAATATTTTAAAAAAGCAATGAATATCTCAAAAATCTTAAAAAATGCTCAAAATCGACAAATAAAGCAAAAAAATGCAAAATTAAAAAAGCTAATTTGTCTTCTTTGATAATTATCTATAAACATATATGGTAGAATCAAGAAAAAATTTTACCACATTTTATATAGCATCACATATTAGTCAACTTGAAATTCCGTCTAATTTTCCAATCCATTGATTTACATTTAAATTTTCATTATTATTTGGAATACAATACAACACTGCAGTGCGGATTTACAAAGAATTTTATGAAGTTATATTAAATTTTATCAAATTATATATAACTTGATCAAAGTAGATAGACCTATTTTTCGGATAAAATTATATCAGATGAGATCTCATGGCATCTCATGAGATAAGGTTATGTATGCCATTTTTCGGATCAGCTATGATATTATGTGATAATGAATTATATATATATATGTGATTATATATAACTATATCGGAACATTTTCATCGGGTATTCATTTTCGTGTAAAAGATGCTTGTTCATATAAGTGCATTATTTTAAAGTAAAATTTGGCCTAACCAAAAATAAATTTTTTTAATAAGTTTTTAAAAAAACAAAAAATAAATCTACAATGTGATTTTTAAAATTAAATTCATAACTGTTAGGGTCTCTGATGTAAACACCTTTCAAAAGTATGTTTTCAAATTCTTAGTTAAAAGTATTTATATTATACGAAAAAAGTTTTTCTAACATAAAACTCCGCTTTTTTAAACTTTGTCACAAAAGTAGAGGGTTTATTAGAAAAACTTTTTAAAATATATTCACATATCATACTAAAAGCTGGACTCTGGCACCAGGCACGTAGCTAGGGGGGGGGGGGGCTTGGGGGCTAGAGCCCCCCCCCAAATGATTTGACAAATTTAAAAACTTAATACAATTCGTTAGAAAGTAACAATGTTATTGATAAATTTAATATGAAAATATTTATTTTTGACTTGGATCAAATAGGAAATAGTTTTATATGAATCGAATCTTAAATTTTCGTTAGAAAACATCGCCTGCAAATGGGCGGCTATCATTGTTAGAGTTGATTTTTGACAAAAAGCAATAAATAAAATCATTTCATAAGAGATTTCGAAGTCTTTGACTTAAAATATAACCAAAAAATTGTTTGAGACAATGCAAACTAAAAATCCAATATGTCTACACAGAAAAAACTAAAATTGAGTTTTAATTAAAATAATTGTTGATTCAGCAAAAGTTTAACTGAATTCGGTCGTGTTGATGCAATTGTAGTAACAACTAAAATAATTTGTATCTATTTAATTAATATTATTTTCAATTACATATAGTTTTATTCACATCTACTAAAAATTTAATTGAATATTGTTTACTATTGGGAAAAATTACAAAATTTTAAAAAAATCACCAAAATTTTAAAAAACATAGCCAAAATTTAAAAAAATCGAGACCATTTGAAAAAATCGCAATATTTGAAAAAAAATTGCCAAAACTTAAAAAACAATCCTCAAAATTGCAGAAAATAACTCCCAAAATAAACGCCAAAATTCGAAAAAAATTTAAAAAAAATCACCAAAAATTAAAGAAACGCGAATTTTCAACTTTAAACGATTTTTTTTAATTTTGGCGACTTTTTAAAATTTTTGCATTTGTTTCAATGTTGTTGTTATACGTTATAAAAACTGATTTTTTTTTATACCAAATTAATTTTCAATTAAACAGTTAATTGAAGGTAAGTTTGAAATTGAACAAAAGTTTAATTGAAATTTTTTTGACAATGATTTTTTCTGTGTATTTTGACATAATCTTTTAAAATGGAGATACCACTAAGACTCAAAATTAAGTTTACTTGTGCCGTAAAAGTCGTTACTTTACTTACAGTGCAATCTTTTTATTTAAATTTGGTTTGCTACGCACGCATCTGGTAACATAGTTTTCAGTATTTTTTTTTTACGATATATATTACGATATCTCATACATTTTTTTAATTTTTTGAAACAAATTTAAGCCTCAAACTTTGATCGATATGCATAATGTGTTAACGTGGTCCAATGTGACTCAAATTTTCTCAATTTTTTTTAGACTAAATGTAAACAAATTTCTATCCGCGCTCCTTGAAATGCGACATTTAAAATCAAGCAGCTAAACCAGTCCTTTTGTTATAACGATGTAGTTTTTTTTAGACATTTTAAAGGGGTTTTATTTAAAAAATTGATTAAAGACAATTTGAAAAACCGTTTGAAATTGTCCAAAATATAAATCAAAGTGAATTGGAAATACATAATTTAGTTTAAATAAGACCTAGGCGATGTCAGGTATATTTTTAAATTTTCCAATTTTATAGTTTTTCTTTATTATATTTCTTTCAGACTACAATCACGGTTGCGTGTAAAATTAACGATTTTTTTAAATTTTTTCGGATATATGAAAAAGGGGCAATATATACGGGGATATATACGAAATGTATTTCAACTTTTAGGTTATTTTATTCTCTATCAAATCTGCGGTCACCTTTTTACTTTAGACTTTTAGACTTTTTATTTTTTATACAACTTCTTTAAAAATTTATCAATCGTGTTGGTCTTTTAAGGAGATGAATGTGGATATTCAGCTTCATCGACATGCATCTTTATAATATTCAAGAAATACAATTTAAGTTCTGTGCAAGAGCAAATAAAATTAAAAATTTGTTAACTTTTTTAACTAAAAAACATGGATAACAAATTTATTACAAATATGACGTTAATTACAAAAATAATGTTCATGTTCTTATTAAAAATAGAAGACTTTAGAATTTTCCTAAAATTATTTAAATGATGGGCATCTGTGGTGCAGAATATTGGCGTGAATATTTGAAAAGTCATTTGATTATAATCAAGAAACTTAAATTGTGACCGCTGACCTCATAAAAAAGTATCAATAGAGAATATAATTGTCTATAATTTCACATACTTATCCCAGCAACTTTTAAATTTTTCATAGCAGAGTATCAAAAAAATTAAAATTTCTCTGATTTTGACGATTTTCTAAGGATAATGATAAATGAGGATAAATGACTTTTACAAATCGACCATGAAGAATTGATCTGGAATTTAGTCAGCTATTTATCAAATTTAATTTTTTGTAAAATCGTTTAAATTTGTTTGCTCAAAAAAAGTCCAAATTTTTATCTCAGAAAGCTATACATATGAAATTTTTGTCAAATTTCGCGAAACTTCTCTTCCTAATAGACTCTTTGTACTGCATGCCCATTTTGTCGGCTAAGTATTGTTTTGCCGTATATGCATAGGGTTTTCAGCATGCATACGGCAAAATAATACTCAGCCAACGATTTGTTAAGGTCAATTGCTAGTTTAAAATCGCAAAAAGTGGGTATAACCCTAAGTTTTGTGAATCAAATATATACCTCAAATAAGAATACAAAGGATGTTTTTTCATATCAACAGAAAGGAGTTCGATCTATTACATTTTTAAAACGTTATATGTAAAAAAACTGCATTTGCATGCCCCAAACTTTAATGTCATTTTGCGGAAAAACTGTACCATACATGAAATCAAAAATAATAAACGCCATTGAAATCAGCGTGACTGAATTATGGAGAATTGATGGTTATAACCTTAAGAATTTTTAAAAGTTAATATTTTGTCGTCCTGTGTTATTGTATAAATAATGGCTTTAATTGTTTAATACTTCTTTTTTAGTTTATTTAAACGTTTAGAATTTATTTAGATTATTTCAAGTTCTTTATAATTAGTTTATAAAATGGCTTCTTCCGCCTCTGAAACTGAAGCCGGAGAGTTGGATTTCAATGCAAATTCAAATACAGGTTCATCACTAGATAACAATGAAAATCAGGTAACACTGTCAGAAAAAATCTAAAAACTGAATTTTACCTTCCTTAATTGCATGACTTAAGCATGTTTTAACTTATCGTATCAAAAAATAATGTCTACACAATTTTTTCTACAACATTTTTTTGCTCTAAAAAACTTTTGCAACACCGATAAAAGTAGAGGTTTGTTTTTTGGGGTGAGACTAAATATTTTTTATCTCCAATTTGATCAAATAGTTTGTAAAATTTTTAGCACAAAATTGTTTTTCAAAAACTTAATATGGTAAGTTCAAAATGCACGATTTTATTATATTTTTATCAGCAATTTTTTTTAAAAAAAAGAGATTTAGTTTATTTTTTTTTTTTTTTGTTAAAGAAATTTCTCAATTTTATGATTCCATTTTTCTAGCTAAATCGTGCGTCTACCAAAAAATCGTCAGGTGGTGATGCCGGCGGCGGAGATGCGGATGATTTTGATGCTTGGGTTAAATCTCGTCAACTTTTAAAGCCTGATGATCAATTAGATTTAACCGAGCTTGAATTGGGTGAAGAGATTACAAAAATGTTAACTCCAACGAATACGAATGTTATAGAAAATTTGGTCGTTTATAGTTTTAAAGATGAAGCTTTTGTTACGGTAGGTATAAAAGTTACCATATTGATTGTTATAAATTGACACTTCTTAGTTTTGGCAACAAATTGTATGCCAACAAATTCTTAAAACAGGCTTTTATCACAGTTTAGTAAGAACTTGGGAAATTTACCATTTTTTTTTAATATAAGCAAAAATCTTGGTAATTATTATCAAGTTTTTGCACAATTAATACATACAGAAAAATAAATTGCCAACTGTATTGTAAATCCGTAAATTGTAAAAACCAACCGTATTGGTTTATACAATCAAAAAATTCGGTTGACACATTTAATACGGAAGGAATACAACACCCAAAAAATTTCGGTTCTGCAACTTAAATTCAGTTGCATCAACCGACATCCAACATTTAGTATCACAAACAAATTTTGTTTGGAGTAACCGAATTTTAATTGAGGTAAACGAACTTTTGTTGAAAATTAATAAAAATTTTCTCTGTGCATAAAGAAAACATTTGAGTACAGCCTATTTACCTAAGTTTTGCGAACAATTTTATTTTGCGCGTACTTGCCTCACTGTAGAACAATCAATTTATGACCAGCGATAAAGAGGATTATTTTAGATATGTTTTAATTCTTTGCCTATAGATTCCCCCAGCTGGTAATACTGTTACTTTGCTTAAATATGAGGGAACTTCATTGCACATCGACTCGGAGGAAGCTAAATTTCAAATGGAAGAAAGCGGAGAAATTGGTAAGTCTAAATTTATGATATTTTAGGGTAAGTGGTCGGTCATAACCGTCATTATCCCTATTTACATTTTGAAAGTAGGTTTTATGATTGTTTATAAAACGGCGACCTTAAAAGCCCGATTCTTCGTTGCCGAAATATAAAGAAGAACACTTAATTATTTTTTTAACGTGAAGGCATGACGTCAGTAGGGATACTTTACTACTTTTAAACTTTTTAAACTTTAACGTTTTGATCAGCCCGTCAAGGGAGGCCTTTTTATCTTTGTACTCCTATTTTTGGCCAGGATGTTTGGCCAGGGGGTTAAGAGGTAGACTTTTATATGGTATCATATTAGTGTGTTATGTCATATTCAAAGGAACATATTTTTTAATATTCCTTTCCAAATGGGTTTGGGCAGACCACTAAGTAGGAGATTTTTCCTTTTTGTCCCTTCCCGCCCGAATTTCCTGAACTCCCGTCAATGAAGATGTTTTCTGTTGATTTGGATCCCACGTACCAAATTTCCTCGCTTAAGTAGTTTGGCCTGGTAGCCAATGGGGAGACTTTTTGTACATTTCAATCCCTATTCTTACCACGTTCTTGACCAAAATTGCAAAAAGTGTTATATTAATGAGTCAGGTGATATTCAAAGAACCTTCAGATTGCTAGGCAAATAAGTTTGGATAGGCCGTCAAGGCGGAGCTTTTTCCACTTTTTGCCCTTCATCATATTAATTTCCAAAATTCCCACTATACAGATGTCTATCGTGATGAGTAATCAAGATATCGAATTTAAAGTTTCTCGCTTTAGTGGTTTGGTTAAGCCGCAAAGGGGTAGACTTTTCCTCATGTTAACCCGGTTTTTTACCACGTGGCTAAAATATGAAAAAAGTATCATATCCGTGACTTTGGTCATATTTGAAGGAACATATATTTTAAATTTCAAATTGCTATCAAAAGGGAAGACCCCTCCCCGAAGTTATGTCCAAAAATACCGTCTATACAGATTAGGATGTCCCTTAAAATAACGATTTACGATTTTCGTTCATTACACCCCCCCCAGTTTTTTTTTTTTTTTTTTTGAAAACGTTAACCCATGCCGTAAGACGGCCGAAAATGGCCAATTTTGGGAATAGTGTATTACAGTGCACTCGCGATAATATGAACTAATTAAAACCAAGCCAGTTCACTTTTGCAAGATTATTCATATTTGCGAATGTCATCTAATTTACCTTTAAAAACGTTTTTCCAAAAAAAATAAAAATTTTTTATGTTAAATTTTTTATTTATTATTTATTGGATTAAAAAAAACAATTAATTTTTAAAAAAGAAACAAAATTTAAAAGTTATTTTGCGAAAAATACGTTAAAAATACAAAAAAAAACTGTTCATATTTTAAAGCTTTGGCACTAAGTTGTTCATATTTTAGAGTAGTCAATGGAAGAAAAAAATGTTCATAATTTGGGGTGTTCATATTTTCACGAGTGCACTGTATAAATAAAAATTCAAAATTTCAAAACAATTTACTTTTTATTTCATTTATTTATTTAATATACTCAAAATTATTCAGATATACAATTCTGACCTCATCGGATATCACTAACCCTGGGATTCAAAATGTCCTAAGAATTTGATAAAAATGCCAAAACGTCTTTTTTCTTAAATTAATTTTAGAGATTTTTTAGAATGCCTTATTTGAAGATGTCGATTGCTATTTTTATAATACAATAATTGTTATTATTCAGGACATTTTGTGAAAATAGTTTATTTTGTGAAAAATTAAACAAAATTTGAATGATGGAAATGAATTTGAATGTATTCATCAAAGTTTGCATAATTTTCGGAAAGATATCACTTAAATTTATTAAGACTATAATTATCTTTACTGTTATTTAAAAATATTTAACGCTTAGTTGCCTGGGGACTAAAAAGACACATGAAGCTTAATTTTAAATATGACTACAAGATTGCAAATCTTTTAAATTGAAAATAAAAAATCTCAACTTGATAAAAAAAAATATTTTTTGATCCCTATAAAGATAATTTTTTTCACTTTTGGCCAAAAAAAGATAAGAATTTTTGAAAAATATCAATTAAATGTTATAAGACTAATTATGTTATATATTCAAAAACTCTTTAACCCTTAGTGTTCGGGGTACAAAAAAGATTCATAAAACTTTTTTTTTAAATTATGACTTCAAGATTATTAAACCATTAACCCTCTAACTCCTAAGGCCGCCTCTAGACGGGCTTAGCCTAATAAGCTAAACCTTACACAGGTTAATTTTATTTTTCAGTAAAAGCTATTGCAATTTGTTGTTATCTATGTATGTGTCTGCTGATATGCTTGCCGTTATTGTAGCATGTGCTTTTTAGCAGTTACATCAGTTGAAAGTTTGATCTTGCCGAAATAAGACGCTTTTAATTTTTCGTTCAAAAAGTAAATATTAGAAAATTAATATAAAATCTATTTGTGATAGTATCGAGTTGAAAAAATTATCGGTGAGTAAAATAAACTATTCTTTATTGTTTAGTGTTAAAACTTATTGTCTGAAGTACATTTGGAAGCACAAATTGTACGATTTTGTGAGACCGTCTATAGGCGGCGTTGGGCAGCTAAGTGAAATTTTTTGTGTAGTGTATTTCAGCATAAGTCTTTATCTAGTATTTTTTTTAATTGCTATTTTTGCAATATTCGTTACTTTTTGTTAGTTATGTCACGCCCGTAAAGAATTTCTTAAACTGTCAGCCATGTCAGAGGTCGAAATTGAAGAATTGATGAATTCAATCGATTCCGATATTGAAACTAGTGGCGAAGAGGATTTTGATAGTGACGATGACAAAGATCCCCCTTATGTTTTTGACGAAATGGACAGTTTGATTGATGACTGCCTGAATGCGACGGAAATTCAGAGTATTAACCTGAGCAATATCAGTGCATTTGAAAATGAAGTGGTAGCTTCTTCACCATCTTTGGCTTGCACAGCGTCTTCCTCAAATATTGACGTGCTTGAAAATGATTCTCTACCCAGATCTTCTAACAGCCGATCCCGAAACAAGCGTTCTTACTTAGCCGAACTAGAAGAGGAAGCAGATGGACCAGAAACAAATGTACAATTTAATGGGAACGTAAATGAAATAAAGAACGATTCGCCTGAATTCAAATCGATTATATGGAAAAAGAAATATCTGCAGTTGCATGTTAACGAAATTGTATTTCGTGGTAAAAAAGAAATGCCCGATGATCTGGCAAATCTCAGAACGCCACTCGATTGCTTCCGATATTTTGTTACTAATGAGTTTTTTGAGTTCCTAGATGAACAAATGAATCTATACGCTCGTCAGTCAAACATTGAATCCAGATTCATCACCAATGCAAAAGAGATCCAAAAATTTATTGGAATTCTACATCAAAATCTTGTTTTATGAAATTTCATGTGCGTACCTAAATTTTTTATTATATTTTATTTGTTTTTATTGAATTCCGTTAATTTTTGCTCAATATAATAAAATTTGAATTGAATTGCTTATACAAATTTTTTTAGTTCTGACGACCTGAGCCCGTCTACAGGCGGGCTACAATTTTTTCAATCCCCAGGCTGAAAAAACACTTTTTTTTAAATTTTAGATGGCAGATATTTTTTTTTAAAGTGTTTTTAACATTGCTTAATTTTATGAGCGAAATCAAAAATTTGGGAGTTAGAGGGTTAAATGGTTAAAAAATGTCCGCTTGATAAACATTATTATTTTGTGTAACTTGACCCATATAAGGTTAATGTTTTCACCAATAAAAGATCCACTAGGAAATTTTCAGAATTACATCTTTCAGGTTTTTATTAAATTCGGATATGCGATAGAGAATACATGAGTACTGAACGACCGCAATTATTTATAGTCCCAATCTTATTTTTAAGGGTTATTTTTGATCCCACCTTTAAACCATTAAAAAGTGTTATTTTGTAAATTTCCTAGTTGGTATTTTATGATGAAAAGTGTGACGACAAGTTTGGGCACAAACTTATGTCACACACTGTATTTGGAATATGAACAGTAAAATAACAATAACAACACACAGACTCCACGTGCATGCAGTAACATGCACTGACCAAACTTGTAAACAAGAAACAACAACAGCAATACGCATGATTAAATGTACTAGTAAACATATAGCAACAACTATTCAGGTTGTTTACAAGTTAGACAAAATTAAGGAATTTAGGTGCCGTTAGTTTACACTAGCAACAAAGCATTGCCGCTAACATTTGTTGGTGGAATTATTTGTTGACTGCAAAGTATAAAAGGGCAGCCAAAATAGGAAGAAGGTCTCATTCCTTTAGCAGCGATCAAGTGTGTAAGTATCCTCTAAGTAAATAGTGAACCTAGTAGACACTTCGACTGGTGTTTAGCGATCACCAGCCGAAGTTTAGAAACTGTGTCGAGTGTGTTATAGCCCTTTGGATGGTGTTTAGCGATCACCTGACGAAGACTATAACTGAGTGAAAGATATCAGAGAGTGATTGTGCTTTAGCTGGTGTTTAGCGATCACCAGCCGAAGTTTAGCAACTGTGTCGAGTGTGTTATAGCCCTTTGGATGGTGTTTAGCGATCACCTGACGAAGACTATAACTGAGTGAAAAATATCAGAGAGTGATTGTGCTTTAGCTGGTGTTTAGCGATCACCGGTCAAAGTTTGTGGAAGAGAGTGAAAGTAGTAAACAGTGTTCGGGTGGTGTTTACCGATCAACACACGAAGTTAGTGTAAACGAAGTAGATAGAAATATCTTCTCTTGGTGTTTAGCGATCACCTAGAGAAGACATTTGGTGGTGGTAGCAGAGCGTATATATCTCCACTGGTGGTTTCCGAGCACCGGTGAACTTCGGATGGTGTTTCTCGATCACCTGACGAAATTACAGAGATCCGAAACCAAAGCACACTTGGTGTTTACCGA
Source organism: Delia radicum (assembly GCA_021234595.1). NCBI lineage: Eukaryota > Metazoa > Arthropoda > Insecta > Diptera > Anthomyiidae > Delia > Delia radicum. Next base: position 162,295,853 of record CM037855.1, on the reverse strand, counting down.
TCACTTTGTGGGTTTTGGCAGTTATAATTAACCTTAAATCCGAAATATTACAAGCAGGTCTAACTACACGACCACAGTAAATCTGCTGTCGGGTAATCTACAAGTGTTTAGCGATCACGAACTAGATTATCGGACAGACGATTTGGTGTGGTGGCACTGAGTGGACTTTCTGGCCGTGCGGGGCTGAGGGCTGTTCCGAAGAAGACCCGAGTGAACCCGAACGATTTCGAGAGCGGAAGACATCATACCTCATCAGCCGAAGAACAGAAGGTAAAGGTGAATCATCTAAACGAGGGCAAGGAGTGTGACGCAGTACGAAGTCGAGCCGAGCGATTCCGAGGGTCAAGAATAGCTATTGTAGTCACCCGAAGGTCAAAGAGAGCACGACAACGATAAATCAGGGTCAGGCAGTAAAAAACCGAAGGGAATCCGAGCCGAGCCGAACAATCCCGAGCGCTAAAATAAGCATTTGCCGGTATCAGAAGTGATACAGAGAGTTCGAGATCAACAAGACATAGTGTAGAAACGATAAAGAGATACAGAGCGTGGTACCCGAGGACGAGCCGAGCGCAGCCGAACGTTTCCGAGCATATTTATAAGCAAATTATCGTCAATCAACGCACGGAACAGCCAAGAGAGTGAAGGATCGGAGTGGAGGAGGTGGGACGAGCTCCCAATAACCACGAGAGTCGAGCACACGAGAAGATACGAGGGCATCCGAGGCATAAACTCTGCTAATATATTGTACCAAAATATTTTAATTAATTAAATAAAGTTAAGTATAGGTGTTTGAATTGAAATTACTACAGCGGTGTACATTTATTTCTTGTAACGAACACTGGACAGTGGCTGAGTATACCCTAGCAAAAATAAGTCGTTACAAAAGTGAAAACATTAGCCCAATATGGATCAAGTTACACAAATAGTAATTTTTATCTAGTGGAATTTTTTTTGATCTATTTAAAGGTTTCTTAGTTTTCTTCTTGTAGTCATAGTTTAAATTAAGTTCATGGTTATTTTATGTCGCCGATCACTAAGGGTTAAAGATCTTCCGAACAAAAGTAAATATCATTATAGTCTTATAAAATTTAGGTGATTTTTTTTTCTTAAATTGTGAAGGATGTTAATCTGTAAATTTCCTAGTGTGTCTTTTTTTTGGCCAAAAGTGTAAAATTAACCCTATATGCATCATGTTACATAAAATAATTATTTTTTATCAAGTTGAGACTTTTTTTTATCAATTTAACAGCTCTACAATCTTGTAGTCATAATTAAAATTTAGTTTCATGGGTCTTTTTTATACCCAGACAATCAAGGGTTAAATATTTTTAAATAACAGTAAAGAAATTATTATTAATTAATAATCATATAATTACAAATTATATACTATTTCCCAACCGAGCACTAGCTATTATGGCCTTCGGCGCGTTGTAGCGAAAACAGACCAGTGCCTCTGGTGGGAATCGAACCCACGACCCCCGCACTGATAAGCCAGCACACTACCAACTAGCCTACCGGGGAGCACTAAAAGAAATTATATATAAATTTATGTGATATTTTTCTGAAAATTATTAAAATTTTGATGATATTTTCACAAAATGTCCTGGAAAGAAGTCGCTCCGAATACAAACTCAAATTATCATTTTTAAAAATTATTTTTTTTTCTTTAATAACAACTAGTATGATATAAAAGTGGCAATCGACATCTTCATTTTAAAAAAATTTTAAAATTATTTTATTTATTTATTTTCATTAAATTTGTGGGTCATATTGGATTCCTAGCTAAAGTGGGTTAATAATATTTGATGAAGTCAGAATTCTATATCTGAATAATTTTGAGTATATTAAATGAATAAATGGAATAAAAAGTAAATTTTTTCAAATACTAAACTTTTGGGAATTTTTTATAATAATACACATTTTTTCCAAATGGGCCATTTTCAGCCGTCTTGCGTGGGTTAACGTTTTCCAAAAAAAATGATTTCTTACAGATTTTGGGGATGAAAGTTAGAGTATTTTTGATGAATTTTCTGTTCTTTTCTATTTTTTTGTATTGAACATTTTTATTTTGGGGGGATGAAAAGACCTATTTTCCGCTCACCCTGGAGCCGCGCCTGATATATAAGATATTTTCTTCGAAATGGAGAACAAAAAAATTTAATGTGCCCTATTTATAAAAGGCGAGTTATGTTTTTATAGATATAAATTTAGAAGTTTTGAATATAATTGTTGCCCAAATATTGAAGCATATTTTAATAATATTGTAAGGATCTTAAAATTCTACTCTTTAAATATAAAACTTTAATACTGGAGAATTATTAATAAATTTGGTAAATTTTGGACATAAATTGGTTTTGATTTATCTACTGTAACCAGGGCAACCAGAAATAGGCTGCATCGTGTTTTTTCTGTGCGTCGTATTAGAAAAATTATAAGATATTTATCTATTTCGGAGCAATTGACAAATTCTGGCATTTATTTGTTAGTGTATGTTTTTGAATATTTAACTCTTTATACCATTTTCTGATCTTAAGATCATATTTTTGGTAAAAAAAATCTAATTTTTAAGTATATTTTTGAAATGTTTTAAAACAAAAGCATATTTGTAGAGCATATTTTCCATTTTCTTTTAATTTTTTTAATTTTTTTAATTTCAAAATTTGTTTTGGAGTTTGCAACAACGGTTTTAAAAATTCAAGCAATTTTTAAAAAATTTAAAATTTTCCATGTTTGAAACCCTTTAACTTTCACCACCGTTAATATGTTCTCTATCCGCTTTCCAGAGAATGCAACACATAAATTAAAAAGAGTTTCCTTAGTGTTGCTTATCATTAAAAAAAAAATTAAATAATGTTCGCAAATATTACTCTAAATGCACTAAAAAATAAATTTTTAAAATACACATTTTTGAGGAAAAAGAATATTTTTAAAATATTTTACGTTCATATTTTAAGTGTATAACATGTTTTTAGAGCATATTTCTTTGTTTGCTTTGACTATAACAAAAAACGAATAAAAAAATTTTTCAGAAGAAATCATCAAATCTTCAAAGTTAAAACAGGAATTGTAGCATTTTTTTTTTATAAAATTTGAGTGCTAAATCACAAAAAAAGTGCTAATCTAAAATGCTAAAATGGCAGCAGTGATTGTCGGCCATAATCCCAAAATCGAAAATAGGATTTATATCCGAACCGGTTTTGATATATCACCATTATTGTGATTAAAAATAATTGGTTAAGCCCTCTCCACTTGCTTACTCATATTTTTTATTTTTTTATAGGATATCCTTTGCCAGCACCACGTTATTCCGTAGTCGAAATTGAAGCGCCGCGTAAATCTGATACTGGTGAAGGCGTGGGTGAGGGTGAAGAGGGTGAAGAAGAAGATGCCGAAAAGCAAGAGATGAAGAGGCCGGTGATGGTGAGGAAGAAGGAGAAGAAGAAGAGGAAGGACGTGAAGAAGCAGCCGAAGGTGAAGAGGGCGATGGTGCCGAAAAAGTCGAGGAAGTGACGGAAGTTGCTGCAGTCACCACAGGCGGCAAAAAACGTAAACTAATAAATCAATTCAACTTTTGCGAAAGAGCTGCTTTAACCTTTACCAATCCAAAAAGGGTAAGCGATAAAATTATGGGGTTTTAAAATCTCTTAACGATTAAAACAATTTCAGAATGTTGAAACACAAACTATACCACCACCACGTTCCCAATATTGTGCAAATGTTCTACAATGGGTTATTTACGATAGTTATACCGAAGATTTTGAAAAGCAACAAAAAGAAAAGGATAAAAAAGAAGATAAGAAAGTCCACCGCAGAGATGAGAATAAATCGGGAAAACAAGATGCCCGTTCACAAATTGCCGAGGAGATTAATCGAAAATATTTGAAATGTTGGCAAATTTTGGAACGTATGATTAATCAAAATATCTATAGAGATATAGCACACGATTATCGTTATTGGGAAGATCCCGCCGATGAGTATAGAGAAGCCGAGGGTACTCTATTGCCGTTATGGAAATTTAATTATGAACGCACCAAAAAGATGAATGTAACAGACGTTATGTTTAATCCTCATTATTATGATTTATTTGCTGTATGTTTTGGATCACGTAAGTTTGATTAAAAATTCATTGTTCTGAAATTTGTAGTAACAAAAAAAACAAAAAAAAAAATTCAGATGATTTTATGAAACAACCCAGTGAGGGAGCTATATGTTTATTTACTTGCAAAAATCCTTCTTATCCGGATTATATAAGTGAGTCTGAATTTACTGTTCTTGAAGTTGATATTGGTTTGAAATTTGCCGTTACTCTTTGTACTTACAGTTATGACCGAAAGTGGGGTTATGTGTTGTGATATTCATCCCAAATATCCATTTTTGGTAGCGATTGGTCTTTATGATGGAAATGTGGCCGTTTATAATTTAAAGGATAATTATAAAGAGCCTTTATATTTCTCGGATGGTGTTAATGCTAAACATATTGAATGTGTATGGGAGGTGGGTAGAGTTTTGAAGAAAAGTGTTGTGCCTAAAAAATTTTGCGTGTTTGAGGTTATGTTACAAACATTTAAAAACATTTTCATTTATAGCCCTTCGATCCATTGACTGATTTAGATAATTTTCAATACCAAACTTATCAAAAAAATTGCATCAAAGAAACATCATTAACAGGGGCAACCTGAAATATTCGGTTTCATGTTTTTACCTGTGCATCGTATTGCAAAATGAAATACTTATCCGTTTCAGAATTATTGACAAAATCTGGCATCGATTTGTTACAGCATATTTCTGAAAATGTTGATCCTAATTGCATATTGTCATTATAGGAAAATATTTTTGATAAAAAAATCTAAATTTTGTGCATATTCTTGTACTTTTAAGATTATATTTTTTTTAATTTTTTTATTTTTCGTTTTTAAATAATTTAAATTTGTTTTTAATTTTCTAGGGTTTTATAATACCGGTTATGGAAATTTTCGCAAATTTAAATTTCCACACAGCCAGAAATGGTCTGAAAAATCAAGCACGGGCAAAGCACTATTTTCCAATGATCCAACAAATAAAGTGCTGGCAAAGCACTGATTTACAACGCTCTGCCAACGTTAGTAAAAAGTGCTTTGCCAGTGCCTAATTAACAAAATTTACAACAGTAAAAATAATGAAAGCACTGGCACAGCTCTGGCTTAGAACGCTCTGCCAACGTTCGTAAAAAGTGCTTTGCCAGTACTTGATTTACAAAATTTACAACCGTAAAAATAAAAAAGCACTGGCACAGTACTGACTTAGAACGCTTTCCCAACATTGGCAAAAAGTGCTTTGCCAGTACTTATTTACAAAATTTACAACCGTTAACTTAATAAAAACAGTGCCACATCCCTTGTTCACAACAAGAGTGGAAAAATTCAAAACTAAATTGCAATTTATGATTTGAAGTTAAGAATATTAAGGTCTCCTATTATAGTCAGCACAAAGTATAGTTTTTGTACTAAAATTTTACTTAAGAAATTTATTTATTTTAAAAAAATCGTGCTTACTTATCACAAAAATAATTTGATAAAACTAATATTCAGTTATTTTGTAATTAACTTCGCTGAAGCAAGCCTATTGTTATTTCTATTCAAATTACCAAAATCATTCAATAGGAAATAATACAACTCTTTACTGAAGTGAATTACTAAGTAGGGACTTTATTGGTAGTTTTTGGTTTTGGTACTGGCAAAGCGCTTATTGCCAGTGCTTTTCCAACGTTTTAAAAAAGAAACGGCCAAGCCCTGGCCGGTGTTGTCATTTTGGGGTTGGCAAAGCACTTATTATATTATTAAAAAAGCACTTTATTGGTTGTTCTACCAATGCTTTGCCAACGTTTTAAAATTATGATTTCGGTACTGGCAAATCGCACCAAGCCCTGCCCGGTGTTATCAATTTGGGGTTGGCAAAGCACTTAAATCTTCAGATATCCAATGCTCTGCTAACGCTCATATCACCGTTGAAAGCACTGGGCCAATGCTTTGCCGTTCGTATTATTCTGGCTGAGTAGTTTACTCACTACATGAGAACTAATATATGAGCTCGAAGTTAAAGATTATCACCATTAGCACTTAAATCTTCAGATATCCAATGCTCTGCCAACGCTCATACCACCGTTGAAAGCACTGGGCTAATGCTTTGCCGTTCGTATTTTTCTGGCTGGGCAGTTTTAAGACCATACCCATTTCGGTATCTTTATTATGTTATCTCTTGCTTTGTTAGTACTTGAAATAAATTTTACAAAAGTTAGTCTAACTGTAGTGAAAAATATGTATATGTATATGTATGTATATGTATATGTATATATATGTATACTTTTAAATACAAATGTGTTTTAAGAGCATATTTTTAAAATTTGTAGAGCATTTTTTCCATTTTAATGAAATTTTTTATGGGCATAAAATCGATTTTTTGCAGCACATATCTCTTTGACCTTATTATCAGTCTATTAACAATTTCTTCTTACTTTCCAGATTAAATGGGGGTCCCGATATGGCTGATGGTGAAATTAATTTCTATTCCGTATCTTCTGGTGGCAAAGCTTTAAATTGGGTTCTTATGCAAAATAAACTTATGGTTACGACTATTATTACGTTATTTCTCGAAAATGGTCTTATAGAAGGACCCGATGGTACTGAATTACGTTTAAAAAGTTGTGGTTCCTGTATGAAATTCCATCCAGAAGATAAGGAAATATTTCTTGTTGGTACCGAAGAAGGCTGCATATACAAATGTAGTATAGCCTATAGTTCGAAATATTTAATGACCTATAGAGCCCATAATCTATCGGTATATCGCATCGATTTTAATCGTTTTAATACGAATATTTTTATAACCTGTAGCGGTGATTGGCGTGTAAAAATATGGGAAGATATGAGACCGGAACCATTGTTTATATTTGATTTGGGTTCAGCAGTGGGTGATGTAAAATGGGCTCCCTACTCTAGTACCGTTTTTGCGGCCGTCACCAATGAGGGAAAGGTGTATGTGTTTGACTTAAATGTCAATAAATATAAGGCCATTTGTATACAAGCCATAGTGCCGAAACGTAAAAATAAATTGACACGTTTGGCCTTTAATGAGAAGCTACCTTTCATTATTGTCGGAGATGATAAGTAAGTTTTATTTTACAAAAATTTGAATAGCTTTTTCTAAAACATTATGTTTTCATTAAATCCCTTAGAGGCACCGTGACTTCTTTGAAATTATCACCCAATTTACGTTTAATGGTTAAACCTCCCAAAAAACAATTGTATTTGGATCAAACTACTTTACAGATACAAAAATTAGAAAAGCTACTTTCTTTGGTACGAGAATTACCCGAAGGTGCTGTTGTCAAGGATACTACTACCACCGTACAGAGTTAAAATATTTTAATATTTCCCTTTATATATTTTTTTATCTATTTAAGAAACTTGTATGTAAAATTTTAGGAATGGTATTTGTTTGCAATTCGATGTATTTTGAAATAACAAATTTCGATAAGTTACAAATCAGCAGATAACTGAATAAACGAATTTCTCAATAAGAAATTTATCAACTCTATGGTAATCTAGTTTTTTAAGCTCCATCGTTAATATCTAATTTACACAGAGAAGTTAATTAGTAAAAACTATATTAACTGCTTAGTCGAGGACTAAACAAGTTGTTTAAGCCATCGCAGGAAAACTTTCTATTATCCTGTAATAAGTTTGGAAATAAGAAATTAAGTTAGACAACTGGTTACATTTTTATTACAACCCCTATTATTTTAAAAAGAGCATGTCGAATCATGTCAAAAAAGATATCGCAGATTTGCGAAAAAAAAAGTAAAGGGACGAGATCGGGATACAAGGACACCAAACACCCTCTAAAAGAGGGAAATTTAAAATAAAATTAAAACTAAAAATTAAAATTATTCAAGTTTTAAATATTTTGGTTCTGTCGACAAAATTTAGCTAACGCTGACATTTCCACATTCTTCCTATGCCGGATAGCTATCGGCGACAACTTAGTTAAAATACTAAATAGGCGAAGTTGACGAAGTTATTCTTTTAACTGTCAAAAATGCACATGAAAAAGAAAGAAGACTAAAATTAAGTCGTGCGCCCCTGCAGGCTAGTTGGTAGCGTGCTGGCTTATCTGTGCGGGGGTCGTGGGTTCGATTCCCACCAGAGGCACTGGTCTGTTTTCGCTACAACGCGTGCTCGGTTAGGGTAAGAGTATATAATTTGTAATTATATGATTATTAATTAATAAAAAAAAAAAGTAGATTAAACTTTAATTAAGTAGATTAATTTCGATGTCTGAATCAGTTATTTGTCAATTAAAAATTCAAATCGAAACAACAGCAGTATATGAAAAATCTTACTACCACACAGATGCAGCATAAGATGCATAAGAAAAATGTCGGCATTAGTAAAAATTTCGTCAGCTTCAGCGGTGCTGCAGAATAATTATAATTATTCTGCAGCATTTAGTGATGTGAAATGTCGTTGTAATGAAACACAGAGTTGCTTAAAATGAGTAGCATAAATACATAGTTGCTTAGATATTTACAAGTAAAAAAATTATAGTTGGACAAGATTGACCATGAGATACCCTACACCATGAGAAGGAAGGCGAAGAAACCTGACATTTATTATATGGCACGATCTTTAAGAAAAATAATCTAAATAAATTTGGGGATTATGTTAAAAAAAATGTTTTAAACTCTTTAAATTTCCCGGTACGAATAATGAGGGTGCATTGTATTCATAACTAATATTACAAGCAGATATCAAAGGTTTGAAGTTTAACATTTAAGCTCATTCCCTATGGGGAATGAGGAGTCAATTGACCTAAAAGTGACTGGTTTAAAGAAGGACTTATCACAGGACTGGTATAATTTAATACTGAAGTGGGTTAAGCAGTGTCAATTGTCCTAAAATGATCAATCCTTTGACTGATAAAGGGAGGACATACCACTTAACCAGAATGCATTAACAAGAAAAGCCAGTTGGCCAGAATTTTATCCATTGGAAGCTGTTTAGTTTTCGTTTATTTTTATGCCCATCTGTGGTTAGTCCTGTGGCATGCCACTATGTGGTTTAAAGCAGGACAAATGACCCCCTTCTATGACAAGCCCATGTTAAAGTTGCCAGTTGTTTACATAGGGTAGGGTTTAGCAGAGCACCGGTCTCTGGCGCACGCAGGACCGGTCCCAAAAAAAAAACTGAATAAATTCCAGTCCGGCTCCTTACAGCCGATTTTAAAAAGTCATTTATTTTACATCCTTAATAATTTGTCAAAATCAGCAAAATTTCATTTTTTTCAATGTTCTGCTATAAAAAATTTAAAAGTTGTGCGATATAAATGAAATATATATAAATTAAGGGCTTTTATATTCTCTCTTAATACTTTTTGTTAGATTCGGGGTCAAAATTTGATTTTCTTGATAATAATCACTATCTATCTTACTATCTTACTAAGCGTTCAACTTTACTTTATTTAAAAACCAATATTTTGCTTTACAAATGCCCATCATTAAAATCATTTTAAGAAAATTTCAAAATCTTGCATTTTTAATAAGAACATGACATACTTTTGTTTTAAATACCTAATATTTGTAATAAATTTCATACTAAATACTTTATGTAAATTATGTAATTTTCTTCACTCTTTAACAGACCTTTAATGGTATTTCTTGAATATTGTAAAGAAGCACGTCGATGAAGAAGAATATCCACATTCATCTCCATAAAAGACCAACACGATTGGTAAATTTTTGAAGAAGTTGTATAAAAATAAAAAGGTTATATTTTCAACTAAATTTGTTTATACGAAGCAAAATAAGAGCATGACCGCGGATCTGATAACGATTATCAATAGAGAATGTAATTATTTAAAAGGTAAGATGAATTTCGTTTGCATCCACGATTTTTAAATTTTTTATAGCAGAAATATAAAAAATTAAATTTTCACTGAATTTGACGATTTATTAAGGATATAAAATAAATTACTTTTAAAAATCGGCCATCCCAGCAAAAAATAAAATGGATTTGGTTAGCAGTAACTACATTTGTATGCTTCCAAAATAGCGCTTCACCGCTTGCATACAATAAAGCAATTAGGAAAGGCATTCTGTAGTGCTTCCAAAAATGCCATCCTTGAAGCAGTCAATAATGCTTACAATGTAGAAATAAAGAATGCATACCATGAAGCATTAATGTTGACAACATACAAAAAGGCGCTTCTTATTGCCTAAGAAGGAATGAATGTATTACTTCTAAGAGCACATGAAAGAAGCGCTTCGTAATTAAATAATACCTTCCGGAAGCGCTTTCTGGGTAAACACTATTTTTTGCTGGGATGGTAGGAATCGATCTGGAATTTATTCAATTATTTTTCAAATTTTATTTTTCAAATTTTATTTAGTGGGGTACAACTTATTTTTTATAACTTCTTGAAGCCGTGACTGCATTGAACCGACTAAACGTTGAGTCATACAACTGGGAATTTTCGACCATTCTTCCATTATAATATTTTGAGATCATCTCTTCCTCTTATCTTCCGTTTTCGTATTCGACGACCAAGATGATCCCATAGAAGATCGATGTGATAAACAACTGGCGATTAAGGTGGAGTTTTAAGTTGCTTTCTATTATACAACAGCCATTCCTTGGCGACGAGAGCCGTATTCTTTCGATCATTGTCCTTCTGAAATATGAATGAATCGGTCAGTCCCAATTGTGTGGCGATTTCTTTTAAGTTCGTTTTTAAAATATTGAAATAAAATAAATTGTATCATTTTAAAAAACATGAAGGCTTATTTTTTATTAAAATATATAGTTTATATAGCTGTAGACTGATTCCATATAAAACCATCAGAAAATATCCAATTTTTAACCTCTACCCCCATTCATGTTAACCAAACTTGGTATGAGAGATAAGTGTCATATAAATATGTCATCGTAAAAGTTTTGGGTTTTTACCTCTAAACCGCTTTATTTAAAAAAACAGTCGGGGTTCTGATGAGATCTTTAGCCAGATCGAAATACTAGTATCAACCTAGCTAATATGTTTGATTTGCTTTATTTTGTAAATATACGGAGGTTGAAAGCTCGTTATAAATTGAAAATAACATAAAAATAATCTCGATGTACATATATAAAAACAAAAAACTAATATAACTGCAAAAAAGTTTTTTTTTAATTTTCAAAAAAATAATGTTAATTATAATTTTATTCACTATGCTGTTGCCAAATTATTATGTGGAGCTCTTACACGATTCAGAGTTATGGATAAAAATCTTTAAAAAGATTCTAAATTTAGTAGAAAAAAAGATTTACATTAAAAAAAAAAAAAAAAACAGTTTTGTAGTTAAACATAATTGCCCATATCTTTTTGGCGGTTTTAGCTATAAAAGTCATTGATACCTCATTTTAAAAGTACTTAAATTGTGGTTAACAAAAATCATGCACTTCTTGACGGTAAAATGCATTTTTTTTTCAAAATCTGTGGTTTCAAAACGCTGTATTAAAAAAAAAACTGGCTTCTAAATTTTTAAAAAAAAATATACATATGCTAATTATAAATTATTCTTCTATACCGTCACCAAATCCCTTTGTGATACTCCTTCATGTTTCTAAGTTATCGACTTTTTAGTTACATTTTTTCACATTTTTATTTATAAGTCAGGTTACCGTAACATTTCCATGTAGGGATTTGGACACGCCATAGGGAACTAATTTTAGTTAACATATATTTTTTGGTACCGTGAAATAACTTCCAAATGAAATAAGTCCCAATGAAATAACTCCCAATGAAATAAGTCCCAAAAAAATGAAATTAGTCCCAATTTTAATAAATGAAATAACCTCCAAAGAAAAAATGAGATAAGCCCCATAATTTGGGAGTTATTTCATAGTAATAAAATAACTCCCAACAAAGAATGAAACAACTCCCAATGAAAAACAGTCCCAAAAAAATGAAATAATTCCCAATTAAAAAATATTGAATTCTGTGATTCGCGGCTCGTGTTCGCGCCTATAGGACGCGAACTATGGTGGCGCCGCATTACGCGAAACGCGGCCGGGCAGCAGGACGCGAATCGAAACGCACCGCTTTCCAGAGGTGGCATGTCATAACGTCCAATGACATAATGTCCATGGACGTTATGTCACTCGAAAAGTGTCATAATTTCCATGGACTTAATATTTTATTTTTTAATATTTTAACATAATATTTTCGAATATTTTTCATATTTTTGAAACGCGATATTTCAAGATGCGCAGGCATAAGTTGTCCTATATTTGGACGAAGTTATACTTATATGATTTACATCTTCTAGTTTGGTTGCAATCAGAAGGGGTCTAGTTTGATTTTATATGTTTTCAGTCTGTATACCTATGTTTTTGATACACTGTACGTAATTTTTGTGAAGTATTTCATTTTTTCAGTTTATATTTCTTGACCAATATTAGACAAAAAAAAAATGCCATAGTTATTTAATATTTTAGTTTTATTGAAAATTATATATATTTATTAACCAAAACTTTTTATAATACACGGTCAGATCAATTAAAAAAAGAAAAATACAATTCCTTAATAGAGGCTAACTAAAATCAGGCGGCTATATAATTATCTCAGTATACGTATAACTAGGAATATATTTTGAACATATATTTATGTTTTATAATATCATTAATATAGCTAAATAAAATAACAGTTGTAATTTTATTACAATTAAAAATTTAAATTCAACATAAAAAACTTATAAATTCTAAATTATTTTAATGACTAACTAAATTATAACCTTTCATACTATACCTTTTACTTGCTCTCTTTCTCTCTCTCTCACTCTTTTTTCTTCTATTGTATATTCTTAAATTCTAAATAATCTCTTACATTATTGGGACACATAATATTTTTACCCAAAAATAGCACCGTCGACATTGGATGCAAAAAAATCAGATGAAAATGATTTTGCTTTCCAACCAAAGAAACCATTTGGTTTCACCTCATTGCCCGTTATTTCAAATGGCAAAAGATTAACACCGATTTGATTAATTTTTGAGAATTGCACCTTAAAATAATGGCCATCGGTGGCTTTAATCCAATAGAAGCCATCATTATCGACATAAGGTTTAGTTTGTGATTTTTTCAAGGAGTTTGATCTTTCCAAATCATCTACATTGAAACTTATATCGATATCATAGGCATCAGGTGACAACTGATTGGTATCAATGGCCGTTCTCAACGCTTGATTATCCAACCAATAACGTATTCCCACATTTTCAAATTCTTCCAAGACATGATTAAAGGCCGTCTTAAGTTTATCCAAGCAACAGGGTGGTGTATGTTTACCGAGGTATACATAAAATGGTCGCTGATTATACACCGTGCCCACACAAGATTTTGTTGTTCTCTCGCAAACCGATCAAATCAATATCGGTTACCAGAGGCAGGGAAAAGTTTGATGATGAAAATTGTGTATCTAAGACTAAATTGTGTTGGGAATTATATGAGGCTGAATCCTTAGTATCAGTCTTGATAGAAACTTTATGTGATCGCCTTACAATACGTTTGATTTGTAACTTTTTGTACATATCCCGAAATTGTCGACGCTTTATATCGGTTCTTCTTTGTTTAGTATGATATGCGGCAAATAGTCGTCTTCCATCTTGAAATGATTGTGGATACACAAATTTCTGGAAAAAAAATATAAGATAATTATGTGGCAATTAAAAAGGTTATATTAATAGTGCCCAGGACAATTCGGTTCCCAAAGGTAAATTTGCGCATTATAGGATTTAAATTATTATTAACTATCTGACCCGGCAGACCCTGCCCAAAATTTCGTTTAAGGCTAGTAAGTTTTCTAAAAATAACCAGAGTTTAACCTCAACCACAGATGTTTCATATAAATTTAACATTTATGCACTCACAGAAAAAAAACCTGTAAAAATAGCAGAAAAAGCCACTAAAAATTAGTTAAAAATTACGTTTGCAAAAAAAAAAACTGTTGAGATTGGCTGATTTTACTTAAATAAGAACAGCAAAAATAAAACTGTTAATTTTTAGTTATATTCGAGTTGAATATAAGTTAGTTGGCAAAAACTTTTACTACATATTTGTAGACTAAAAATAGCAAACAAAAACTCTAATATTAACAAAATTGTACAAAATGTACTTTAAATTTAGTAGAATGTAAATAACAGTATATTTTGTTAAAATTAACAAAAATATTTGATAAATAATTGTAGACTGCTGATCTTAGAAAGACAGTTTTTATTCATATAAAAACGAATCAAAAAAAAAAACTTTAAAAAATTTTAAATTTTTTGTGATATTTTTGTCTACTAATATTTAACAAATTATTTGCTGGTTTTAGAAGTTTAATTTTTTTCTCTCTATTAACAAAAACTTAGCTTACTAAAATTTTGTAGAGTCAACACGTTTATTTTTGCTATTCTGCTTTTACTAATAATTTGAAAAACAATTTGCTAATTTTTTTTCTGCAACGTATTTTGAACTAATTTTTAGTAGGCGGCCCTGGCCAAACCGCTGAAGCTAGGCATAGACAACTGTATAGAGGGGATTATTGGATATTCCTATGGGCAGGGAAAAAAAAGGGGAAAGCCTCCCACTTGACGGCCTGCCCACACCACTAGAGCGAGGAACGTGAAATTTTGTATGTTGGTTTCAAATCCCGCGTAAACATCCGCTTAGATTAAATTTTTGAGAATTCCTACGGGGAGGGGATAAAGGGGGAAATCCCCCCTTGGCAGCCTGACCAACCGCTAATGCAAGGACTTGAAATTTGGTATGAGGATTCCTAAATCCAAGTAAACATCATCTTAAACTGGATTTTAGTAAATTTACACCTAAATTTACACCTAATTCGATTCGTTTTTCCAAAAAGATTTGGAGAATAAATACATCCTGAGCTTTAATTTTAAAACATTAGCTCACTTTTGCTCCACAGTATTTAGCTCATTTTTGATTAATTTAATCGCAAAGTCATTCGCTTAAATCCATATGACATTTTATGTTTAAAAAAAAAAAAATTTTTATAAAAACCCTTGTAAAGTTGCTTGGAAAAATCAGGTGTGTCATATGTCATATTTATGATAATTTTGTATTAAATAAAAATATTTGTCAAAAATTTTTAATATCCCTAAAAAAAATCGGTATATATATTGTTGCAATCCCTAAAAAAAAATCCCCTTTACCCAAATGAAAATTTCTGTCCCTAAGACTAACAAAAAATCCCCAAATTAGGGGACAAAAACGCAAGCCTGGCTCGATATCGAAACCGGTAAATATACACTAAAAAGGTGGTAAAAAACAAATTTTCTGTAAAAAATATTTAAATTTTCTTCTAAATATATGCCAATATATTAAACTAAAGGTATCGAAGTATCGGGCTTTTAAGCTCTTTTAAACATACCGTTAAATTATTTAGTTTTGCTTGTATGTATAACATTTCCGGAAATGGTGCTGCTAATGGTTCTGGCATTTCCTTAAGTACTCCGACATCTACCAAAACCGCATGTTTCTGCAAAAACTGCAATAAAAATTTGAAATCAATTACAATTATAATGTTTTGGAAATTATTACAAAT
This sequence comes from Delia radicum, assembly GCA_021234595.1. Lineage (NCBI taxonomy): Eukaryota > Metazoa > Arthropoda > Insecta > Diptera > Anthomyiidae > Delia > Delia radicum. The sequence goes on along the minus strand of CM037855.1, from coordinate 162,280,243 downwards.
ATTTCATAATATATTATAATCTATTGTCTTACGAGGCACAGTGGGGATTTAAAAAATAATAATAATAATTCGGTCATTTCTTACTGCGTGGTTCGATTGCAATAAAATTCAGCATAGTGATCAACAACACGCAGAAAAAAGACACTTTTGAATATGTTTGCTGGTAATTATTTATATGATTACAAATATTCAAATTTTCAAACCGAAACAAAAATATATTTGCAATTTTAAAATTTTTGATATTATGTGTGGGGCATGCAAACATACTTATAATAAACATGTACATATACGTTTTAATTTTTTTCCAAATATACATATGTTTACATATACTATATATATGTTTATAAAGGGTCCGCCAAATAACTTTTTTTTTTGAAAATGCTATAAAAAAACTACTGAATATTTTCTCAAATTTCTTTTTTTATTTGAAAGTACAATCCTTCCGGTTAATAATGGAAAATAATTTCATTCAAATGGCTGCCTCGGCTGGTCATGCAGTAGCCTACACGATCGGTCCAATTTTTAAGCACATTATCGATTGTGTGCAGCTGTATTTCCTCCTCTTCAATTTTTGTGAACAAAAATTCGTTCAACATGTCCCGATAACTATCGCCATTGACTGTAACGGCAACTCCTTGCTCATTTTCGAAGAAAAATGGCCCAATTATGCCTCTGGACCAAAATCCGCACCAAACAGTGACTCGTTTTGGGTGTATCGGCACACATTCTGCAACATTACCATGATTTTCAAAGTAATGTCTCAATATTTCCCAGCGTTGTTCAAGCGTATACACAACCATATTCGTTTAGCGGAAGGATAAAACTAATTATCTGTCAAAGCAGACATGAGCTAAGTGTTACCATTCACGAAATAAGCACTAGTTGAAAAAAAAAAACGTTAGATGGCGGACCCTTTATTAGAAATATGGGAAACACGGAAATGTTTTCGAAACAAATGTATATTACCAGCAGGGTGTTTTTTCTGCGTGAAGGTGTTAATGAGCCTAAGAATTTGAGCTGCGGCATATGCCCCCAAAGTGTGAGATAAGATAAGTAATGTTATAAATGTGGTCCGATTTTAAAGATTGTAACATATTATTATTATTCTAATAGCATGTATTGTCTATCTCATATACTTTCTGAGATGTTCAATTTTGAAAATAATTTTGTTTTAATTTTTGCCTTACCTTAGGCAGGGGTTTTGCTAACTCTGTCAACAAATATAAGCCGATTATTTTTTAAAAATTATTTTCAAAGTAAACAACAATTTTATTAATACACTAAAGAAAATCTGAATTAAAAATCTTGATTAATTAAAAAACAACACCTGTTTAAAGTTGAAAATTGCGGAAAAAAATTCCAATTTTTGTAGTCATCAATAATGTTTTGCTTCCGGAAGTTTATCTAAAAACATACAGAGTATATATACTTTGGGAAAAACGTCGCTGATTTTTCAATAGTTCTCCCACAGCCAGATCGAATTCGGGCAATTTTTTGTTCAAGAATATTATATTCAAATAATATTTTCTGTGAGTGCATGTTTCGTATTGGAAAATTGCAACCACATATACAGTTGAACCTCGATTATCCGGGTTGCACGGAACCGGACTCAGCACGGATAATCGAAAACACGGTTAATAGAAGTTATTTATTTTTCCCGAATTTTAACTCTTTGTATGTAGGTGAAAAGAAAAAACAAGCAAATAAATATGTGTGCTGCACGGATAATAGAGGGAAAAAAATAATAGCACGGATAACAGAGGTAAACACGGTTAATAGAGGTATAAATCAAACCACCAGCATGCCGGTTAACAGATGTACCCGGTTAATAGAGGCCCGGATAATCGAGGTTCAACTGTATCTTCATAAAAGTCTTAAAATGTTTTGGTATTAGTCCAGCTTGCCCCACGTATAAAATGTAGACACAGCAGCCGAATTTCGAAAAAATCCCGGTTTGGAAATTTTTTAAACATTTTTGGGAATTGTCGAATAGTTTAAAAAATTTCAAGAAATTTGTTTACTCGATTTTTTATTTTTGTAACAAACTAGAGCAAATTACTTCTCCGGAGATACCAAAAACTTATATGATGAGGTTATTAGTGACAAAGTTGGGCCTTAATACCAAAAGATTTTTTACTGTATTTATTTGTCCGATATTTATAACACTGTGCAACACATTTTGGGTCTTCGAATCTTTCCCGAATGAGACCAAAGAGGAAATGAAAATAGACTATCAGTAGAACAAAACCCCCAAAGTGTTTTAAAAAGTTAGCTAAGTCATACACTCATAGAAAAAAACCAATAAAATATCAGAAAAAGCTACTAAAAATTATTTAAAAATTACATTGCAGAAAAAACTGCTAAATTTATCATATTTTTTTTTTTTTTTGATAAATGTTAATATAATAAGAACAGCAAAAATCAATATGTTAAATTTACAAAATTCAGGTCGAATATAACCTGAATTTTAGTTAATTGAAAATACATTTTACTCTGTAAAATTAGCAAAAAAACTTTTTCTAAATATTTGTAGACTCGAAATAGCAAACAAAAAACGTAATATTAACAAAATTTTTGCTATATTTGCCTCAAATTCAGTAGAGTGCAAATAACTCTTTTTTTTTGCTAAAATCAACAGAAATTTTTGTTAAAAAAATTATAGATTGCTGATTTCATAAGGGCAAACTTAAAAAAAAAAACTTTAAAAAAACTATATTGCAGTCGAACTGTTTTTTGGTTGCCCTAGGTATCACTATGATAAATTTTATTGCGGTTGAACTACACAGTAAGAAATGGCCGAATTATTTCCAAATTCTTTCGTAAATCCTGCACTGTCCAAGGGTCCCACCCGGACCCGCAGATCTTAATGAACCTTAGATGTGTTGTAGAGAATACAAATTTAAGAGGCAAGTAATTTTGTTAGCTGTCCAATCTCATTTTTAAGGCGTTACTAAAAATTTACCCCATTTTACGTTTTTTTTCGGTTTAATTCGTTCTTTTTAAAGTTACTATAGATAAATTTGGTATCGAATGAAAGCTTTTTTGAAGACACGTTCAATAGTGTACAAATTTTCGTTAATCAAAAAGAAATGTGTTTTAAGTGACATAAAATCTGGCATTTTATTTAGTTGTATTAGGCTAAAAATTAATGCATAGTAATGCCTATTTAATTTAATCGAGGGGGTGTCTGGGGTTTTTCCGATATTTGAAATCATTCGGTTTCTATGCGATCTTTCTCCGAATTTCCCTATATTTCAAATAATTCAAAAATTTCGCAACTATGGGTCCCCTATATAGGCATTATGGGTATCATAGTTTTTGTTTTCTTGAGTACTTAATAAATAAATCAACCCAGCCGAAAACAGTTGAACTTGTTCAGAAAAGTACTAGTTTTCAGACTAGTAAAAACAAACTAGTTCTTAAAAAGTAATTTTGTACCAGTTGTATACTAGTATAAAACAAACTAAGTTGTTTGAAAAGATCATAAAAACTTACATGTTTTTGAAATTTATGTTTTCCCCAACTACATTTGTTTTTAAAAATATACTTTGAGTTTATAAACCAACACTTAATTTTTTTTTATTGTGAATTGAACTGAGGTACAAATCAACTGATACAGCACTGGTGCCAAATAATCCCCCCAGAACTAGTTTGTGTGTTTATCTTTAGAAGCAGTTTCGTTTCCTATTTTGCTTTCAAAAACAATAATTTTAAACCAGTTGTGTACTAGTTACATAGGAAATATGTTAAGACTGTTTCAAAAAAGAACTCCATTTAAATACGAGTTTTGAAGTTCTAAATATGAAAGCATTTGTTTTTAATTATATATTCTGAATTGTCAAATAAACACATACATATTTTATTCTGAATAGAAATCATAAACGCAAAATATTTTAAAAACAATTTAGTCTTTGAACCTATTTATCTCAATAAGATGAAACTATTGGTCCAACCTTCCTGTCATCAAAGCAAAACATTTGGTTTTTATTTATATAATTTAATTCTAAACCAACTGGTACAGTACTGCTGCCGAAGAGTTAGTTCAGAACTGGTTCAGCGAGAGTCGCATTAGTATCAGTTAAGCTCCCTAGTTTTCGTCCTTAAATTCTAGTTTTCAAACTAGTTCTCAACTAGTTCCAAAGTGGGAGTTTAGAACTAGTTTACACCCCCATGACATCGCCATATTAAATTCTACAGTTGTTTGTATGGAGAGACGGTAGAACTCGTTCTAGTTGCCTAATACAAATAAACTAGTACCCAACTGGTACTAGTAAAGGGTGATTTTTAAGAGCTTTCGGATTTGAGTTAAAAAAAAATATACAATATAAAGAAATATATGAAATCTTTATTTGAGTCGATAGCACTATCTATATTATTCAATGTGTAAAGATGATTTCATGTAAATGTTGACTGCGGATACGCCTCAAATGGTTCATACGCTGGGTCCAATTTTGGCATACTCTCTCCAACATATCAGCCAGTATCTCACGAATAAATTCTTTAATATTGGCTTACAGTGCGTCAACCGTTGCAGGCTTGTCCCTATAGACATGAGCCTTAACATAGCCTCACAAAAAATAGTCTAAAGGCGTTAAATCGCACGATCTAAGCGGTCAATTAACCGGCCTCAAACGTGAAATAAACTGTTCACCGAACTCGCCTCTCAATTGAGCCATTGTTTCGCGTGCTGTGTGGCATGTGGCACCGTCTTGTTGAAAGCACATGTCACCCAAATCCATCTCTTTCATTTTGGGCAAAAAAAAAAAAAAAATGTTTAATCTTCGCACGGTAGCGCTCGCCATTCACAGTAACGTTCCTGCCCTTGTCGTCTTTGGAAAAGTAAGGTCAAATGATGCCACCGGCCCATAATCCACACCAAACAGTTCATTTTACGGGATGCATTGGCAGTTCTTGCAATTTAGCTTGTTCACGTATCTATTCAACCAGAACTGAGCTTCGTTGCTGAACACAATTTTCCGATAAAAAAAGTGGATATTCATCTAACTTTGCCAGCACCCATTCACCAAAAGTTAGCCGTCGTGGTAGGTCGTGTGGCTTCAAGCTGTATTTTACACCCAAATCCTTCCGCAAAATTGTCCACGTAGTGGAGTAACAGAGGCCCAATTGCTGCGAACGCCGCCGAATTGATAATTCACGGTCATCAACAACACTGGCGGATACAGCTGCGATATTTTCCTCTATCCGCACTCTACGTATGCGTGTTGGTGGTATAATGTCCAATAATGTAAATTTGGTGCAAAATTTAATCACAAGATTCCGAATAGCCGCCCCAGAAGGTAGCCCAAAGTGACCATAAATTGGAAGAAATGCACGATGCACTTTCTTAACCAAACATGAATTTTGATAATAAAATTCAAAAATCTGCAAGCGTTGTTCGTTTGTAAGTCCAATCATGATTAAATTATAGACCAAACTGAACATGTTTAACAGCAACACATTACACGAAAACAACTGAGCTGCCAAAAACAGTGTTGCCAAAAAGAAAGTTGCTAAAATATCACCCTTTATTTTGTGCTACTGGGTAGTTTTCGTAAATGTAAGACAAATTTTCGTACAAAAACAATAGAATCCTTAACTTTACTCTGTAACCCTTATTTGTGAGCTAAAAAACACACACGTGTCTCTTTTTTTTCTCCTCTTCATCATACCCAAAGTTCATTTAAATCTGGGAATTCGGATCGAGATACCTCCCTTGTTAGAAATATTTTTATTTTTAAAACTTACCAAATCACATTTATCACTTGTACTGTTAGCCGCCACATATTGTATAGTCCAATTAGGTAAATCCAATACGATTTGTAAGCAGCCAACAAATGATTTTAAATTTCCCGCAAAGGGAACAATAATAATACGTCGTACCAACTCTTCAATTGGCGGCGACAATTTACCTTTACGCACTACTCCCACCAAATCCTTGTCTTTATCCCAGGTATTTGTATTAATTTCCCGCAAGATTTTTTGCAATAAATTTTTACTACTTAAACGTACACTGTCGGGCATAAATAAAGCATATTTAGTATGAATAGTTGCTAAGGGATTCAATTCCTGAATCGGTTTGGATATATCAAATCCTAAATTAACAAAACGTACACTAGACTCTTCGCCCTTGACGGTGGTATTATGTTGATACATAAGCGGTGGATAGGGGACTCCCTCCTGTAATACCACTATGGGCATATTTGGTATAACATCCAATATACTATCGATGGATTCCTTAATATCGTTTTCGAAAGTATAAAAATTCCGAAATACTATAGTTATAGATTTTCTTATATGTTTAAAAGCATTGCGAGTCTTGTCTTTGGGTGACTTTTCCACATTTTGTTGCTGTGCAGGAGTTTTGAGCAAATCATAAGTTTCCATGCTGGGCAATGTTAAGGAGGCAGCAATATTCTTCCATAGTGTCGATTTCCAGGAGTAATAGAATAATATTAAGTTGGCTATCACAATTAAAAGCACAATAAGTTTAGCATGTCGTAAACGCATTATTTTCATAGTAAATGTTTTAATTTAATGGTGCCAGTACCAAAAATGTTATAGGGAGGGGATGGTACACTAGTACTAGTGATAGTATTTAGTGGTAATGGTACAAATGGTGGTTAATTATTATAATGTCTATTTATTGGTTAACAGTTGATTTTACATTATATTTTGTTTTTTTATACATATATTTAAAATAATTATAAATATTTAAGCATTTTTTTTAGCTATTATATATTTTAATATACTATATTATCGGCTTTTTTTAACAACAACACCAAAACTACATTTTAATCAAAATTTCTATAATTCTATATATACTCCACATTTACAGAATTCACTAAATTTTTCTATAAATTTTCTTAATTTTCTTTTATAAATTACATTTATATATTTATTTAATATTAATTTATTGGAAACTGCTTTAGAGCAAATCCTTTTTTCTGTGCAAAATTTTTCTTTTTTTTTCTAATTTTACAAAAACACTTTTCGTTTTCACATTTTGACAGTTAAAGTCATCATAAGGATGAAATTGTACTAAGTTTTTGTTTTTGTATGTATGTAGGAATTTTTAGCTGTCAATTTCACAGCAACAAAAAAGCTCTAAGGATGAAGAGTGAAAGCAAAATGTATAAATTGTATTACATTCAGCTGTCACCATAAAAACGCTTTAAGGATATTATTAAAAAGCTTAATGAATGCATATAAAAACTTAATGTTAACAAAAGCTTTTAAATGAAACTCTTTACAGCGTATTTAACATTTAACATAAAGATTTATTTCAAAATAAGTTTTACATTATATAATTATATACTAATACATAAATAGAAAAATTAACACATACACACATACATTTTGTATATAACAATCATTCATTCATACATTTGAGACACAGTGGTTTTTAGAGTGAAAAATACAAAAGTGGCACAAATGTAAATTATATTAACGGTATTATATTAAATAAAATATCGGTCTTTCCCGCGAAGACCGGCCAAAAAGTGAACTTTTTTTTGCACTGATGTCTTCCGATTTCAACTAAAATTTGCAATCAGAAACTCTGCGGAACGTTTTTAGTTTTTCAAATTTCGAAAAATACACGTTTTAATGCGCAATTTAGTTTTTTTGAAAAATGAGAAATATGCGAAAAAAAATTGTAATACATATGTGACTTGCTCCACGAAAAGGGACCTCTGCGCCAAAAAGAAGTTATTGAGAAAAACGCGTTTAAAAAACGCGCTTCGTTTTTCCGTGTTTTGCGCATGGTTATGCAACTCTTCCTTCAACCTGATCATCTGGCGATGTATTTCGACTCTCTGGTACTTTGTACGATGTTCACTATGTGCTACAATGGTGAATAAATCGGAGATGAAAATAACAAAAAAAAAACTGGAAGAACTTCCTAAAAAAAAAATCAGACAAAGGTGATAAGCAGCAAAATACAGAAGAACCACCAAAAAACCGTGTTAGGAGTAAAAAAGAGTAAAATTTTGATATTTTTGTAATTTTGTACCTTTGATATTGAACTTTTTTTAAATTTCAAATATTATATATATTATCTGTTTATATCACATTTTTCAATTTTTTCATTAATTATGTTCATCTTTACAGGTGATTTGTAAAGAAACTAAAAGACATAGAAACTTGCGGTTTGCGGCATTTGAAAGAGCGTTTTTTTCCTATAAGAATCACTCAAAAAGTAAAAAAAAAAAATTCGTCGCAGAGGTCCCTTTTCGTGGAGCAGGTCACATATATCGTTTAATATATATCGGATCATCGCCATTTAAATTGCATTGGATACTCCCCTACATTATTATTGCGCAATACCAATTTCAGCTTGAAAAAGATCTGCATTTTTAATGCAATTTGTTTTTTAAATGCATTTTTCACAAATTTGGCTACTCTCGATTTGAAAAAAGGTGCTTATTTCCAAAACATGGGATTTTTACTATTTAAAAAATCTTATTTAATTTTTCCATAGAAAAAAAAAATAAATCTGTTGAATTTACAAATAATTAGTTATATTTGAGCTAAATTTTAAATTAGTAAAATAATCTGCTAAAACAGCAAAAACATTTACTAAATATTAGTAGACAAAAAATCATTAAAAAATGTTAAATTGTTTTTTTTAGTTCTGCTAAAACAGCAAAAACATTTACTAAATATTAGTAGACAAAAAAATCATTAAAAAATGTTAAATTGTTTTTTTTTTTTTTTTTTAATGCGAATAAAAGTCTGACCTTATGAAATCAGCAGTCTACAGTTTTTTAGCAAAAATTTCTGTTGATTTTAGCAAAATAAACTGTGATTTGCATTATATTAAATTTGTGGTAAATATAACAAAAATGTTGTTAATATTACAGTTTTCGTTAGCTATTTTGAGTCTACAAATATTTAGTAAAAGTTTTTGTTAATTTTATAGAGTAAAATGCTATTTTCAGTTAACTAAAATACTCATCGAATATAACTAAAATTTTATGAAGTTAACAGATTTATTTTTGCTGTTCTTATTTTATTAATATTTAGTAAAAAAAAATCTGCTAAACTTAGCAGTTTTTCCTGCAAGGTAATTTTTAACTAATTTTTAGTAGCTTTTTCTGCTATTTTTATAGGTTTATTTCTATGAGTGTACTAAAATCTGTGTTTTTACTAAAAATTTACTTTTTTACTAAAAAGTATGCCTTTTCACTAAAAAGTAAATGTTTTAGTAACAGAAATTGTTTAGTTTCTGTTTAACATTTAAATACTCTGCAAAATAGTTCTAGTACACTCAAATAAAAAAGTCTGTAAAAGTTACAGACAAATCTGCAATTTTACAGAAAAATTAACTATTTTTAGGCCAGCAGACAGACCATTTAGCTAACTTTAGCAAAACGTGACTGTAATATCCAGAGAAAACAAATTTTATTTTTTTTAGCTTTTTCTGTTTATTTGCCTTTTTACTCATGTTTGCTTATCTTGCCATTTTTGGATTTTCCGTTTTGGTCTTAAACCAACATTTTCTTAAGATTTTTGAGCTTAAACATTGGCATTTTCAAATTTTCTGTGCTTAAAATGCTTTTTTTTTTCTTTTTTCGAAAGAAATTAAAAATTTTAAATTTTGAAAAATATACGACGAACTTCAAAAATTCTCGACACTGAGGTAAAATATTTTCAAAATTTTCTTTTGGAGGACATGATTTACTTTTTGTGTATATGTTAGTATGCATTCGCGTTAATCATTTATCTTTAACGGCGCATAAATTATTGGCGGTTTTAAGTATAACGCAAATTAAAAATATTAAAATCACAAGTTTGCTTGGATTTAATTTAAACTACATCAATTTGTAGATCTCATTGTATTTACCACATTTTGAAATATATATTTCACCACCAAAAATATAGAAATACTTATTGCAAGAAATCATACACTTAGAATACTATGTAAGTAAAGACCACTGCAAATGTAGTTAAAACAAATGAAATTTCACTTGAAGAAAGGACAACTTACATTTCAGTAAATTTAACTAACATTGTGATTTGTTTTTTACTGTTCCAAAAATTAACCACAATTGCAGTAAAAATTGAACAAACATTTACGTTTTATTTTTTTTTTTAAGCAAAAAAAACTACCGTGTAAAATGAATGTAAAATTATAATACAGTAATTTGAATTGGTTTGTTTTTTTTTTAATGAACTACAATTTTAGTCAAAACTGAGATTTCTTCTACAAATGACTGTTTTTTCACATAAAAATAAAGAACAACTACAGTTCCCTGAGTATATTAAATACTTTTACATGTTTTGAAAACATGTGTGTTGAAAAATTTGCCGCCGTACCCGTTAGGAATGGAAAAAAATTCACCTTTTTGCACTTTATACTTTCAGTCCATCGCAACACTATAGGTACCTAACTATATCCCAAGCCATGTTTTTAGTTAGTGTGGTATTTGGTATAGGTTATGGTATTTGGGACTTCAGAAAATGACAATTTTTTGGCGGGACCGTTATATGTGCTCTAGGTCCAAACATAGACCGATTCTAAACAAAATCAAAAGTCGTTGTCCTTGGTTTGATATAGGTCAGTGTTCTAAATTTTATAGAAATATTTCAGTATCTTAGGGATAACGATAGACAGTTAAAAGGGCTTTGAATCGATAATCTTAGCGTTATTGCTTCTCTGATTATAAGTCAAAAAACTATTTTATAGTTTATATTGCAAGCCAAATATCTTATTTATTCGAAATTTTCCATTTTTAGTTTTTGTAGAAAAAAAGAGATTTTTCTTTATAATATCGACACATAGGTCCAACACTACTGAACCGATTTAAAAAATGCTTTAAAAAGACATGTTGCGCATTACATGATATTTGTTTTGCAATTTGATTAATCAAAGTAACCCAGCAAAACCACGCATTACCAAATCATGGGTAAAGTAATGTATCGCCATAGGGCTTCATGCATTACTTTGCACGTTACTTCACTGATGAATTATACAGGCGATGAGCCTCAAAGTAACTCATTAACTTGTAGGGGGTAAAGTAACTGGTTACTTATATGGTGGGAAAAAGTAATATATCTATAAATAGATTTTCATAAAAAAATTAATTTTAATTAAATAAATAAATTTTTTTTTTATTAAATAAATAACATGTTCATTATGGGATTCGAACCTGGGGTCTCTGGTATTTAACAATTAGTTAGGCGAGAACTCTACCAACTGAGCTATCGATACATACAATATTTTATTGCTTAAAATGTAGATGAGTTGTTGTGCTTCGTGTTTTCGTTCGTGATATCAAAAATATACACCTTACCATTATGCTTACAAAAAATCACAAAGTAATGTGTCTATAAATAGATTTTGAAAAATATATATTAATAATTACTTTACGTTTATAATTCATGCATTATATAATAGATGATCGGTAAGGCATTATTTTATGTTTTGAAGTAATGTAAAATGTAATGAGGTCTCATTACAAGGTAATCCATGAGTGTTCAATTATCGGTAACTCATTACTTCTTGTTGGAAAATAATGATACAGGTAAGGAGTACACATTACAAGGTAATGCATTACTTTATCGCACACATTACCAAAGTTTTGCTGGGTAGCTTGATTCCAAATCGAGAATTAAAAAATAAAATTAAAAATAAAATATTTCTCAAAAACAACTCCATAGAAACAAATGTTTTATGTGAGTTTCAGTTTTAGGAGGCCTAAATAAGTAATACAAAGAAAATATAGTCTCATCTAATTCAAATTTTTGCTCTAAATTTTTGTTATATACCAGTATCTAACACGAATTTGATTCAAAACCACTGATATATTTCACTTCAAAAAACACTGTGGATTCCAAAATATAAAATTCATCAACATTCTTAATATTTTTTTTCATAAATAATTTAAATTAAAATTTACTTCATATAGAGTTCAACAGTCATAAAATTTTCCTAAAAATACGTACAAACTTTTCTTATATTAAAAATACTCGTACATTATCACTTGTATATTTTTTCTAATTATAATAAAATAATTGAACTACAGTGGGTTTACAAAATAAAATCCAAATAAGCAATCAGCACTATTTCTGAAAACAATTGTCATGATATAATTCATAAATCGATTTGTGTCTAAATTGTATTCTTCAAATTTAAATTGGGTTTAATTTTGTAGTCGGTACTTCCAAATCGATCGGATTTACTTTTGTTTAAATTTAAATTTATTCCGCATCAAAGTGAAATATGTTTTGCAGAATAGGTCTGATTGAATTTGACATTCAAACATCAATACAGCAAACTGAAATTGTTAAGTATCTTTTGCTTTATATCTAACATTTACTTGCCAATGGCGGGAAAAAGTATAGGAAAAGGTATATCGTCAATATTGTTTTTATGGGGTGTAGGCGGTCTTGGATCAGGTTCCGAACAGCCCACCAGCCAATAAGTGGTAACAGTACCTTTACCTTTAAGTTCAACTTCACCTCGTAGTTCCATTTCAAAAGTACCAAATTTATCAAAAATTACTTTGGCTGCTGAAGAGACATGTATTCTTAAGGCTAAAATAAAGTAACTATTTAAAACTTATTCTAATTAAAATTTTCTTAATTTTTCAATACTCACGCATTCCCGTTGATTCCATACGTGATGCCGTATTAACTGTATCACCAAATAAACAATAATGTGGCATCTTTTGACCTACTACTCCAGCACATACTGGTCCCGAGTGTATGCCTATGCGTATTTTTAATTGATAGTCCGGTTTATGTTTAATACTAAAACTTTTACAGCATCCAATATGGCTAATGCCATAAGTCCAATTTCTCGAGCATGATTATCTGCATTACGTTCGGGTAAACCCGATACCACCATATAAGCATCACCAATAGTTTCCACTTTATAAACATCATAAAAACCAATAATACGATCAAATGTACTATAGAGATCATTTAAAAAGTCCACAACTTCCATGGGACCACTTTGAGCACACAAGGCGGTGAAACCCACAATATCACTAAAATAGATGGTTACACATTCAAATTGTTCAGGTTGTACCATTTCACCGGCCAAAAGTTGTGTGGCCACTGGCCGTGGTAATACTTGATAGAGCAACTCTTCGGTCCTTTTCTTTCAATACTCAATTGTTCGGTTTTCTCTTCTACGAGACTTTCCAAATTGTTAGCATATTGTTCCATACGACGTAATAAATCATCCATCAAGTTTTCACAGAAGCCTCTAAAATAATCCGAAAAAAAGTTAATTCTTATTAGGACCTATTTTAAA
>CM037855.1:162234961-162266882 GCA_021234595.1 Delia radicum | reverse complement strand
TGTATGCCTATGCGTATTTTTAATTGATAGTCCGGTTTATGTTTAATACTAAAACATTTTACAGCATCCAATATGGCTAATGCCATAAGTCCAATTTCTCGAGCATGATTATCTGCATTACGTTCGGGTAAACCCGATACCACCATATAAGCATCACCAATAGTTTCCACTTTATAAACATCATAAAAACCAATAATACGATCAAATGTACTATAGAGATCATTTAAAAAAGTCCACAACTTCCATGGGACCACTTTGAGCACACAAGGCGGTGATGAAACCCACAATATCACTAAAATAGATGGTTACACATTCAAATTGTTCAGGTTGTACCATTTCACCGGCCAAAAGTTGTGTGGCCACTGGCCGTGGTAATACTTGATAGAGCAACTCTTCGGTCCTTTTCTTTTCAATACTCAATTGTTCGGTTTTCTCTTCTACGAGACTTTCCAAATTGTTAGCATATTGTTCCATACGACGTAATAAATCATCCATCAAGTTTTCACAGAAGCCTCCTAAAATAATCCGAAAAAAGTTAATTCTTATTAGGGCCTATTTTAAATTTTAAATTTTTTATATTTTAACATTTTTATGACTTGATATTTAAATAGTTTGATATTTTGATATTTTGATATTTTGATATTTTGATATTTTGATATTTTGATATTTTGATATTTTGATATTTTGATATTTTGATTTGATATTTTGATATTTTGATATTTGATATTTGATATTTTGATATTTTGATATTTTGATATTTTGATATTTTGATATTTTGATATTTTGATATTTTAATAAAATTTCCATTATAACATTTTAAAATTAAAATAACTCACTTCATTATAAGTCGCACTGTCGAACGTATTGCCACAAATGCTGGTCTATCTTCTGGATTGTCAGCCCAACATTTTTCCATTAAATCCAATACATCTGGTGGACAATCACGTTGACCCACAAAAGGACGAAAAGAAGGACTTTCATGTGACTCGACACGATTTAAAATTGTTTGGACATCCATAAATTGTCGAGCCGTCTCATAGGGACCACCACGTACAACAATTTCTTCCAATATTATAGCAAATGAATAAACATCACCCTTTTGTGTTGCCGGATTACCGGGAAACACTGTTAGAGGTAATAGCTCCGGAGCAATCCATAGAAATTCTAAACAAAAACAAACTTAACATTATATCCAAATTTATTGATTTGCCAGCCATTTTCAAAATTTACTTACTATTGAAATAATTTTGATCTTTAACAAATTCTGAGGGTGTTGTCAAAGTCCTCAAACCAAAATCGGAAATTTTCAGTACAAAACGTCCATCGATCAAACAATTGCAAGACCGTAATTTACCATGTACTTGTACATCACTATTATGCAAGTACGCCATTCCCTTGACTATATCGTGTATCAAAGACATACGAAAATTCCAATCCAATTGTATAGCCTCATTTTCTAAAACATCTTTTAAACTTCCCTTCGGACAATATTCCGTTAGGATAAGTACGGTAGGTCGTGGCAAATCTATGCATGATCCTACAAAACGTACGGTATTTTCATGACTAACATCTCGTGCCTGTTTTATTTCCCACAATAGAGTCGAAGTTATATCGACTTTTTTCTTGTGAATTTTTTTAATCGCCACACGTTCGCCTTTAAAAATACCTATTGTGGTGAAGACCTGAGTCAAAGGCAAAGAAGTGCAGCTGGCTATTGAGGCACGGCCAGAATGGATACCATATTGTTGTAGCGAAAAGTTCTGTAACAAGTTGGAAATGATTTAATTAGTTGAATTATTATTTTTTTTTTTTTGTGGTAATTTGGATTAATTCTACCTCTGCATTTAGTTTTTGCAAACCAATTTTACTGCCATATAAACGTCCTACTTCCAGTAATACATCATCGGGTCGTACTCTCCAGGACATATTGTTGAGTTCGTTGTTAAGTTTCATTTGCCTTAAAAAAATATACGTTACCTCACAATCTATGCAAACATCAAAAAATATGCAAACTGATAGAAAAACCGGGAAATTGCCGTAATATTCCTACAAAATATTTCGATTTTCTACTTTTAAATTTAAAAGTTTTAATTTTAAGTACTTCCCAAAATGTTCATCTTTAAATTGGTACAAAAATAATGTTGCAAAACAAAAATGGAATCAGAGTTCTTAGTGCCCCTTTAATAAAGAATAATTGTAACCAACTAAATAAGGACTTACGCCTACGTGGCAGAACAATACCGGCTAGACTTACAAGGAAACTACGGCGAAAGGTACACGCTGATTTACATAAATCTTATATACCTCGGTTAACGAACACAATTCGTTCCAGAAGCGTGGTCGTTATGCGAAACGTTCGTTAAGCAAAACTATTATTTCCATATATATCAGTGCAAAATAAAATAATGCGTTCCAAGTCGGAAAAAGTACACACTGACATATTTCAACATCAATATTTATTGAAAGTAATATAACATATATTTATCAACATTTTTAAGGAACTGAATATAGGACGAAATGAGACAATCTGCAATGGAAAAAAACGAAAAAATTACAAAAAAAAATAATTTTGTATGATACCTGAACGCATACCTAGTTCTTCTTTAACAAAAAACTGTCTGGAGTCGTTTGTTTTTGGCGACGCTTCAAAATTTGTTGAAAATGCGACACAGCATTATCATTGAATAAATCTGTTGCACGTTTAGCCACTGTCTGATTGGGGTGATGCTTTTTAATGTTACGTTACACTTTCACAAAAAATAACAACACGTCTTGTTAATTGTATGAACACAAGTGATGCTAAAGCTAAACACAAACAGAGAAGTTTTATGCGCAATTCGGTAGTTCCCCTTTTTTAACAAAATCAAATAATGAACATATACTATATGTTTGTATGTCTCAACACGTCTTCTTAATTGAATGAACACAAGTGATGCCAAAGCTGAACACCGACAGAAGTTTTTCGCGCAATTCGGTATTTCCCATTTTGCGTTGGTCGTTATACGAAACTTTGTTCGTTAAGCGAAACATTTTTTTTTTTAAATGTGTTCGTTGTGCGAAATGTTCGTTAAGCGAGGCGTTCGTTAACCGAGGGTCGACTGTATGCTTTAAAGGACCTGTTTTATTTTTAGGTTGACCTGTTTTATTTTATGTGCCATCTCGAAGGCTTAAAAGTGGGGTTAAATATGACCCCATTTTGAAATTTTTTAGATAATTATGGAAATTTCTTCCAAAGAAACCATAGGCAAATTTGGTATCACTGGAAAAGTATTTCAGAGTAACATCCCCTGGTGCGCTTTTTTTTTTGTAAAAATTACTATTATTGTTTTTGTTGTTCCAAAAAAATTTAGTAATTTTTGGGTGCTTTATATGGGGATGTATATCGGTACGACGTTCATATTAACATATATTAATCCTTATTAAATTTAACTCAACACGTATTTTCGAGATATGTTTGTCAAAACATAGGACTTCATATCAGACTTCATATTTTTTACAATAAATTTGTATACATTTTGGATTTTATTTTGTAAATTTGAGCAAAGATGTTTTCCAGTTTGTAGGCACATGGTGTTCAGCCATTGATTTGAAGCATACAAAAAGTGCAAAAATGATCGGTTTTTTCCAAATAATTTATTTTTCTTATATGTAAAAATAATCTTAATTTTACTTCGTATTGTGTCTTTTTTAATAAGCTTGCTAACGATATACAAGTTTATATATTAGTATCAAACATTAATAGTAAATTTAGCAAAAATATGTGTTTTGGTACTTTGCCATCCATACAAAATAGAACTTTCTGCAATTTTGGCATTCTTGTTTGTCATACATTAACGGCTATCTTCTTAAAATACGTGCAATATTCATATCAACATTTCTTTGAGTACATTAACAAAAAATATAAAATCTTTTTTATAGTAGCAATATTAACCCTCTAACGCCTGACGATGACATTTGTCATCGTTTATAAAATTGAACCCAAATGCTTCGAATGAGTGTTTTATACTTAGAAATTGATATAGTTCGATATAAAAGAGAATTAGCTAAAAGTTTTGCGAAGAAACTGTTCGTATTCAGTGCACTGTTAAAACGCGAGAAAGCTTTAAAGTTCAAATTTTGTAAAAATTCAAAAAATAATTATTTTTTAATTAACTGAGATTTCGGCTGAATTTCAGTTTATGGGGGACACCCCTAGAGAAAAAATCTGAATATGCCATCCCCTTCAGAATGTTCCCAGGAGTACGAAAATCATAATGAATAAGGGGGCTCACGCCCCCTATGGGCGTGGCAGTCGAAAAACGACCCGGCCCACATACGTAGACAATATGGGTATCAAATGAAAGCTAATGTCTTCACGATTCCAAAAATAGCCATAGTTACCAGATCGGGCGGTTTTTTGCAGCCGATACGGCCATTTTTGTTAAATAGGGGCGGGGGTGAAAAACGACCCATGCCACCTACTTAGGCAATATTGGTATCAAATGAAAGGAAATGTCTTCACGATTCCAAAAATACCCGTAGTTGCCAGATCGTCCAGAATTTGAGGAAGATATGTTAATTTTTATAAAATGGGGGAAGGACTTTTTTTTGTTTATTTCTTTTTAGCTCGGCCAGAGGCCGAGCACTCGAGATCCCCGCCGTCTAGAATTAAGACATACTGGAGTTAAAAACCCCTAAGCCCGGCCGTAGGCCGGTCACGCAGAAAAACTTTACTAAGCGAAGCCAGTATAACAAATTTTCATTAACCAATCAGAAGCAATAGCAATAACAATAGTAATCTTTTCGCACAAAATGCTCATTTTTGTTTGATTTTAACAAAATATAAGCAAAAAAAAAGGAAAAAAAAAATTTCCCCCACCCCAAATTTTGCCAAAATGGCCATATCGGCTACAAAAATCGCCCGATCTGGCAACTACGGCTATTTTTGGAATCGTGAAGACATTAGCTTTCATTTGATACCCATATTGTCTACGTAGGTGGGCCGGGTCGTTTTTCGACTGCCACGCCCATAAGGGGCGTGAGCCCCCTTATTCATTATGATTTTCGCACTCCTGGGGTCATTTAAGGGGGCGTGGCATTGTTTTTTTTTTTTTTCCAGGGGTGTCCCCCATAAACTGAAATTTTGCCGAGATTTCCAACAACTAAAACACTTATTTAAGTTGATTTAAAACTCTTGAAAATTAAGTATAAGTTAGATTGAAGTATTACCTTTAATAATCAGTCCTTATTTTTCTTCAAGGACGAACAGGATTTTATCAGGATATCTCTAAAGGACATTGTATTAACTTATAAAGTAATGGACGGATCGTTTTGAAATTTGGTATAGAGAAGACAATCAGTAATAGTAGCAAAAGTCTAAAGTTTGAACAAAAAGTATTGAAGTTAAGATACTTTTTCGCCCTATTTCGCATTTTGCAAAAAGCGAAAATCGCCATACCTTCTTAAAAAGAAGCACAAAAAAGTTTATTTTTGGATTGTGGTTATGTCTTGGTAAGAGCAATAATTTTTGGTACAAACTTTTGTTTTACTTGCATTAGTTTTCGAGATAAATTTTAAATTATTTTTGCTCATATCGCCGAAAGTAGTCAGCGAAAAACATTTTCTTAAGAGATATTATTATTTTTTTTACGAGACGAATACATGGTATGAATTTCATTGCAAAACAAAATTCGGGCATTAGAGGGTTAAGACATATCTCCGTACAAAATGTTTAATAATAAAAAGGATTCAGAATACAATATGTTGGCAGTGGCAACACATATGTTACCTATAATAATTTTGTTTTTAATATGGAATAATTAAATCAGATTTTACATAAATTTATATTGATGTTATCTTTGTTGGCCCTGCCCAAATCCATTTATCTTAAACGCTAATATTTTAAATATGTGTTTCTTCGAATAAGACCTAACTCACTGATATGGAAACTTGTGGAATTTTTTTCAGGAACACAAACCCCTTTGGCTAGAAAGCTAAAATTGTGGTTATGTGTTCTTCAAACACTGAGAAAATTTGTATGATATTAATGATTTTTTGCATTGCATCAATGAAATGTCACTGGAATTCGTCCATTGAAACTTTTGATTAATTGAATGCATTTTATTTATTACAAATATCATAAGCATAATGAAAAAATTTCATTAAAGATGGTTTCATAAAAATTATAAAACTTTTTCATTAAGCAAAAGAACTTTTTCATTTACATTGTGAAGAAAACTTCATTAGTTAAGTGAAAAAATTCTGTAAAACTCGTTCAAAAAAATTCTCCTTGTGTATAAGACCTAACTCATTAATATGGTACTTTATGGAATTTTGCCTAGGATCATGGTAAAATATGGGTGAAAAGGGGGAAAATGTCTACCCATTGGCAGCCTGTCAAACCCCTTAAAAATTAAACATTTTAAACATTTTTCTTCGAATACAGGCGCGGATCTAGGGGGAGGGAAAATGGGACATTTATTCCCACAAAATAAAAATTTTCAATACAAAAAAATTAAAAAGAATAGAAAATTTATCAAAAATACTCTAACTTCTTTCCCCAAAATCTTTTCCCAGATCCGCACCTGTTCGAATATGGCCTAACTAACTGGTATGAAACTTTTTGAATTTCTGTCAAAGAACGTAACAATAGAGGTTAAAAGAGAGAAATGTCTTCCCCTTGCCTGACCAATCACCTTTGCTAGAAATTTTAAATGTAAATTCCATCGAATAAGACCTATACTACGTTTCCACTGAACGTGTTTTGGACGTGTTTTGAAATAAAACAGGCTTTGTACATTTTTCTTATACATTTCTTTTTACCAAAACACTTGTTTTGCTCAAAAAACGTAAGTGGAAATATAGTATTAGTCATTATTATAATAGTTTTTAGAAAATAGGGGTAACAAATAGGGGTTAAAAGGGGATAAAGGCTCCCCCTTGACGGCCTAACTAAATTCCTTTGACTAGAAATATGAAATTTAAGATATTGTATATGTATATAAGTATTACGTACATATATTACCTAATCTACTGATATGATACTTTTTGAATTTCTGTCAAAGAACGTGGTAAAAATAGAGGTTAAATGAGAGAAATGTATTCCCCTTGCCTGACCAAGCATCTTTGCCAAGAAATTTTAAATGTAAATCGAATAAGACCTTATACTACGTTTCCACTGAACGTGTTTTGGACGTGTTTTGAAATAAAACATGTTTTGTACATGTTTTCCCATAAATTAAATTTAACCAAAACACATCGCACTTGATCGACAAGAGGGTATTAACTCAAAATTTTAAAATTTTCAGTAGAGTCAAAAAACTGTTTATGGCCACATTTTAACAGAATTTAAAAATTCAAACATATCACCATAAGCAAATTCCATTTGAAAATATATATACATTGTTTTTGTTTTAAATTTTACCACTCATTGCAAAAAAAAATCAATTTTTTGAGTTAATACCATTTTTTTGAAATTTCATCGATTTAAATTTATAGAATAAAACAAGTTTTATCAACAAAAATTAATAAAACAGTTTGATTATTTTTAACATAAAAAAGGCTCAAATCAAAACAATACCTTTTTTATGAAAATATACGATTCATTTCTATTTGAACTTTTGTATTGACTCGAAATAATACCTTTTTGTTGAAATAAAGGTAATCACTACATTATCATGAAAATTGTCTCAAAAGTGATTTTCGATATGAAAGAGTAATCGGAATACGTTGAAGTTTTTACAATAG
Source organism: Delia radicum (assembly GCA_021234595.1). Lineage (NCBI taxonomy): Eukaryota > Metazoa > Arthropoda > Insecta > Diptera > Anthomyiidae > Delia > Delia radicum. The sequence continues at coordinate 162,259,157 of CM037855.1, read as the reverse complement.
ATAGATATTGGTGTTGTTAGTTGATTTCTTGAAAAAAGTGATATTTTAAAAATTTTGAGTTAATACCCTCTTGTTGATCAAGTGCGACATGTTTTGTTTAAAACCCGTAAGTGGAACTATAGTATTAGTCATTAGTATAATAGTTTTTGGAAAATAGGGGGTAAAAAATAGGGGTTAATAGGAGGAGGGGAGCTCGCCAAAAATATAAAACTTGAAACTTTTTTTATATTTTTAAAAAAACTTTTAAAAGAAGGTTCTATGGGGAAAATAAATTTTTTTTTAACTAACACTGTAAGAAAAATTCCGACATTTTAAATTACACACCAGAACACCGGGACACGTAAATCCAGTGATATACTCCGTTTCAAAAGACTAGCTCAAAATCAAAAGATATTTCATTTTTTAGTTTGCATTGTCTCAAGCGATTTTTTTTATTTTATTTTAGGGAAACGACATCGGAACTCATTTTAAAATCGCTTTATTTGTAGTTTATTTGTGTAAACTTAACACTAACAATGATAATAGTCCATTTTCAGGTGATGTTTTCTAATGAAATTTGACAGTTCGAACCATATGAAGCTAAACTAACAGATGGCAGTAGAAGTCAGCGGTTATTACATTGACATTTCGAATTGAATATAAATGAATTATATCCCTCCTGAAATGGACGGCCATCTTTATTTAGACATAATCTTTAAAAACGAAGTCACGCAGAATTCGAGTGTCAAGTTTACATACTTACTGTGTAATTATTTGGCAATGGGTTTGAAAACGGAACGATTGGTCCCATAATAAGTTGAAGATAATTTAAAAAAGTTTTGAGATTATTTCTTAATTGTGTCGACTTAAATATTCTTCCGTTAATATTCTTATTTTTACCCTTTTGTGCCAGAAATAAAAACTAAAATAATAAATTCTTAATAAAATATTATAATGTTTATTAATAGTAAATAAAATAAAAGACAATTAAAAAAGTAATAACTTTAAATACTAACTAAAACTAAAAAAAAAATGTGTTAACTTTATCAAAAAAAGTCCTCAGCGAAAACTACTCATGAATTATAATTTGTATTACTTTGGCCCGAACCTCTACTATGGAAAAGGTATCGAGTTAGTTTAAGTTTTTTCTGAAAATAGATTTTAAAAAATAATAAAATAAAAACTTAATAAAAACGTATTAAAAAATTAAGTTAAAATCTAAAAATTAAGAATTTAAAAATAATATACAAAAGCCTTATCCAACAAAGTCTGAACTAATTACTTAAATTGTGTACATTGTCTGTAGTGCCAAGTATTGCCATCCCAGCAAAAAAAAATAGCTCGATTTGGTAAGCAAGTAACTGCATTTTTACTTTTCAACTGCTAAAACGAGAAATACTAAGTGGGACATCTCAAACTAAAATCATGCCTTCTGGAATTGCTTAGTTCATTAATTAATGACTTCCACATTTGCTTCTGGGTCAGCACTCTTTTTTGCTAGGATAGAGAAGTTTTACAATTTCTTTGTAAATTATAAGCAAGTAACTTATATTTTGGGTGACCATTCGTACTGATTTTATTAGTAAATGTACTGATTTTTGGTCACGTGTACTGATGAAAAAACCGTGTACTGATTTGTAAAGACATTTAAAATTTGTACTGATTGAATTGATTTTTAACCATTTTCACAAAATTGTATTTTTCCATAGAAAAACTTAAGTTTTGATCATTTTGTAAAAAAAATTCAAAAAAACTGAAAGTATTTATGTGGGAAATCCATTAAAAATATACGATTAGTTCGATAAGACATGCTTGGAATCTGAGAGGTTTAATATTTCAATATATTGGGTGCTTTTAGGACAACAAATATCCAAAAAATTTTTCTTTATGAAAAAATTTTTATAATCTGAATATTATTTGAATAGGAGCAGATGTTTAAATATTTTTTTTTTAAATTCCTTAACATGTTTTTTTATCTAATTCATAAAATTCATAATCTATATATATAAAAGAATAAGGTTACTCACTCAATCGTTGACTGACTGAAAGACTCAACATGGCCCAGTCCTATACCGCTAGGAGCTAGGAAGTTTTAATTTGGTTTGGAGGTAAATCCTCCAGCACAGACGTCCGCTAAAACGGGATTTTTTGAAATTTGTCAAAGGGAGAGGCAAAAAGGGAAAAAATCTAGACGTTGGCGGCCTGCTCATACGCCTTTGGCTAGAAATCTGTGTTAATTTGGATATGACCTAACTTCATGATAGAATACTCTTTGGAGTTTTGCCTAGAAACGTGGTAAAATAATTGCTAAAAGGGGGGAAAAGTCTTCCCATTGGCTACCTGGCTAAACAGCTGAAGCTAGGAACTTTAACTTGTATGTGTGTTCCTAATCAGGAGTAAGACATCTGTAGAGAGCAAAATTCCTACGAGAAGAGGCAATAAGGGGAAAAACTCCACCATGGCGGCCTGGCCAAACTACTAAAGCGAGGAACTTTAAATTGATTTGTGACTACCTTATCACGAGTATTGAAGGGATTTGGAAAAATTCCCACGGGCGTTGGCAAAATCTTCCCCCTTGGCGGCCTTGCGCAAAGCGCTGAAGCTAGGAACTTGAAATTTGGTATATTTATGAGTTCCTAATAATTAGAAGATTTTTGACTAAACATCGCCCAACCCATTTCGCTGGAGCTGGGAACCTGAAAGTTTGCGTATGGGACAAAAAAGAAAAAAATTCCCTTCCTGGCGGACTGCCTAAGAAATTAGAAGTTTTCAATATGTGTTCTTTCGAATATGACCTAAACTGCATGGTATGGTAGTTTTGGGAATCTTGCCCAAAAACGTGGCGCAGTAGGGGCTTAAAGGAGGAAAAGTCGCCCTCTTAGTAGCCTGGCCAAATCGCTGAAACTAGGAACTTTAAATTTTCCGTATGGATTCCTAATCAGGAGTAGAAATATGTATATATTGGAAAATCTTATGGGGAGGGGCAAAACGGGAAATAGTCTCTTATGTCTTACCTGCAAAATGTTTACCTTTTACCACGTTATGGGAAATATTGCATTTATAATAAAAAAAAATTTGACGCATTTCCTAAAAATGCATTTTAAACACATTTTCTCCATTAAAGTTGCATTAGTTGATCAAAATTACTGCGTCAAATATTTTAAAGTACTTTTTTCGTAACGTTCGCGAAATAACTCTATAATATTTTTTTTTTGTCAAAATCCGCGAAACATGTCAAATTTGAAAACGTGTGTGTCCTTTAACCTTGATAGTCATCATAATAGTCGAATTTCTTTAAAATTTTAGGGCAATATTAACTTTCAGTTTAATTAAATTAATAAATTAAAATTTTATCAAACTTCAAAAAGGTTTGTGCCGGAACTTTTTTAAAATCGTAAAAAAAATAAAATTGCGTTTCTCTATATTTTTTATGAACTATAAGCCGAGGGTAAATAAAATTTGATAATTGCAAAAAAACAATAAAAAGTTATAACCCTAATGGTCAACCTACTTATATTACCAATTTTTTGTTAAATGGATAATTTAAATTTAAAATTCAATTACTTACTTGCACATTAAATACACTACCAGAAAAGTGAAACCCAAAAATATGGCAACTGCAAATATGCCATACATTATAATCAATTCTGTAAATTAGAAATATTTAGAAACAATTTCATATACAAATTATTAAACTTAATTACCATTGCCATGACATTCTGGTGAATTACCCAAAAAACCACATTTTGGTATATCTGGCGGAGGACCTTCTCTACCGCCAGGCCAATGTATCTTTTTGCCATGTACAGCTGAATAATTTCTAAAATTATAGAGTTTTTTACTATGTACTTGGAAATATTCCAAAAAATATGTAATTTTCATACCTGTGTAAACCATAATAATGTGCTACTACCGCAAATTTTCCATTTATGGGATCTAAATCTAATATGGAATAATCAGCATCACGATCACCATTATCATCGATACGCACATGACCCGTTATACCATGAAAATCGCGATTCCACATGCGACGCGTTATGGCCATACCATCACGTATATCTTCTCCCTCACTAAGAGTCTCATTTAAAGCCATGCCCAGAAGATAGACACCATCGTAAAAAGCACCAATGAAAAAGTTTACCTGAAAACAGATTTGTTTTAGAGTTATAGAAAAAAAAAAACATATTTTGAGCTCTTTTCACCTCTTCGCCTTCACTAAATGTATAGCTATAGTTACGCAGAGCCATATCACGGACATTTTCGGAAAAACCTTGATATTTTGGACTGGATGGTTGCAAAAGCGACACGCGCAGCAAAGCTTCATAGGCTTTTCGAGCACGACTATCATCGGCATCACCCATTTCCCAATCATGATCACCCCAATAGGAACTCTAGATAAATATAAAATAATTATTTAATATTTTTAATATTTTTAATATTAAAAGTAAAAAAACTATAACAAATAGACGTTGTCAACATCGGTTATTGAATTATTTGATAAACCGGTTTTTATATAATTTTCCGTTTTTTAAAAACCGATTTTGGAGAAACCAGTTATTTGTCTCGAATAATAATAAATTTTCCAATCTGAAAATTCCAGAGAAATAAATATTTTTGGAATAATTTGTAAGAGCTTCTCGCAGTTTTAAATAAAAAAAATTGTGAAGGCGTGGTAGAGAAGAATGAGTGTATTTTCTAAAAATAATACCTAATTACATTGTAATTTTAAATTTTCTGAATCAAACTGCGCAGTTTCTGGTATTGAACCTTCGTCAGTGACCCTGTTTTTTTGAATAATGTAATATTTGTTATGTTTTTATTTGTTCGATTGCGTCTATATGAAATTTTCTGTGCAATCACTGACCGTGGGTGTAGATAAACTGATTTCTAATGCCACATGCACTCGCACTACACGTTAGACAGAGCGCTTTAGCTCACTGATCTATCGTCAGGTCAAGTTTTTTGTGATTAAAACTAGTTTTATTCAATACTACAACTGTTGTGTTGTTGGAGTTGTACTTCTGAGAGATTAACATAAACGTTGCTCTTATGGACTAAAATTGATGCACATTTTTTTTTAAATACTTTTTGTGTATTGTGCTCTATGTTAGCTAATTTTGATGTCCATCTCGCGAAGTAACGCTACACAGAGAGAATTACTTGGACGATTTTTAATGAACATTTTTCACTAAACTAAGAAAGTGTTCTTTCTTCACAATCTGACAATTTCTTAATTTTATGAACAGCTGCAGTAATTTAATGAAAAGTTTCAATGGACGATTTCCAGCGACAATTCATAGATCCAATGGAAGATTAAAATTTTCTCAAAATACACGAAAACCGTAAAGTGTATAAGCTTTTGTGTCCTTTAAGATCGATACGATCGTTAGAGCCAAATTACTTTACAATTTTTGAACAAAAAAAAAATCCTAAGTTATGTTTATGCGGAAATGTTTTGAAAATCGCGAAAAAGTTATATAATGTTTCTTACTATTGTTTATGGACTTTGCGGCTACTTAGGATAGTTAAAATTTGATATTTCCAAAAAAAAGTCAAAAGTATTGTATTTTGTATTGTTTTTTTACTTCTTTTTTGAGTTTTCAAATGGTACCAGATTCGAAATTTATATTCTGAAAATTTGAGCCCGTCAAAAAATTACCCATCTAGCGTAAGTTTTTAATATTGAAGTTTTCAACATTGAAGTTTTGAATATTTTCGAAAGTAAATTTTGCTTAATGTCTCATTTAATAAATGTTTATGGCCCTTTACCAATTAAAATTAGCAGTATAACGTTACCTAAAATGCAAAAGAACGTAACTAACATATTCACTTTTTTACAGGAGAAGCAAAAAACGTCCACAGATGTTTTAACAATATCGTTAATAAAACTGATAGTTTTAATCATAGAACCAAACAATTTTGTGGAGAAATGTAGCTCTACTCAGTGCTTTATAATCACTCAACCATACTTTAATATTTTACAGGGCAACCAAAAAATGAGTGAAAACAAAAACATATAAAATTCGAACTTTATTTATAAAACCGCAGAAGTCCAAAACTTTGTTTAGGCATGTAGTTTAGCCAAATCAATCATAATCATCAATAAAACCGGTTTCGGAAACTTTGTTAGTTACGCCATTTTGCATTCAGGTGGCGATATGTTATTAGTAATATATAAAAAATGAGAATAATGAAATTTTTATTCGAAAAACTTCTCAATTCAACAAAAAAAATGCTAGAAAATAGGAAGAAATTTACGAATTTTTTCGTTTCAAACAGCCTCAAAATCTTAAAACATAAATTACAAAAAATAACATAAATCACAGATTTTTAAAGTATGTAATTTCTGCCAAAAATTCCCATTAAGAACATGAGATAATCTACCATAATTCAACGATAAATAAGAGTCGATAAAGGAAGTTGAAAAAGTAAAATGTTAATAAAATCGTGTTTACAAAATTAGTTATTTAACAATAATTTCATTATTAAAGTTGTTTTTTTTTACCGATTTATTTAAGAATAATAAGAAAAACATTGTTTTTATATTTTTCAATTTCCTTCACCTTCTCTTTCGTGAAAGAAATACACGGCACCGAGTATGCATACATAACCTTTAAATTGAGATAAAACAAAATTTAAAGTCTTAATTTTTCAATGAGTTGTGATGAAAAACCCATGTTTTGGAAATCAGTACAAAATTTTTTTTTTATAAAATTTTCATTAAGGGAATAAATTAATACCCGTTAGAGTATTTTTTTGGTATTTTTTTTTAATATGGGCAAACATTTTTCATCATAACACACTTAAAAATTGAGATTTTCAATCATAACATGTAATATTTTTAGATTTTTGGTATTTGTTTTAAAGATTTTTAAGTTGTTTGAAAAGAAAAAATCGAAAATTGTGCCCTATTTTCTTGTATTGTTAGTTGTATTGCGAAGTTTTTTGAATTGAGATTTCATTGTTGGGATTATTTTTTTTTTTGTATAGATAACAACAAAGACTGCAAAATTTAAGCTGACAGTGGGCAAAAAAAAAAATAATTAATAAGTGAGATATAAAGCAAAATGTTGCACTCGAACATGTTGAAAACTTCAACGCGCTTACGCTAGCTGGATAATTTGTATAGCCTGCTGCAATTTTCAGATTATACATTTCTAAATATATGCAAACTTTTAAGCCTGGTAGCATTTTGGAATTAAAAAAAATTAAACACTTTAACATACCAGCGTAAGTGGTTATATAAGTACATACGTGTTTGGTAATGACAAGTACCTAGTCAGAAAAATACAATCGGTAGAATGTTGGCAAGGCGTTGTAAACGATAGCGCATACGTTGGCTAAACGACTGAATTTCATCTTTTACGGGGTTTTTTTTTTAACGTCGAAATGATAACACCTTTAAACGGTGCTACTACTTTTCGACGTTGGCAAAACGTCGTCAATACAAAAAATCCAGTACTCCAAAAATGAAAAATTCAGTATTTTGCAGATACTACAAGTACCTAAAATTCAATACTTTTTCTGTATCAAAAATTCAAAAAAAATTTACATTTCCAGTAGGTACTGAAAAAATTAAAATTGTTCTCAAAAAAGTTGTCAATAATTACAAAAGTTATGCAAATAATTCAATCTGACCATTAAAAGGAAAATCATTAAAAAAAAACTGTTGTAAGTTCACCTGACTTGAATCCGAATCTGTAAATTTGAACCTGGAGTCTGACTTCCCAAAAAGTTCAAAAATGCATTAGAAATTGACAGCTAAAATGTTTTAATGGTCCAAATTATTATGTTACCAGTCCGCACACATCAAATACAAAAAATGTCTTAGGGGAATTAAAAATTTGAAAATATAAGAATATTTTGATCTCAGATTGAAATTAAAATTTTTAGTTTGGCCAAAAATATTTTTTTGTGAGACATGAAGTGGAATACATAATATTTTTTTTTATATAAATCTGGTTTGAAATGGTTGTCCTAATTCATGGTATCGAATCTGAAAAAATGTCATAACGATATGGAGAAATATGGTTTGATTCATATCTAAGTGATTTTGAAAAATTACAAATTTCAGCCTTTTTAAAAAGTGGTTTAAGTTTGCGGGAAATTGATAGAAATATAAAACGTTCACATGTGGTTTTCACAAATTTTGCAAATAATCAAAGTGCTTATGATAAAAATAAAACAGGCTGCCTGAGGGCGCTTTTTGTTTTGACGGTATGGTTGATTTTCAAGCACCAGAATGAATTCTTCTGTGTACATTATAGTAACAGGTGGCGCAAAAATAACCTTCCGATGTTTTTTGGCTGTAATTTAAAAAAAAAATGAAAAACTTTGATTCTTCTTGTGGATTGTTTTTATTTGGTATTTTAATTTTTTTACATCAATTCGAGAATATGATGTCATGTAAATGGCCGCCGCCACAGTTGATTGTCATTTGAGCCCTTTTTATGGCATTTTCCATCACTTTGGCCAAAACTTCCGGCGATAGGTCCTCACATTCTTGACGGATATTGTCTTTGAGAGCTGCAAGAGTCTGAGGCTTGTTGACATAAACCCGCGACTTTCAAAAAGCCCCACAAAAAGAAGTCTGGAGCGGTCAAATCAGGCGATCTTGCTGGCCAGTGCAAATCGCCAAAACGGGATTTCCTGTTGGAACCACATGTTTTCCAATCCCAATTCATCAAGTTGCGGCAAAAAGAACTCGTTGATCATTGCTCTGTAGCGCTCACCATCCACAGTAACCGTTTGGCCCGCGACGTCTTCGAAGAAAAAAAGGTCCGATGACTCCTCCAGCGAAAACAGAACACCATACAGTGACTTTGAGCGGGTGTAATGGCTCTTCGTGGGTTACACGCGGATTTTCAGTGCCCCAGAAGCGTAAATTTTGCTTATTTACGTACCCGCTAAGATGGAAATGGGCCTCATCACTCATGATTATTTTTGATGAAAAATAATCTTCCTCTTGGTGGTGATTAAGGATGGCTTGAGCGTATGTTACACGCGATTGGCGGTCAGCAGCTGACAGCTGATGCACCGTCTGGACTTTGTACGGAAACATCTTCAAATCTTGTACCAAAATTCGCTGTAAAGACCGTCGACTGATACCCATTTGCGTGGCACGTCGTCTTGTCGATGTCGACGGCGCTTCCATGACATCCTCGGCTACAGCAGCAATATTCTCTGCAGAACGGCTACTCCGGGGTCTGCCACGCCTGGCAGACGCCACCTTGTATAAGAAAAGAAAGTGGTGCCATTTATTGAAAATAGCAACGAAGAAGAATTCATTTTCGTCAGACGATCGAATGGCTACACAGAAAAAATTATGGGCTAAAAATATCTAATTAATCGATTGTTTGAATATCAATGGCAATTTAAACAATTTTTTTAATTGATTCAATTAAAAAATTTATTGAATTTTGTAATATATCTATACAGTGTTGACAACATGTAAACAAATTTAAAAATTTTGCAAACTATTTTTTTTTATTTTATTTAGATTAAATAATCAAACAAAGGTTTAATTATATCAAAATATTGTAAACAAAAAGAAAAACAATCGCAAATGATTAACTTTTGATAAGTTGAATAGTTTACCCATTTCAAATACACGCAAAATCGTAGTTATTTCACTAGAGTTTGCAACACTCTTTTTGTTGAGATATTCGTGTACGCACGAAAACTTAATTTAGTTTCGTGTTTTATCTGTGGTAATAAAAATGCACATGTGGATTTAAATAAACCTTATCGAAAAAGGACAATTAAACTATTATTTTTGTAAATAATTAAATTTTCAATAAGTATAAGTGTCATTAAACTATCATTTTAAAGTTGTGTGTGATTTTTTTAAGAAAGCAATTCAATTACAAGAAAAAGTTTAGGGCAAGGCAAGCAAAACAAATATTTTGTATTTACTTTTATTTGTTTTCTTATAATACATTTTTATATTAAAAAGCTTTAATTTTATTATAAATAAAGTGTTAATTTAATTTACAAACCTACATTTCTTTTTTTATTTAATGGGGGCATATAACAAAAATAAAAAATACGAGTTTTCAATTAAAACTACCATTGTTTTCTTCTCAAGTTTCAATTAAAGTTTTAATCAATTTAACTTAACTTTTTCATTGAGGTTGTAAAGAAAAACAATAACTCTTTTAATTGATATTATTATTATTTTAATTGAAAGAGTTTTAATAAACTGTGTGCAAATTTTTTTAGTTAATACTATCATTTCAGTGGTAGGTGCAAAATCAATTAAAATATTAATTGATTCAATAAAATTTTTAATTGAAACCCGTTTTTAGTTTTTTCTGTGTATCATCAAAAAATATAAAAGTATTGGAATTTCCCACATGTTCTCCGGATCAAAACCCCATTCGAAATATTTGGGGAGTATTAAACCGTAGCGGTTTTCATCTAAAAGATGCAGTTTTTGATGTGTGGAGATCTGGAAGAACTTCGAATAAATCTGGTAAACAGTATGTCTGGTCAAATGTTCGAGTTGATTAAAGAAAGGAGGCCTCACGCATTAGTAAAACTGTTGCTTTAAAATATTTTTCTTAAATTTTTGTAAATTTAGATATATTAAGTTTTTTTTATTATAAATGAATTGCTGTTTTGTTAATTATTATTAATTGTAAATTGCTTTTACATTTATGTCGAATAAACTCTTCTCCTTTTTTTTTAACTTGCGAAACTTAGTGAAATTAATGTGTAATTATAGTTTTGCAACGCAGTGTACTACAAAATATACACGTATAAAACAAATTTCATAAATTTAGAAATTTTGTAAATAATACAAAAAACAATTTCGTAAATAATTTTTAACACAAAATACAAAAAAAAATTGTAAAATATAAATTATTTGGATTTTGACTAAATGCTTGTATATTTACAAATATATTTTGTAGTTTTACAAAATTTCGTAAAATATATAAATAAAAATTTTGCCGTTGGAAACGAAATAACATTTTAGTTTATTACAAAATTTTTCGTAATGTCACAATAACCAAAAACTTTCGTAAAATAAATGAATATATTTGACCTATGGATTAATATGAGTACAGATACGTTTTTTTTTGATAAACTTTTGAGTGATCCCAAATTGTATTTGTTTTCTTCATAAATCAAACAGTTAATAAGATAAAGGCAACTAAAGATTTTTATGCAAAAGTCGGTTTGTAAGATACATAAGAGAAAGCAGATTTATTGAGACAATCGAATTTAAAGCCAACTAATTTATTTAGTTGTGAAATTTAGCTTAACTCTTTAAATGCACAGGACTCTCAGAGGCGGTCTTCGTATGTTAAACTGATTTTTACAAAGACCTTTAGTTATCTAAATAAATCAAGTTCTAAGTCGTTCAGATAATACTACGTTTCCACTGAACGTGTTTTCAAATAAAACATGTTTTCCCATAAATTTGTTTCTCCAAAACATATGTTTTGATGAAAACACGTAAGTGGAAACATAGTATAAGGGTCAGATTAATTTTCTTACCTGAAAAATCTCCACATCCAAAAATACCCAATCACCATTAGTCATACCCAGGGAGTAAGCAGCCAACATAAATTTTCTCACCAAAGTTCCACGAACAGATAGAATAACAACTAAAATAGACAAAAACAAATGAAACTTAACAAAGAAAATATTCCTATGGGCTCCCTTCAATATTAATGAAATTTTGAAATGTGTTAGAAAAGAAAAACAAGACACGAGTTTTTTAAACGGCCTCACATTTAGAGGTTACGAAATGAGGTAAAAAATTACCCGGTTTTCATATGAAAACACATTGTTATAGAACTAAAGAAAATACAAATTTTTATATTCATAGATAACCAATAAACTAAAAATTCGTTAAAATTAACTTAAATTTTGTTTGAACACAAATACATACTAATTTCAATTAATTCACGAAAATTTTCTACATTTATTAAAAAAATTTTAAATTTAATTTTCTTTTATTCTAAAAAATATAGACTTCAGACATATGAAAAAAATCAACTCCTATTTGGGGTATTAACATTTTGTCAAGCTAAATAGTTTTCATTTGTATGTCAGTCAAGAAACCCATTTGTTAGTGTTTGTAGTTCTAATATTTTACTTTAGAAAGTGTCAAAAAACAAAAACTTAGGTAAGCTAAAAAAATGTATAAATTAGAGAACGAACAAATGATATATGTCAAAGTACTATAGTACTTATCATCAACAAAGGGAACTTTGTAATATTACAAAATAAATAATATATGTAATTTATACTTGCACTGCTATTTTTTATACTTGACCTAAATTTTTTGTTTTAATTCAAAACAAATTTACTTTTTCTTATTTCTAATCCCGGGAAATTTAAAAAAATTTTGGAAAAATTCAATAAGTTGTTGCATTTTTCCAGTAGTGGGGCAGTTTGCTGGGAAAGTCCTTATATTTATATTTGCATTTATTCTGAATTTCAATAATTTCCATACACTTAGAATAATATGTAGGTAAAGACCACTGCAAATGTAGTTAAAACAAATTTGAATAAAGGACGACTTACATTTCAGTAAATTTAACTCACGTTTTCATTTGTTTCTTATTGTTCAAAAAATTAACCACAATTGTAGTAAAAATTAACCACATATGCAGTAAAAATTGAACAAACATTTATTGGTTTTATTTAAAAAAAAAACTACGGTATAAAATGAATGTAAAACATACATCAGGACTAATTATTTACGATTTCATTGATATCAATTGTAATGAAATTATTTTCAATAGCATTTTTTTAATTAATGGTAATGAATTTCATTGATTAAAGATAATAATTTTGAATTTCATCACTTTTAGTAATGAATCAATTAAAGGAAGCAAATTACAATTGACATAATACAAATATGCTGGGACTGGGAAAGATTACGATAGATTAATTTTTTATGAAAAAACAACAGGGTGTCTTCAATTATTTGTTTACCCAAATACGTACGTGAAAATACCAATTTAATTACTCCGATAATAGAATGGAACATTGGTCCAAAATGGAGTGAAACGGGGAACGAGTGGAATCGGAACACTTAACCCATTTGTGTTGTAGTTATTGCATGGTTTCATTAAGGTTTGCAAAAATGTTGCCCGTTTTGCGATATCTCGCTAAGTTTTAGAGATACGAGCCATTTTTTAAAATGACGATATTTGAGAGTATCTCTGAAACGAAGCGAGATAGAGCAACACGCACACAATTTTTGCTCCATGGGAGTATTCATATGCCCTTATAATTTAAAGAGGCTAGGGAGAGAGATCCCGAGTGATTTATTTTAATAAAACAACAGATGATTTCACTTTTGTTTACTTATTTACGTGATAATATAAACATAAACATAGATAATAGAAAGTTGGTTCCTCGTTCCATTTCGTTTCCCGTATTCAGTATTACAATTTACACATCCATTTTTTTTTTTTTTTTTTTGTAAACAAATGCTTATTTTGGTCATTTGTAATTAGTTTTTTAGGCATTGTGTGATTTCATTAGCATAACTAGGACAAATTCTAATGCTAAAAAATTTAATTACAATTAAATGGTAATGCAATTTTTTTGGCATTAGCATTAGTTAACTAATGCTAATAAAATTCAAATGATAATAAAAAAAACCCAATTATGATGTAAAATCATAACACAGTAATTTTATGTGGTTTGTTTTTTTTAAATGAACTACAATTGTAGTCAAAACTGAATTTTCTTCTACAAATAACTGTTTTTTTCACTTAAAAATAAAGATGCTGTATTAAAAACTCAAACAACTACAAATATTTACAGCAGAAGTTCCCAGAGTGTACACTTACTTACCTCTTGCATACATACTAGCATCGCTTAAATATATTTCATACGGTTCCTGTTCATTACCATTCAATTCACGTACAAAACTCAATAGTCCCTCCTGCCTCAAACCATACTCCAAATTCTTACCCACTGTTAGCGAAAATAAATCAGAACGATCAACCAGCAGAGCAACATGTTTCCAATTAAATTGACGAAAGACACTGGCAAATACTAATTTTAAACGACACTGGCAATAGGACATGCGTGTTAATGTTGGATATTTGGTTTTATCTTTAAACATGCCCTGCAAAAAAAAAAAAGAAACAAAATTAAGCGCAAATAATGATTTACGACATTACGACAGTATTTTAGTAAATAAAAAAAAAAAAATATTAAAATAAGTTGATAGTACTTTAATAACAACCCAGCAAAAACTGTACTGTCAAGGGATGATTCTAATCGAGGAATGATTCATCGATGAATTTAAATTTGGCTTGTCATAGGAAGCAATCACTCTTTTAATGTTTCCTAGAAGTATGTTATGCCTAAATAACTTCCAAGAAGTTGTTTAGGCTGAAAAACTTAAAAAGAATCGCATTTGGAATGATGATGCCCTCCTATGACAACCCCATAATTCATCGATGAAAATCCCAAATTAGAACAGAAACAATTTTTGGTGGGAAATCTAGAGATTATGATTAATACTCACACCCTAGAGATTTCAATTATATGCAGTCATTGTAGTGTGTGTATGTATAAAATGTATGTATTATGTTGTATGTTTTGTATATTTAACGCTGTTTCAGTTTCAATTTATGAAAATGTCATTTTATATTGTGAACTAGGATTAACTAATATTGATTATGGTTATTAAAGCGTTATTGAATCTAATAGACTTTACAAAAGATTTTTTTCTTTCATGTCAAAAAGTTTTTTTTAAAAAATTTTATAAAATGAAGAGCGTCATGTTAATTAAGAATTTGTTTTAAATAATTTTTTAATCATTGGTGTAGCTAGACAAATTTTTCTAGGGTGGGAGGGGAGCACAGGACATACAATAACACAAAATTATTTTTAATATTGCTTTTTTATTGAAAATCAAAAAAAAATGTACTTTTTCATATTCAAGCTATGAATGCCGAATGATTTTTAATGCTTTAATTATAGTGTCCCTCACTTGTCCTTAAACGGGAATTTAGAGTGGCCTTTAAAACTTGGATTTTTTTAAATATTTATGAATTTAACGCATTCCTTATGTTAACAGCTACAAAATTAATGTTTTTATTTGTTGGATAGTTAGTTTGGGTAGTAATCTTCCATTTTCGGATATTGTTGCAATAATACACTGAAAAAAAAAATTGCAACAACAAAACTTGCCATTCAACACAGTTGTTAATGACTTCAAAATCTAAAATTCTGCGGTGGTACGTGACGACCGCATTTTTCGTTCACAAGAAAATTTGGAAAATGTTAAAAAAAAAGCGAAAAAATTGAAAAAAAAATGCGTTCTTTTCACCTTCCTTCTCATATTACTTTTGAAGTAGGAATGTAATCTTCAAGCACCACCGCAGAATTTTAGATATTATAGTCATCAACAACTATGTTGACTTTCAAGGCATAATATTCAGCCCTATTTGTGCCGTATAAAAAACATTAAAACCAGTTTTTTTTGGCAAATTTTATTAAAAAAAAATAGAGTGAATATTTTAAAAATCGGGAATTTATGCTACTGAAATGAATTATACATTAGTAATTAAGACCATAGACACTGTTTTTACTTTGGAGAACAAAATTCCTTTCCATGGGTTAAGTAAATATACTTATATTTCATTTACTATTGTGATAAGGCGGCAGTAGATATTCTAGCCGGCACCCTATGCATGATTATTAATTATCAATATCTTATTATCTGTTCTCAAATGATTTACTAAATAAAAAACAAACGAAAAAAATAAAGGTCAACAGTCGTTTACTTGACTTTCAATTAATCAATAAAATAGATAATATTCAAAAGTTGTCATTTTACCTTGTCTTCCTCAAATTATTTCATTGTAAATAGTCCGTTTTAATTTTTATGAGTTCATATGTTCAGCAAAAATACTAGCCAAAGGATTTTGTACAAAGTTGCCAAACAATATTTGGTCGAATTCTGGAAATTTAAAGGTCAAAATTTTGATTTTCTTTAATAACCTTAAAATAGCGGTAATTTTGTAAATAACGGAATTATGAAAAAGTCGCAGAACAAAAGTTGCTGCCCTAAAGGGCCATTTTCAACAATAAAAAAGTTATTTTTCTCAAAAAGTCCATTTTGGCAGAATGCTAAATTTAGTACAATAAAATCACATTTCCTTTAAGGTAAAATTATTTTTTAAATTAATATAACCCAGCAACATTTTTTATAACAGATTACTTCTGAACCTGTTCCAGAACAGCTTTTTTACCACCTGTTAAATGGAACCGGTCCTAGTACAAGTCAAAATTTTAGGTTTTACTCTCTGAGAACCAGTTCTATAACTGGTTTTAGAACCGGTTCTACAGCAACCAGTTCTTGCTTGAAGATAAAGAACCCATTGCAGATAGGACAAACTCCATACCAGACATGGGCAGCATCAATTACATTTCACAATCAGTCACTTGTGAAATTTGTCATATATTTAATAATTGTTGGCTTAAACGCTTCCTTGGAAAATCTTCAATTTTATCAATACCAGACATGGGACACAATACCAATATTTGTGCATTTAATTACAGGTCAATTACTTTTTTACGTATAATTACATGTAATTGGGTGTAATTGAGTAATTGCCCAGTACTTAAATTCTCAGATATTGTTACAAATTTCCATGTTTGATATTAAAATTTTTACAAATTTTCTAAGAAAACGTTTAAGCCCACAAGTGTGAGCGTAGCTCTGAAATTATTAATGATATTGCAAAATTTTACAAGTGAATGATTGTGAAATGTAATTGACACCGCCCATATCTGGTTTCAGTTGTTTAAATCTGAATATTTATTTATTCGAAAACATTATCATAAAATTGATAATGTAATTTTTAAATAAAATATTAAATTAATTAAAAATTTTTTTAAAAGGAAAGAAAATGCAAAAAATAAATTAAAAATTTTTTCAACAAAAAAAATACTTTGACTTTAATATGATATTTTTTTTTATTATTATAAAAAACATTTTGAAAGAGTATGTAATTTTTTTTTTGTAAAAATAAAAGAACGGATCAAGAACTTTCGAAACTTGTAAGTAGAAAATTACTCCATTTTCTTTTTTTAATGTGAAAAATTAGCTATTTTCGTGTACAGCGTCAAGTTGACTCTATGTTTCTTCAAAAAAAAATTTTTAAATCAATTCGCACCAATATATTGAAAAAAAACTCTAAAAAATCGTGAAAATCCGGTAGATCAAATTGTGTATTACAGTAGGATTGATATTGTTTCAGCAACAAATAAAAATTATAGTTTCAAAAAATCTTAACCCGCTAAATATACAGCGTAACAATAAAAATCAGCCTCAATGGTTCCAATAGGAAATGAAAGTATACCATTAAATAAACCAAATCGCCAAAGGGTTTTGCAAAGTTAGTTCAAATTTCTTTTTTATAGCCTCTTGAATTTGGAATATTTTTAACAATTTTTTCACTATGAGCGAGTACTTATTGATTCACTGAACTCAATGTCGAAAAAATATATTTTTTCGTATACTTTAACAAATAGTAGACGAGACAGGTAAAGATATTCATTTAATGTCTTCTTCAGGTAAAAATATACATTTAATGTCTTCTTCGGAAAAATGCCAAATAATTCTAGATCAAATGAAAATGTATATGCTACTGAATAGTGGAATTCATTTACGGAAAGTATTCTGAATATTTGTAAAAAATATAATCGATTTTTAAGAAAAATTTTTTATTATTTTTTTCTGCAATTTTGTATGTTGTCATAAATGTGACCAGTATTCAAATAATGCATGGAAAGAGAGAGAGCATTGCGTTAACCCATAAATTGTCCGAAATTTTACCTCGTCTCAGTGAAAGCAAACTGAAATAAGGTAAAACAGGTTGTAAAAATAAAGATACTTAACTAAATTTGGCTTAATTGTATTCCTTTAAAGCGTTTTGAATTCCAAGATATAAGAAAACTGTTACAGATTAACCCTCTAACGGGTAAGGCAGCCTCAGGGCAGTCTTCATAAAATTTATAACAAATCAGCGTTTTATACTTAGAAATTAATATATTCCGATAGAAAACTAAATTTGCTAAGTATTTTGCGAAGAAATTTTTCGTGTGCCGTCCACGGTTTGAAAGCGAGAAAGCTTCAAAATCAAAATTTCGTAAAATTTCAAAAACTAATTAGTTTTTAAAAAATATAGTTTTGAAAAATCTAAAAATCCAATTTAAGTTGACTAAAAACTTTTTATAATAAAATATAAGTCAAATTGAAGCTTTATCTTTAATAATAAGTCCTTACTTTAGGACTTACAGGATTTTATCAGGATTCCTCTAAAGGACATCGTCTTAACTTATAAACTAACAGACGGATTTTTATGAAATGTTGCAGAAAGAAGACATTAAGTTTTAATAGCAAAGCGTTGAAGTTTAAACAATATAATTTGAAGTTTAGATACTTTTTCGCCTAATTTAGCTTTTTCCAAAAAGCGAAAATAGGAGCAGGAAAAAAATAGCTTTTTCGAGCGTGGTTTTATCTTGGTAAGAGAAATATAATAACTTCTCTTTTACATGCTTTACTTTCCAAAATGCACCCTAAAATATTTTGGCTCATATCGCCTAAATTAGGCAACGATAAACAATTTTGTTGAAGAACTTATTATTTGTTTTTTATGTGGAGCACATGGTATGACTTTCGTTGCAAAACATCGTTTGCCAGTTAGAGGGTTAAGACATTTTAAATTATAGATTAGAGGGCACAATAAGTGTCCAAAAACTTCAGAAAGAGCTTACCTACCGTATTTCGTCCAGAAATTGCCACGAAATCGATCAAAAATATGTTAATGGGCGTACAAATGGGTTAATAGGGCGTTATATTTATATTATGACATTAAGTTTAGCAATATGCAAAAAAAAACAACTTTTTCATTTTCAAGCTATTAATCCCGAATGATTTTATATGTTTCGGGGGTAGAGTCAGGTACCCTACTTGCTTATTAGAATGCCACTCACTTGTCCTAAAACGGATATTTAGGGTGGCCCTTAAAACTTGGATTTTTTGACTTTTTATGAATTTAACGCATTATTTATGTTAATAGCTACAAAATCAATGTTTTTATGTGTTGAATAGTTAGTTTGGGTAGTAATCTTCCATTTTTGGTTTTTGTTGGAATAATACACTGAAAAAAACAAAGTGGCAACAACAAAACTTGGAAGTAAGAAAATACTACTTCTAACATTTAGCGCCGCACAAATTGGGCTGAATATTATGGCTTGCCATGCAACACAGTTGTTAATGACATTAAAATCTAAAATTCTGCCGTGGTGCTTGGCGATCGCATTTTTCGTTTACAAGAAAATTAGGAAAATGTAAAAAAAAAGGCGAAAAAAATGAAAAAATGGGGTTTTTTGACTTTTATTCACTATAACTTTTGAAGTAGGAATGTTATCTTCAAGCACCACGGCAGAATTTTAGATATTTTAGTCATCAACAACTATGTTGTCTCCCAAGGCATAATATTCAGTCGAATTTGTGCCGTATTACAAACAGTACAGCCTATTTTCGACAAATTTTATGAATTGATTAAAAAAACAGGGTGAATTTTTTAAAAAAACGTAAATTTATGCTACTGAAATTAGTTATACATTAGTTATTAAGAACATAGACACTGTTTTCACTTTGGGAAACAAAATTAATTTCCATGTGATAAGTACATATACTTATATTTCATTTACTATTGCGATAAAGCGGCAGTATATATTTTAGCCGTCACCTTTGCGTGCTTATGAATTACACAGCCTCACAAAAATATAAAAAAGGTTCTGACCCAGAAATTAGAGCCACCAATCCTTATGTATTATGACCTCCTGAATGCGATGCCGCTTTAAGAATTGAATTATATCGTTGGGTTTTCATGTAATTTACAAGCAAAGTCCGCAAAGTGAACTTACCTAATTTGTAAATTTGACCATGCTAAAAAGTGTTTGTTTAAATCCATGTTACTTTTAAAATTTTTGACAGATTTTATTAAAACACCTCTTATTTTTTTCGTAATAAACCAGACTTGATCTTATATAAGAAATAAAATTTTAAAAAATTTTAACTAACAAGAAGTCAAATTTACAAAGAAACCGGGTAGGTTCACTTTGTGGACTGTCCTTGTAAATTACAGAAAAACCCAACAATACAATTCTAGTAAAATAACTAACATTTTTTTCGCAAAACTAAAATGTAAACTTTAATGATCAATTTAATAAAACTTACATACAAATTTTAATATAAATTTGGTACTATCTCATTATCTTATAGATCTTTTCTTTCTCATTCGGTTATTTTTCATCCGATTTTCAAGTTTTTTTTTTGTTGGAAAGGTATTCAATTACCTTTCTAATTGTTGAATTTTGTTAGTACAAATTATTGCCGCTAGATGGCGTAAAATTCATTTCTTTTAAAAAATGCATCAAAACACCCTGTATTTGCAAATATTTTGAGTTCATATGTTCTGCAAAAAGTACTCGCCATATGATTTTGTACAAAGTTGTCAAACAACATTTGGTCGAATTCTGGAAATTTAACGGTCAAAATTTTGATTTTCTTCAAGAACCTAAAATAACGGTAATTTTGTAAATAACGGAATTATAAAAAAAGTCGCGGAACAAAAGTTGCTTCTGATACCCTAAAGAACCATTTTCAACAATAAAAAAGTTCTTTTTCGCAAAAAGTCGATTTTGGCATATTGCTAATTAAGTTATGTTTATTGTTATTAATTCGGTGTCTTAAACTGACATCGAATTGCTCATTCAGCGAACAATTTCTCGTCGGTATAACGGGAATACATTTGTTATTTGTTCTACGTGGGGTAAACGGGATCACAATTTTTTGTTTTCAATCATTATTTTTTGTTTTTTTTTTATGAGTAAGTAGCAAATGAATTCGTTGTAATTTCATGTTATTCACAATGTTTTTTTTTTATTAAAAAGCAAATTAGTTTAAATTTATTGATAATATAAATTATTTAACTTCTTTTTGACTTTTTGCTTGTTTTTTATTTTATTTGCTTGTTAGTGACGCCACTTAACGGAAAATAGATCTGTCAGCATGTTTGATGGCAGACACATGTCAGACATCGTTGTGAAAACAAATCTGCTAACAACGTTGTTATAACAAAAACAAAACATGGACTAGAATGGTCCACACAACAGAAATCTGTGTTCGAACAACAAATTGTTCGCTTAATGAACAATTCGATGTCAGGTGAAGACATCAAATAACTAACATATCACACTTGTCATTATGACATTGCCACATGTTGACTTATTTTTACATAATTTAATTTATGAAAATTAGAATGGCTCAATTTAGGAATGTGGAGTATATAAAACTATTTTTTATATAAAATACCAAATTATTAAAATAGACAATTTTATTTCTAAAAATCAAAAATTATTTAAGTTTTTTCAAAATTAAATGTATTCACAAGTTGCGGTTTTCATTTTTAACCACAACTTTTCTATTCCAGTCTCAGTAAAAATTCCTTCAATCTCCTAATTCGATTCATCGTAATGTATATTTAGCCCCAGTTATTATAAAGCAAACGGAAGAATTCCTCTAGAGGAAATACACAAATTCCTCTAGCAGAGGACAGGGCGTAAGTGACAGTTATCTGACAAAATCATATAAGAAATTTAAAATCAAGAGTATGCACAAATAAAACAATATATATCCGTACAATGATAAAAAAAAGTTAGTGAAATTGTTTGATAAAACTACTAAAAATTAGTTGAAAATGACGTAGCAGATAAAATTGTCAAATTTAGCTGATTTTTTCGCTAAATATTAGTAAGATAAGTATAGCAAAAATAAATGTGTTTCTTTGTACAAATATTTAGTTTTATATATCTAAATTTTAGCTAATTTAAAGTAACAAATTAATCTGCTAAAATCAGCCAAAAATTTGCTAAATATTATTAGACAAAAAATCATAAAAATGTGAAATTTTTAACGTTTGCTTTTAGCATTTTTTAAAATCAAGTTTGATATAATTTTTATTAAAAAATAAAAAAAAATGTGTTTTTCGTTCTTTAATTGTATAAAAGACAAAGTACGGTCATGTTTACTACTCCCCCTGTATATTTTGTTTTTAAACAAAAAAACAAAGTGTACGAAAAGGGAAAAAACAAAAAATGTGTATTGAATATCTACCAACGGTAGACCTTACACACAAAAAACAAGTTTTCAATTTATTTTTTGATCAATGGTGATAATCTTTAACTTTGATCTCATATATTAGTTCTCATTTAGTGAGAAAACTAGTTTATATGAATGTTTGATGTTTTGCATGGGACTAGTGTTCTGATGATGGGAACCTAGAAAATTCCCGAATTAGATCTATCAACACATTCCTGAAAACTGGTCAATTAATAAATTTGAAAACAAAAAACTTCATATAGATTATTTGTTAGGACAATATCCTAATAAAGAAATATAGAGTATGGCCCTCGAACTTGAATAATTTTCATTTTCATTTTTTTAAATCGAATAACTGACTTTGTTAATATTACAGCTGTTGCTGTTTTCAGTCTACAAAATTTTTGTAAAAGTGTTTGCTAATTTGAGCAGAGTAAATTGGTATTTTCAATTAACTAAAATTCAACTCGAATATAATTAAAATTTTGTTATTAAATTTTTTTTTTTTATTATTAATAATCATATAATTACAAATTATATACTATTACCCTAACCGAGCACTAGCTACTATGGCCTTCGGCACGTTGTAGCGAAAACAGACCAGTGCCTCTGGTGGGAATCGAACTCAAGACCCCCTCAATGATAAGCCAGCACGCTACCAACTAGCCTACCGGGGCTAAAAAAATCTTCTAATTTTAGCAGTTTTCTCAGCAACATAATTTTTAACTAATTTTCAGTAGCTATTTCTGCTATTTTTACAGATTTGTTTACCATGAGGGTATATTATAATTGTATAGTTTTGTTTAGACTTTCCTTTGTATATAATTCTTAGTGGTCAGTACAAAATTTAAATCACAGCCACAGGTCACAATTGTAACATACAAATTGCTATACAGATTGTGTTCTTTGGCTATTATTGCGGTTGAATGAGTAAAGATATACAATGTCAATGTCAAGAGCGTTGAACCAAAAGAAAATAATTCACACGTTTATATTCCCATGTCTACTGAATTGCCAGATTTGAGATTTTATTCCCATTTTGAGGACCACTTCTTGATCTTGGAGATAAAAATGTGCAACTAGCTGTGTTTGTGCAACATGCTTTTCTCGAACTATTTTGAAAATACACAGAGAGAAATAAAGTGCCAACCGAATTGAAAAGTGTATTTTAATATTAACAACTTAAAAATTCAGTTAGCACAACGATGTTTACATTAGATTGCTGAATATTTTGGGTGTTGTAACTAAGATTTAGTTGAATCAATCGAACTAATGTTCAGTTCTACCAACCGACTGAAATTCGTAATAACCGAATTTAAGTTGTAGTAACTAAATTTCAGTTGGCAAATAGCTAAATTTGTCTCTGTGTGTAAAAAGCTGGAAAAACTGTCAAACTCATTCTTAATAACCAGGGACCGGAAGTTCATGCAAATGCATGTTTTTTCCTCAAGTCTGAGAACAGGATAAACAAAATATTTTTGCTGTGATTAGCAATTAGCTTGCGTTAAAATGGTATCGATTTGTTAGTGCATATTTTTGCGTATTGTGCTATAAATGCACTCAGGAAATACTTCCTATATTTAGTGTGTTGCTTTCTTTGGAAAGGGATAGTATAGAGATGAAAGGTGGGGAAAGATGAAGGGCTTCAGACATGGCAACACTGTAATTGCGCGAGATGATAAGTCTTAGAACAGTTGTTGCTCGCCACCTGATGGAGAGTTGGCGAACTTATTGAAGCTTATGGTTCATAGCCCTGATTCATTATTTTACTTCGGTGGGGTTAATTGCTATGGGAACACCGAAGGTGGACATTGCGATACGTATGAGGGATAGAAAAAACTCATACATATTATTTCGATGTTGCCGGCAACGGGGATCGAACCCGGGGCCTTCTGTGTAAAAGTCCAACGCGCTAACCATTACACCACAACGCTTTAAATGCATATTTTTATTGCATATTTTTACTTATCTTGCTTTTTGAATTGAAATTTTTCTAGTTTTTCGCAATAAAATCACATTTTATATTACTTTTATATTTGACCAAACGACCATAAAGGG
>CM037855.1:162124367-162234861 GCA_021234595.1 Delia radicum | reverse complement strand
TTTTCTCCAAGTACGGCTGGAGTGGATTGCCAATAATCTCTATGGATCGCGGACGACCTGTAGGCGTTTACAGGTGATATAAGGACGACACAGGGCACCAATCAGTCCACTGTACGGGTAAGTACCGCTTTGAGTGACGATCGATCAGTCGATTGGGCCTTGGAGGCTAGGCGTGTACTTGATTCAAAAACTGGAATAGTACACAATGTTTGCTATCCCACAGGCTCAGGAAAGTCGACGTTGTTCCCTTATGGAGTGGCCACGGAAATGGTTAAGCGTAGGAAGAAGGGTCTGATACTCGTGCTGAACCCTCTAAGAGCAGTACCTGAGTCATTACACTTACACTTGACTAGCCTTATCCAGAGGGACAAGCTCAATAACGACATAAAGGTGCACTTTGCTATAGGCTCCAGCACTTCTTTCACGTCTGTGCCATCAGTTACTGCCGACGCCTCCAAAGGAGTTGTAATACTTTACGCTACTTATGGCAAATTTATTAACGACATAGCACAATATTATCCCGCTGTAGTCATGATGGATGAGGTCCACACTCGATCACCTGAGGTGCTCCTTGCTCAAGACATGATAGAGAAATACCAGAAAGAAGGCAGATACGCCAAAACACATGTAGTCACCATGACGGCAACTCCTATCGGAGGCAGTGGAAGCCAGATAGATAGGATATTTGATGAGGAGGCATGCAGAATACCTGCAGAAAGCGAGAAGAGTCAGTATGTGAAAATTAGTAACGACTTCTATGCCAGAATAAGTGAGTTTAAACACGGAACAAAGCACTTATATTTGTTCTGTCCCGTAACAAATGCGAAAATGTTGCGACAGCTTTTAGAAATAAAATGAGCAGTGGATGCACTGTTACAACGTACTACAGAAAACATCCTGACGGCACCACCAATATTACACGCTTTAACGAAGCTGAAACGGCGGTTATTATATGCACAAACGCCATCGAGTCCCAGACTCCGGCGTCTTTGTCTGAGGAGACCAGGAAAAATATTGATGCTGCAATGGACCAGTGGAGTTGGACCACCCATCATATGAATCCCCAATTCTGGCAGGTCATGCAAAATTCGGAAATAGATTCATATACCCTATCAAAATTGGTTCAAAGACCCCGGGCAGACTTTCCTACTATACATCTCATCCGCATACACCCTGATGTAAAGGAAGTTGCTTTCGGTTCAGCAGTTAGCAATTCTGGCAGACTGCAGAAATCGGACCTGGATAGATTTTTTCACCACTGATACTCATGCAGCTTACGATAAGACAATGCACTCACTACCTGTTGCGTGATGAAGGGGAGAAGGACTCGCTTGTCCCATTTGTCGCAACAGTGGCCACTATAACCATCTCGGCTTCTATAGTGTTTGAGGTGATTGCCAGAATTAGAGGTATGTCATATTGTGACGGCGTATTTATGACGTTCGATCACAACTGGAAGTCTTTCGCCAACAAGACATACCTGGACTACGTTGTAGGATATACAGACGAACACGTGACAAATTCGATACTGAGTTGCGATGACGAGCACCTCGAGAAGGATAACGTATTGACAGTTCACCTCCCTGATAAGATCAGAAGTTTATATCTGCCAAGAAGAGCCGGCAGATTGGTTATCCGAACGAGTGTGGGTCTCACCGCCTTCATTTTGGTGGCCACTAGCTCGGGAAGTGTCCTGAAGACCATCGACCAAAATTTGAGATACGTTGACGAGGCTATTCTAGACGCGGCAACTTGCTTTATGGATATGAATGCCCTCAAAAGTTTCTTTTCCGGAATGCGCGAAAGTGAGCAAAATCCGACCTGGGATATATGCCAACGAGAGCTAGCTGGCATCACCACAGCAGTGCCTTTGGGGACACGTTACAAATTATCATATTTGGAATTCTTCCATCTTATGACAATCCAATTTTAAATTTATCAATGAAAACGCCACATTAGAAGATAACGAATTTTTGCTGGGTCGTTGAGCCAGTGCACAAATACTTCAAGGAAATGCAGTTTGGAAATATCCACCTTCCCGTAATATACTCCATAACTACTGGGTACAGCAAGGGGTCACTTCAGGTTCGTTAGAAAGGTTATGTGTAAATCCGGAAAGTTCGCCGATTACAACGTTTTCTCCAAGTACGACTGGAGTGGATTGCCAATAATCTCTATGGATCGCGGACGACCTGTAGGCGTTTACAGTGATTTAAGGACGACACAGGGCACCAATCAGTCCACTGTACGGGTAAGTACCGCTTTGAGTGACGATCGATCAGTCGATTGGGCCTTGGAGGCTAGGCGTGTACTTGATTCAAAAACTGGAATAGTACACAATGTTTGCTATCCCACAGGCTCAGGAAAGTCGACGTTGTTCCCTTATGGAGTGGCCACGGAAATGGTTAAGCGTAGGAAGAAGGGTCTGATACTCGTGCTGAACCCTCTAAGAGCAGTACCTGAGTCATTACACTTACACTTGACTAGCCTTATCCAGAGGGACAAGCTCAACAACGACATAAAGGTGCACTTTGCTATAGGCTCCAGCACTTCTTTCACGTCTGTGCCATCAGTTACTGCCGACGCCTCCAAAGGAGTTGTAATACTTTACGCTACTTATGGCAAATTTATTAACGACATAGCACAATATTATCCCGCTGTAGTCATGATGGATGAGGTCCACACTCGATTACCTGAGGTGCTCCTTGCTCAAGACATGATAGAGAAATACCAGAAAGAAGGCAGATACGCCAAAACACATGTAGTCACCATGACGGCAACTCCTATCGGAGGCAGTGGAAGCCAGATAGATAGGATATTTGATGAGGAGGCATGCAGAATACCTGCAGAAAGCGAGAAGAGTCAGTATGTGAAAATTAGTAACGACTTCTATGCCAGAATAAGTGAGTTTAAACACGGAACAAAGCACCTTATATTTGTTCCGTCCCGTAACAAATGCGAAAATGTTGCGACAGCTTTTAGAAATAAAATGAGCAGTGGATGCACTGTTACAACGTACTACAGCAAACATCCTGAGGCACCACCAATATTACACGCTTTAATGAAGCTGAAACGGCGGTTATTATATGCACAAACGCCATCGAGTCGGGCATTACTCTCTACGGATGCACACATGTGTGGGACTCGCGGGAGGAGCTTTACGTCAACATATCCGACAGGACGGAGCTATTGTCTCGAGTTATCGATTTGAAGAGCATGACCCAGCGAAGAGGTCGAGCTGGCCGCACTACCGGGTTCGGTTTTTACAGATATCCCGCTACAAAGCCGAACAACTCTCTTCCCGTCCTCCATGATTTGTCAAAGGATACCCGATACGCGGTTAGCGTTCTTGCGCTAGCATTGTCCCAGACTCCGGCGTCTTTGTCTGAGGAGACCAGGAAAAATATTGATGCTGTAATGGACCAGTGGAGTTGGACCACCCATCATATGAATCCCCAATTCTGGCAGGTCATGCAAAATTCGGAAATAGATTCATATACCCTATCAAAATTGGTTCAAAAACCCCGGGCAGACTTTCCTACTAAACATCTCATCCGCATACACCCTGATGTAATGGAAGTTGCTTTCGGTTCAGCAGTTAGCAATTCTGGCAGACTGCAGAAATCGGACCTGGATAGATTTTTCACCACTGATACTCATGCAGCTTACGATAAGACAATGCACTACCTGTTGCGTGATGAAGGGGAGAAGGACTCGCTTGTCCCATTTGTCGCAACAGTGGCCACTATAACCATCTCGGCTTCTATAGTGTTTGAGGTGATTGCCAGAATTAGAGGTATGTCATATTGTGACGGCGTATTTATGACGTTCGATCACGACTGGAAGTCTTTCGCCAACAAGACATACCTGGACTACGTTGTAGGATATACAGACGAACACGTGACAAATTCG
The DNA here is from genome assembly GCA_021234595.1 of Delia radicum. Lineage (NCBI taxonomy): Eukaryota > Metazoa > Arthropoda > Insecta > Diptera > Anthomyiidae > Delia > Delia radicum. Next base: position 162,230,949 of record CM037855.1, on the reverse strand, counting down.
ATACTGAGTTGCGATGACGAGCACCTCGAGAAGGATAACGTATTGACAGTTCACCTCCCTGATAAGATCAGAAGTTTATATCTGCCAAGAAGAGCCGGCAGATTGGTTATCCGAACGAGTGTGGGTCTCACCGCCTTCATTTTGGTGGCCACTAGCTCGGGAAGTGTCCTGAAGACCATCGACCAAAATTTGAGATACGTTGACGAGGCTATTCTAGACGCGGCAACTTGCTTTATGGATATGAATGCCCTCAAAAGTTTCTTTTCCGGAATGCGCGAAAGTGAGCAAAATCCGAACTGGGATATATGCCAACGAGAGCTAGCTGGCATCACCACAGCAGTGCCTTTGGGGACACGTTACAAATTATCATATTTGGAATTCTTCCATCTTATGACAATCCAATTTTAAATTTATCAATGAAAACGCCACATTAGAAGATAACGAATTTTTGCTGGGTCGTTGAGCCAGTGCACAAATACTTCAAGGAAATGCAGTTTGGAAATATCCACCTTCCCGTAATATACTCCATAACTACTGGGTACAGCAAGGGATTCGCTTTTTCTTATAACAGTTCTGTGTTTACGTCGCACACGTTACAATGGGTAAACCGCTGGTTATTCCGAACATCTCCAAGGAAGTGGCATATTGCAAAAGAGACGATGAGCAACAAGATTTTTGCGTCTACGGAAAGGACGGTTGCCTTGAAAAACCTGAGGAGGGCGAGCACTGCGTCGTCATAAATCCGTTCACGCAGCAAATGATTTTACTACAGTGTGTTGGTGCTGCCGGCGATGCATCTAACGGTCACTTTAGGTTCGTTAGAAAGGTTATGTGTAAATCCGGAAAGTTCGCCGATTACAACGTTTTCTCCAAGTACGGCTGGAGTGGATTGCCAATAATCTCTATGGATCGCGGACGACCTGTAGGCGTTTACAGTGATATAAGGACGACACAGGGCACCAATCAGTCCACTGTACGGGTAAGTACCGCTTTGAGTGACGATCGATCAGTCGATTGGGCCTTGGAGGCTAGGCGTGTACTTGATTCAAAAACTGGAATAGTACACAATGTTTCCTATCCCACAGGCTCAGGAAAGTCGACGTTGTTCCCTTATGGAGTGGCCACGGAAATGGTTAAGCGTAGGAAGAAGGGTCTGATACTCGTGCTGAACCCTCTAAGAGCAGTACCTGAGTCATTACACTTACACTTGACTAGCCTTATCCAGAGGGACAAGCTCAACAACGACATAAAGGTGCACTTTGCTATAGGCTCCAGCACTTCGTCTGTGCCATCAGTTACTGCCCACGCCTCCAAAGGAGTTGTAATACTTTACGCTACTTATGACAAATTTATTAACGACATAGCACAATATTATCCCGCTGTAGTCATGATGGATGAGGTCCACACTCGATTACCTGAGGTGCTCCTTGCTCAAGACATGATAGAGAAATACTAGAAAGAAGGCAGATACGCCAAAACACATGTAGTCACCATGACGGCAACTCCTATCGGAGGCAGTGGAAGCCAGATAGATAGGATATTTGATGAGGAGGCATGCAGAATACCTGCAGAAAGCGAGAAGAGTCAGTATGTGAAAATTAGTAACGACTTCTATGCCAGAATAAGTGAGTTTAAACACGGAACAAAGCACCTTATATTTGTTCCGTCCCGTAACAAATGCGAAAATGTTGCGACAGCTTTTAGAAATAAAATGAGCAGTGGATGCACTGTTACAACGTACTACAGCAAACATCCTGACGGCACAACCAATATTACACGCTTTAACGAAGCTGAAACGGCGGTTATTATATGCACAAACGCCATCGAGTCGGGCATTACTCTCTACGGATGCACACATGTGTGGGACTCGCGGGAGGAGCTTTACGTCAACATATCCGACAGGACGGAGCTATTGTGTAGTGTATGCATAATATTAATTATTACTGTATATGCATACAATGTATTTTGTTGTACTGTATTCAAGTTTCATAGAAGTCAATATGATTATTGACCACGGTCAAGTAGCTCTTTGTGTAACCCACATATTTGTTTCATTGTTTTCATTGAAGTATAAGCGACAGTCTATATTTTGTGTAGAAAACAAATATGAGTTGAGTAATTAGAAATGGGTTGGACCGCACACGAGTTATGACACATGTAAATTACAACATGAGAATAAACTCTTTAAGGGAGGAGTTTAACTCTGAGTACGACAAAATGTATTGTAGATTTAATCATAAGATATTGAGAAGGCTTTAGTAGGTCTCTCTTAGAAAGGTCGTCTAGAACGTCTCATAAGTTATTTATAAGTAGGGGCATTTTTGTAAATAAAGGTAATTCTAAAACTGAACACAAACCAACAACGTGTATTCATTCATCACATGGCGATCCTGCCCAAACATTAATTTATTTTTTTTTGAATTGTACATAGCTTCTAAAGTATAAAGCAGTTCCTGCTTAACTGAGCTTAAATTCAAAATTAAATTTGTTTAAGGAAAAGTCAAATAGATTCCAACTTACTTTGCTTATGCATTGTTGGATCTATTAAAAGATATACAGATTTTCCAAAGATACATCTCTGATGAATGCAACTAGCCAATACAAGAAGGAAGTTGATGAGGCCGAGAAACGTTGGGCACAACTGCTAAAGGATTCCGAGCCGACAGTAGGACCAAAGCCTAGGTTCCTGAAAAAAGAGAAGAGGAGGAACCAAAAACCGAAATTTTCCCACTGCCGAATACGGGAAAAAGTAGAGGAGGTGCGCTGCCTAGGACAAAGAAGTTACTAGAGATAACGTGTCACCAACTGACTTATGAAGAGAACACCTCAAACAGAAGCGTACTGAACAAAAAGATAGTAGATTTAAAAAATAAAATCAAACAAATAAAAAAGGAAAAGAAATTAAAAAAGAAACAATAAATTTGATTTCTTTTTATTAAAATCAACTGTAAAATATTATGTTCAAAACAACAATTATAACAACAATAATAACATTAGCATTGATAACAAGTGTATTATTATCAATAATATATATAAAAAATTGTATTTCGAATACAGCCTTAGAACAGGCGAGTACATTAAAAGATTACGTGCTAGAGAAAGTAGAAGATTTGGAAATAGCAGATAAAATAGATTCGGTTAAGAAATACTTGAATGTTGATGATGTAGAAATAGAAAATAAAATAAGTTCAATTAAAGAATATTTAAACAAATTAAGTAACTCTAAATAAAATGAAAATTCAATAAAATAAATTTGCAAATTTCAAAAAAAAAAATAACATATATAAATTTGTATGGATTCCTTGATAGATTCGTTGAAATCAATTATTTCCAATGCGAAAAAGTCTCTAAGCCGTCCATATTCAGGGGATACAATAAGAGAAAAGCTATTGGAGATAACAGAGATAAGTGAAACATTTGATAGATTAATTAAAGAAAAAAAATTTCTGCTGAGGGAAAAACAGAATTTGGGAAACTAAAACAAGAAGCAATAGAAATTTTAGATTCACATACAAATAGAAGTCGTAGTAATTCGGGAAGAAGCTCACCGGTAACCATGTCGAATATGGAAATTAATGAACTTACAGCAATCGTTAAGTTAGTCCCACTTTTTACGGGGAAAAGGGACGATTTACACAGTTTTATCACAAATTTAGATATAGTTTTTAAAACTATTCCAACTACAAAACAGGTCTCATTTTTTAATTTCATATTTAATTCACGATTAGACCTGAAAGTCCAAATAAGATCAAGCAGGAAACAGTTTCTACCACGGTGCAGGAACTGATAACAGCCTTAAAGAAAGCCTATAAATCAACAAAGAACGTCAATAGTATTTTGAACGAATTGACGTGCATAACTCAAAAAGCCGACAACCTGATGGGATTTGCTAGCAGAATTGAAGGTTTAGTGGCAGAAATAAATGAATTACAGATAACAGAAGAAGGAGAGGCCAGTAGAAGTTCCATAATTAAAGCAAATGGTAGGATAGCTTACAATTCATTCTTAAATGGATTAGCCGATTTACAAATAGTAGCAACCATAGATGCTAGCCGCGTTTCGACTTTCGCCGAAGCATTACAAATTGCGGAAAAAAGCTTCTAGCCGGACGAAACAGAGGCAAGTAATGTACCAAAGATCCACGCCGAAACAGGATAAGCCATCAAACAATTGTGGAAAATGCGGTAGGGTACATGGAGATAAATGTCCGGCTGAAGGACAAAAGTGCAATAAATGTGGAAAACTAAATCATTTTTCTAATAAATGTTTTACAGGGAGAAATAATTCTAACTCTAATAATAATAGAAACAGATACAACAACAGGAACAATAGAAACCAAAATGTTAATCACGTTGAGGATCAGGGAAACTTACAAACACCGGAGACCGTACATCAGGACTCTCCGGGGTATCTAGAATAAACAATGAAAAAAAAATTTACAGTATATCAGCAAACCTCAAAAATTATGTTAAATTAAATATTTTAAACACGGACTATCCTTTAACATTTTTAATAGATACAGGAGCTGACGTATCTCTCTGTAAGGAAAGTCTAGTCAATTATTATGATGAGGATCCTGATGATTACTGTAATTTAACGGGAATCTCAGATGATATAATAAAATCATTGGGTTCCACAGAAATAAAAATAAAATTCAATGAAGATGAAATTAAGCATAAAATACAGCTAGTAAAAAATGATTTTCCAATAAATACAGACGGTATTCTTGGTAGAGATTTTTTCTCTAGATTTAAATGCAACATAGATTATGATAGATATATATTATCATTTAATCTCAACAACGATTTAGTTACCATACCGATACATGATAATGTTTTTAAAATTAATCAAATAAGAATACCAAGAAGAAGTGAAATTATTGTACCATTCGATATTAAATTAGAAGAGGATGGGGTAGTGCTGAACAGGGAAATAACCCAGGGGTTGTATTTAGCAAATGCAATTATACCTAAACACGGTAGTCAGCACATAAGAATAATAAATGCTACAGATAGAAATATGACTGTGGGAAATTTAAAAATTGAAACTGTTCCACTAAGTAACTACGAAATCTGTTCAATTAACACAAATCAAAATGGTGACGAAAATACAAAAGAAAGATTACAGAAACTACTAAAAACTTTGAAATTGGATGATTGGAGGAAATGATAAAGAAGGGATAATAAATATATTACACAAATATCAATCAGTATTCCATCTGGACGATGAAGAATTGACAACTAACAACTTTTATAAACAAACGATAAATTTACATGACAACAATCCCGTGTATATAAAAAATTACCGTTTACCACAGGCACATACAGAGGAGATAAATTTACAAGTGCAAAATTTGTTAGAAACCAACATAATAGAAACATCCATTAGTCCATATAATGCACCACTTTTGTTAGTTCCGAAAAAGGGACAGACTGAACTAAGGAAATGGAGATTGGTAGTCGATTTCAGAAAGTTAAATGATAAAATTGTAAATGATAAATTTCCTTTAACACGTTTGGATGATATTTTGAATAAATTGGGTAGAGCAAAGTATTTTTCTACATTGGACATGACAAGCTCATTTCACCAAATAGAACTTGATCACCAATCTAGACCATATACAGCTTTTTCTACACCAAATGGACATTACCAATATACCAGACTACCTTTTGGATTAAAAATTTCATCTAATAGTTTTCAGCGAATGATGACTATTGCTTTATCCGGGTTAGAATCCGAAGCTTTTCTATACGTTGACGATATAATTGTTTTCGGGTGTAGTCTCAAACATCATAATTCAAATTTGGTAAAAGTATTTGATCGATTAAGAAATATAATCTGAAACTAAATCCCAATAAATGTTGTTTTTTGAAACCAGAAGTCATATATCTTGGTCATTTGATAACTTCTGACGGAATAAAACCGGATCCCGAAAAATTTGCAGCAGTAACTGATTATCCGACACCAACAAATGCAGATGACGTAAGAAGATTTGTAGCATTTTGTAATTATTATAGAAGGTTTATACCGAATTTTGCAGACATAGCAAATTGTTTAAATCGCTTACTAAAGAAAGGGGTAAAATTTGAATGGTCAGAACATTGTCAAAAAGCATTCGATACATTAAGGAACAAATTAATTTGCCCACCAGTTTTACAGTATCCAGACTTCGAAAAACCTTTTGTGCTAACAACAGACGCATCAGATTTTGCTTTAGGCGCTGTATTATCACAAGGAGAAATTGGGGAAGATAAACCAATATCGTATGCAAGTCGTTCACTCAATAAACACGAAAAAAATAAACCAGTAATAGAAAAAGAGTTACTAGGTATTCACAGGGGTATACAATTTTTTAGACCATACCTCTATGGTAGAAAATTTATAGTTATGACAGACCACCGTCCGTTAGTTGCATTATTTTCACACAAAAATCCAAGTTCAAAATTAACGAGAATCCGCTTAGAACTATCTGATTATGATTTCCAGATAGTATACAAAAAGGGTATTAACAATACTAATGCCGACGCTCTTTCCAGAATACAATTAGATTCTGAGATATTGAGAGAAATGATACCAAAACAGATTGATGACAAAATAAAGAAATCGCTGGTGATAACGAGAAGTGCTAAAAACAAAATGATACAAAATGAAGCTAAAATTGAGGAAAGAAAAAGAAAAACTGTAGAGGATAGTACAACTCCTATTGGGCCTGATCAACTCAAGATATGGGAATGTACATCCATGAATGATATAAATCGCGCGCAGAAACTAAAATTTATATTAGAAAAGTCGACAGAAAAGTTGAAAATTGAAAACAATCGTGCTAAAAAAGAAACGGCCGTTAGATGTAGTGAAAATCGCAATTATTTAGATAATATGTTAGAGAAACTACCTTCTATCTTAAGCAGATTGGGGCATGACGTTTTCGCACTAGAAAAAAGTGACGAAATATTCAAAGAAATAAGTCATGTAGAAATGAAAAAGTTAATAAACGAAAGCAAAGAAGAAATAAGAATCTTGCTATACACGAATCCTCAGAGAATAACAGATGATGAAAAGAAATCTGAATTAATCAAATTGTATCATAATACACCATGCGGAGGGCATTCCGGGGTAAGGAGAATGTTGCTCAAATTAAAACAAAAATACATATGGAAAAATATGTATAAAATGATAAAAAAAGTATGTCTCTACGTGTGATCTGTGCCAAAGAAATAAACAGACAAGACACACAAAAGCACCGTTGTGTACTACGGATACACCAACACAAAGTTTTAACACTGTAGTCATCGATACAGTTGGTCCTCTTAGACCATCGGAGAATAATCGATATATATTAACTATGCAGTGCGAATTGACCTATGGAAACAAAAGAGGCTAAGTCCATAGCAAAGGCTTTAGTTGAGAATGTAATATTGAAATATGGACTATTTAGAATTTTAAAATCTGATAGGGGTATTGAATTTGTCAATGAATTGATGAAGGAAATATGTAAACTTTTACAAATCGAACAAATATTTTCCACTCCATACCATCATGAAACCTTAGGGACTGTTGAACGAAATCATAGGGTTTTGAATGAGTATTTTCTATCTTTTGTTAACGAAGATAATTGGTCTGAATGGATACCTTATTATTCATTTGCGTACAACATAACACCACATGTTGATACGAACTATTCACCATTTGAATTGGTTTTCGGGAAAATACCATGTTTACCAGGTGAACAGGTGATGAATTGCGATAGGGTTTACGATATACCGCCTTTTTTGTAATTATTATTTTTAAGTTTTTTCAATTATAAAAATATTTTCCCTGAAGAAGTCTTCCAATGCGAAGACGAAATATTGGAAATAAATAATTTTAATTATAAAATAAAGGATCTTTAGCTCAATAAAACAAAAGACAAAAATTTATTTAAAAAGATCAAAGAAAAATAAGATAACATAAATATAATTTCTATAAATTTTAGTGGAAATTCTTAATCCAATTAATGTTTTTAAATTCAAATTTAAATTTTATTTTTTATGAATTTAAATAAAAGTGAATATCATATGATATTTTCTAAATTTCAATTTGAAATTCTGAGGTTTAATTTATATATTATGAATTACAGTTGTAAGAATATTGGGTTTTAAAATTAATGTATTTAAAATAAATTGTATCCATTGCTTCATCATATTAATAAATTGTCATATAACATTTATGAAACATTTCATGAAAAGCTATAAAACTTCTTCATATTTATGAAACATTTCATAAATAAACATTTTAAAATAAATAAACATTATAAACATAAACATTTCATCATATTTATGAAGTGTTACATTGGACGGAAGTCAACGAAGTTTTTCTTCATATTTATTAAGTTTTTCATAAATATGATGAAGTGTGTTACAGGGTGTCAAAGTTGACCATCTAGGGTTTATAGTATGGTTATATAGTTGCAACAAAAAGTCGACTTTTAGACGGTTGTAAAAATTAGAAAAGTCGACTTTGTCGCTTTTTAAACAGTTAACTTTTGACTTTTTGTATGAAAAAAACTTTTTTTTTTTTGATTGTTTATGTTTTGTGGGTAATGATAACGAACTCGAATTTTTTTAACCCCAGGTGAAAATGTTCATATATGATCATATATTGCCATATATGGTTTCATGTATGAGCATATATGGTTCCATTTATGGATATATATGAACATATGTGTAATGTATGGGAGCATATATATGTAAATACATTCAAATTAAAAGTTGATATATGGATATGAATGACACCATATATGATAATATATTGCATATATTGGTTCATATATGTCATATATCTCCATATATGAATTCATATATTATTCCATATATGGTTAATATGTTTTAATTTTTGATCAGATATGACCATATATGAGGATGAAATTTTTTATTTTTAATATATAAATTAATGTTTTATTGATTTATTAAAACGATTGCAGAGAATAAGTTTTGAATTGAAATTTGAGTTGAAAATTGAAGAAAATTGGTCCATCAACTGATATTATCACGATAAATATACCAATGGTAAAATTTGTTGGGGAGCTCCCCCTTTCCGGGGGAGGGGTTCAAAGTTGGAATTTTGGTATGCGATTGTATCCAAAAGTTGTGATATATGGGCATTTCCACAGAAAAGTCAACCACGACCAAACAATTAAAAGTTTAACAAAAAATTTTCTGACTTGTATTGTTAAAGAAAAATAGTTATATTTTATTATATTAATGAGCCCAAATCCCATTTAATTCATCATGATGATTAAACTGACTTCAAAGTTGCGTTCCTGATTTGGTCACCTTTTATCATTTTTAATAAAAATTTTCTCTTTAATAATTTCTTCTGTAGAAGCGATGATGCAGATTCACTCTTATATCAATATATTTGTTACAACAACAATTAAATTAAAAAAAATACAAAAGGTGTAAATTAAGATCAGTAAACATTGAATTTTCGATTTACTTTCAATGACGTTCTAATGTCACATGCGTAACTGCAAAACACAATTTATTCTATGTACATATATCTATATTGTTGATAGAAAGCGCATTAAAGTTTAAATGTAAAATCAGTTAAGTGTGGCAAATTAAATTACAAAAAAAAATCGGAAATAATAAAGAAATTAAATTTTTTATATTAATTCAAAGTTTGTCACGGGCGTAACCTGGAACAAATTATCGTAAGTGCAACATCTTGCATAGTGAAATATTGTTATCTTAAATTATATATTTTTTGAAGTAGATGGAAACTTTAGCTGATAGGAATAAGAAAAAGGCTCAACGGCACAGAGAAAAATTAAAAACTGACCCACTTAAGTTGGAAATTTACCGTAGAAAACATAAAGAGCGAGGACAAAAGTACAGAAAAAAAACGTTTGGAATTGGAAGAAACTAATAAAAAAATATTGGAGGAAAGAAGAGAAAAAGACCGAATAAGGCAGCAAACATGTCGCACAAAAAAGAAAAATCAAGAATCGAACATCAGCATCACGTGTAACGAGTATACCTGTAAGCAAACATTAGGAAAAGCATTAAAAAAGGTTGAAAAGTCTTTGCCCAGTAACTTAAAAAAACGACAACAAATTGTGGATCTTTTGCACAAAAAATATGGCACTACTTCTGAGGAACAAGAAACCAAATCAACTACGAATACAGAAAAACAAATCCAATTAATTACAAATTTTTACGGGCGTGATGACATAAGTGTCCAAGCCGCAGGACGGAAGGAAACTTGTATAATCGATGGAGAAATAGTCGGTAAACGTTTTATGCTTATGACTGTTTCTGAAGCTTACGAGCTATATAAAAAAGAGACAAATATCGTATGTGTCGGTAAGTCTACATTTTATCAATTTCGGCCCAAAACACATCCAACTTTCAAGCAAGATGCCACATAACATGTGCGTGTGTATGTACCATGCTAATTTTAGATTCCTTTTGGAAGGCGGTTCAAAGATAATAAAATCATTTTCCTGTGATTTCCAAAGTTTTTTAGAAACCGCGTGTTGTAATATAGAGCAAGAAATATGTATGATACACAATTGCGAAAATTGTGTTAAGAATATAGAAAATGATTTAGTGCCTTTAAAATACTTATCAAGTATGGACGTAACCGTTAAATGGCAACATTGGCGTAAAGTGGATGATCGCATAGCATTAACGTACACTATAGCACCTCTATCTGATCTGATACATGAATTACAGGTGCAGCTTCCGTCTTTCAAAAGGCATTTTTTCGTTAAACGTGCCCAACAAAATTATTTTGAAAATAAAAAAAAAAATGTTGAGGCTGAAGACCTAATAATACAAATTGATTTTGCGGAAAACTATCGGTTAATCTGTCAAAATGAAGTACAGAGCGCGCATTTTAGCTATCGCCAAGTTACAATTTTTACATGCGTTGCCTGGATTATTAATGGAATAAAATCGTATGCAATAATAAGCGACAAACTCAGTCACAATAAATTTGATGTTTACTGCTTTATAACAAAACTTGTACAACAGATAAAAAACGAACACGGGCCATTCCAAAATATTTATATATTTTCGGATGGAAGCAGCTCCCAGTTTTAAAATCAAATTTATTGCCCGAAGCTTACCTGATTTGCTCTCAATATTTGGCTGCAAAAACATCGAATGGAACTACTTCGCAACGTCTCACGGAAAAGGTGCGGTCGACGGAGTAGGAGCCGTTATAAAAAGAAAAGTTTGGCAGTTGACAAAAACAAAAAATTTGGTATTGCGAAATGCTTTTTCGTTTTTTGATTGTGCTTAAAATCACATTAATGGGGTTAATCTAATTTACGTTTCTTCGGAGGAAATAGAAAACTTTTCTTTACCCTTGATCGAAAAGTGGAAGGCTGAGTTGCCAAATATACCGGGAATACAAAAAATTCATTTCATTTCGTCTGATGAAAGTTTACAAGTAAAAACAGCTGCAACTGCATTTTCCTCCAAAAATAATATTTAATAAAAATCAAGGTTGGATACCGGTACATACCGGTAAATTTGTTTCGGTAACGATGTACCATTATCAAAACAATGCTAAATACCGTTACCAACACAAAAACAAAAAAATTATACCGTTACCCTTACCGACTGATTCGGTAACCAACCTCGATAAAAATCGTTGCTAAATACCGTTACCAACACAAAAACCAAAAAATTATACCGTTACCCTTACCGACTGATTCGGTAACCAACCTCGATAAAAATCGTTGCTATTCTTAGAATTTCATACATTTGAGTTATAATTGAGCAATTCCATATGAAAGCGATCACCTTTTGGACGACCCCTCTCCGATTTTAAAATAAATAGTCTCAATCGATTGCCCAGCAAAAAATTATGTACCTACATATTTTTTTTTTTTTATAGTGACTGGTTTAGTGGTGGTGTGCACCACTGTCATGTGACAAATTGAAGAATTCTTCATAAGGGACCTCATTGAAAGTTGTTAAAAAAAAAAACTACTAAACCGATCGCAACGAGTGATAGCTCGTTGGAAAGGTATTGAATCAGGCTTTAATTGAAAAATAAAATTTTCCTAATTTTTCTCAGAAATTTACCTTTTTTCCCATGAAAATTAAATTTTCCCATGAAAATTAAATTTTCCGATTTTCCACAGAAGCTCCTAAATTTTCCGGCTAATTTTATTTTTTTTGGATTCCTCATAATTTTTGCTTTAAGAATCAGCAATAAAAAAATGGGGCCCGACTCCTTGTTTGGACAGGAGAAGAGCATTTAAGAGACCACCTTGTTCTCATTGTTTTTATATTTTTTATAATTGAATTATTTTTAATTATTTAACAAGAAAAATTAGGAAAATTTTATTTTTCAATTAAAGCCTGATTCAATACCTTTCCAACGAGCTATCACTCGTTGCGATAGCTTTTGTAGTTTTTTTTTTTAAACAACTTTCAATGAGGTCCCTTATGAAGAATTCTTCAATTTTGTCACATGACAGTGGTGCACACCACCACTAAACCAGTCACTATAAAACAATTCCATATGACATGTGACAAAATTGAAGAATTATTCATAAGGGACCTCATTGAAAGTTGTTTAAAAAAAACTACTAAAGCGATCGCAACGAGTGATAGCTCGTTGGAAAGGTATTGAATCAGGCTTTAATTGAAAAATAAAATTTTCCTAATTTTTCTTGTTAAATAATTAAAAATAATTCAATTATAAAAAATATAAAAACAATGAGAACAAGGTGGTCTCTTAAATGCTCTTCTCCTGTCCAAACAAGGAGTCGGGCCCCATTTTTTATTGCTGGTTCTTAAAGCAAAAATTATGAGGAATCCAAAAAAAATAAAATTAGCCGGAAAATTTAGGAGCTTCTGTGGAAAATCGGAAAATTTAATTTTCATGGGAAAATTTAATTTTCATGGGAAAAAAGGTAAATTTCTGAGAAAAATTAGGAAAATTTTATTTTTCAATTAAAGCCTGATTCAATACCTTTCCAACGAGCTATCACTCGTTGCGATCGCTTTAGTAGTTTTTTTTAAAACAACTTTCAATGAGGTCCCATATGAAGAATTCTTCAATTTTGTCACATGACAGTGGTGCACACCACCACTAAACCAGTCACTATAAAAAAAAAAAAAAATATGTAGGTACATTATTTTTTGCTGGGCAATCGATTGAGACTATTTATTTTAAAATCGGAGAGGGGTCGTCCAAAAATTTGCCAATTTTGATCGTTTTCATATGGAATTGCTCAATTATGTTAATTTAAGTTAATTCCCATTTTTTTACTTAAAAAAATAAAGCCAGCAAATAAATTTCTTATTTTGTTTTTATTTAATACATAAAAAAAAGTATTTTTGTAAAATTTATTAGAAAGGAAATTTATGTCACGTGACGACTCGTCACATGACGTACCACATTATGGGCTGTAAGAAAAAAAAATAAAAAATTTTGTAATTCGAAAAGTTGTAAAATAACTAAATATATTCTAATTATTACTATAAAAAAGTTTTATCAAAAAAGTCCTGAGCAATTCGCAGAGTTTTGCGTTTTTGTGCAAAAAGAAAAAATCTACTTCTATTTTTGTCACATGACGTAACCGCCTTTAATTGCTTATAACTTTCAAGTATGTTGTTCGATTGTTTTCAAATCTTTTACTAAATAAAGAGTTACTTACGTCCTACAAAAAAATAAAAAGAAGTAAAAAATAAAATAAGGGTTTCGTAGTTTAGCATCTCATTGAAACGTACGACTGTCACATGTGTTACTATGGAAATGCCCATATGCACCATCGGAAAGGTATAATATGTCCTCATTCATTAACCCATTACAAGCTATCTTAAAATTTTGTATTTTTTCATCTTTTTTTATTAAAAATTCGCAACTAAAAAACTAATAAAACCTCCAAGTTTTTATATTAACAGGGTCGTATTATACCTTAAATGAAAGCTCAATATCTTGTTTATAAATAACTGGCCTCAAAACATACCTATAATACAGATAATTTTTAAAATAAATAAAAAAGACAGGAAAATTTAAAAAAATACCAAATGTTAAACTGACTTGTAATGGGTTAATGAATGGGGACATATTACTCTTTGGAAATATATTTAAAACATCTTTCCGATGATGCCTAAATGATGCAGATCCATTTACAACTATTGTTTGCAAAACAAAACTTCAAATTTCAAAAAATTTGGAAAAAAAAAATTAAAAAAAGCGTTTTTATATACGAGAATATAGGAAAAGTAATAATATATGACAATATATGAACATTCATATATGACCATATATGAACATTCATATATGTCCATATATGAGCATATATGTCCATATACCCTCAAATTTCGGATCCGAACATATATGTATTCATATATGAACTCATATATGTGGCCATATATGACAATATATGAACTTTTTCACCTGAACTTTTTCACTTTTTCATCTAAAATTTCTAAAACTTTTTAAATTTCTAAAACTTTTTAAATTTTTAAAACAAAGTTCGTAAAGTTTAAGTTTTAATAAACTTATTCAATAAAATTATGAAGTTTTCTTCACAAAGTGAATGAAAAATTTCTAAGACTTTATAAAAAAGCTTCATAATTGTTATGTTAATGACACTTTTTTATTGGGTGTATGCAAATTTTAATAAATAAAATTCAATTTTTAATAAAATTTTATGAAAAATTCCTCTAAATTAATGTAAAGTTTAAATGGACGTGTTCCAGTGACATTTCATAGACATAAGGCAAAAATTTATAGTTGTCATGCATACAATTCTCTCAGTGTATGATTAATATATTGTAGTTTTTTCAAAAGCGTCATTCACAAAAATTAAAATTTTAATGTCAGCGAACAAATAAGTTTTGGACTATAAGACAAATCTCATCAAGCAGATTTCCAAAAGTCTAAAGTCATTTCAATCTGGACATATTTAATAAAATTTAAAGCTCCGAAAGGATTTTTACACATGATGTATTCTACTGCAGTGTACTAATGCTCACCGTATGAAATGAAATGGGTGACATATACAATATATTTTTCAAAAGCCTTACTCCTGCTTTACAATTATTCACATTTTATCTAAATAGGACCTTTTTGTAGGCTTTGACCTCATCTTGCGCTTTTTTCGCTCACTTTTGGGTTTTATGTCATATTTAACGATTTTGCTGTCAACACTGCACAGTGGGCCAGGTTATCAATTTGTTGGAAAAAATACATTTCAGGTGCAGGCATATTATGTTTTTGTATTTAAAATCTAGAAAAGTTGAATAATTTGTGAGTAAAATATTGTAACATTGTGGCTAACTGTTTTTCTTTGGCAAGAGGTCAACATTTCATATTTTTGGGGATTTTTTTTTTTTTTTTTTCAAATACACAATAAAAACTTTGTAAACTAATGAATTTTTGAACCAAACTCGTTAAAAATCATAAAAGGTGTATTTATTTAAAAATAAAAATCTACAACACTTACACAATTGTCAAAAGAAGGTAAAAATTGCAGTTTCCACAAAGAAATATAATTTTTTTTGAAAATTCAAAATCGATCTCCAAAATGCTCCAAGAAATATTTAAAAAACTTCAATGACAATGTGTTCCCCTGTCTGCGACCACTAATACTTTTTTGAGATATTGCCCTATAACTGAAAAATTGTGTTCAGATTACACTTCTACACCAAGTAAAGCTTGTATGTTTTCATTTTTTGGTAAACTAAAATATAATTATACAAATAGGTCTTAAATAGGGTTTGGATATCACGTTTCTCAAATTCGGTTCAATATATCGGCACACCTTGCGTTAGGCTGACATTTTATTTATAGGGGTAATTTTACCAATCCGATAATATGATATAACCATAGAAGACAAAAAGGCAAAACTACAAAAAAGGAAATAAAACTAAACGTATTGAAAGAAGAGGAATTTGAGGAAAAAGCATTTAAAACGAAGAATGTCTGAAAAACGCGATTTAAAAGCTCAAAAATCTTAAGAAACAGCTGATTTTAAGCCTAAAAATTAAAAATCTAAAATGGAAACTAGCTAATATGAGTAAAAATGTCAAAAAGCATATTTGTATTGACTGGTTATGACCCAAATATTTTACAAAAGAATATAGTTTTGACAAATGTAAGATAATTTTGATTTTTATAAACAGATTTGTCCATTAAAAATTACGAAAATAACTTTTTCAAAAATATTTAAGGTATACTCTCAATAGTGGGGTGCAATATTTAATCTTAAGTTTGATTATTTTCATAAAAAATTATATATATTTGTAATATGGTCGCCATAAGGGATCCGCCATTTTGAATTATTAAGTTTTGATTTCAAATTTGTAATCAGGAATCCCATATAATTCATAAACAATAAATTAAAGTTCAATATATTTAAATTTTAAAATAAATGGCCGACATTTTCAATTTTTGATTTTAGATTCATGCTTAGCAAGCATGAGAACTCCTGTGATAACAATTTCAACCACATTAACTCAGTCATTTTGAATTTTTAAATTGTGATTCCAGATTTGTGATCAGCGACTGCCCAAACCCCCTATAGGATACTATCTAGACTTCTATCCCCTGTATTCTAGTTTTGGACAAAAGTTATGTATGCTGGCCCACAGTGCACTGGCTTTATGATTGTCTTTTGTGTTATCGACTGAAGGCTTCATTACTCGAGCGAATACGTTTCGTAAACGGACTGTAACTCCATATAATGTGTAAAAATAGTACCTACATACAATAGGTCCATTCATTTACTTTTCCAGTAAAATCCAGTAGATGAGTAAATTTTGGGCAAAATGAAAATTTTACTCTCTTGCACAAAAAGTAAACGAACGGAAAAATTGCAAAAACTTGCAGGTTAATTCAAACATATGAGCGCTAAAAAGCTTAGTGTTGTAAAATAAGTGTTATTTATACTACCCAGTATATATTTTTTTTGGTACTTGATGCATTGCATTTTAATAATTATAAATTCGTATTTATTAAATATTTATTAAATAAACTTTTGTGGAAGCTTTTAGACTTGTTTAGTTTGTACATGACTTTAAATTTTGTTTCTAGTTAAATAACATACGAAAATACATGAATACTTGATTTTTGATATTCGGTACTCTAAATAATATGCAGTAAGTATTCATATATTCGTTAGCTTTACATCTCTAATATATTAATGTAAATAAAAACAATTAACACAGATATTAGAAAACTGATAAATTGTTACTATAATAATTGTTACGGACTACTTTAATTTGTTTCAGGTTGAAAATAATTATTTTTAGTTTTTTGCCGCACTTTTAATTCAGCTTTTGATCTTTTAAATGTTTTTATTACTGAATGTATGCTTATTTTTGTTTGTTTCCTTAATTTAATCAAATGTTTTTGTTTTCTACTGGATTTTACTGGCAAAAATTTGTTCAGAAAAAATTTGCAGGTTTGTTGCTGACAACTGTCACTTTACTCTCTTAGAAGATGCTCTCTTTTGCAAATTTAAGTGTACGCGAACGCATTTCAGTAAAATCCAGTACAAATTTGTACAAATTTGTGCAAATTTTGGTGTAAACGAATGGACCTAATATCAAAGTTAATATCTAATGTGGACACTATGTATATAAATTAATACAATATTGCAACATATATGACTACCACAGCACATATCAAAATTCAAACAAAATGCTAATACTGCTGCGTCAGCAAGCAACTGTCCAAGATAAATTTATATAAGGTAGTGCTAGAAGCCCAGCTGTTTATCTTCCTCTTACCTGGTTTTGACATTTCTTAGCTGGTTTTGACATTTCTTTGTACTGTACGCAACAACAAAATGCCTGTTGTTTTTGTATTGTTTGTAGTTGTTTGTTGTAGTTGTTGTTCTAGTAACACTACCTATATAAATTTATCTTGCAACAGTCAAAGATAAAATAATTTCGTAGCATGCTATCACCCACAGTTAAATATACATATCTTGCTAGCAATGTGAGAAAAATTAATGTGTTCAATATATCTTGCTAGCAGATATTCAACAAACATTTTTGATATGCTAAATTTTAAACTCTGTAAAAATGTTCATATATTTTGTTCGGATATCCCTTTGCTTATTTTTGAAGCGCTGGTAGAAACAATTCTTTCGTAATACAATATATAAAAAAAATATTTCGTAAAAAATTTAATTTATTTCTTGCATTGTACAAAATACTTTCGTACGTATTCGTATATTTTACACCAACCTTTCGTGGTGCGAAACAACGAAATATATAGTACAATGTACGTCGATTTTCGTATATATAACGCATGGATTTTTTTCGGTGTAAGAAAAATAAAAAAAATGGCACAAAACTTTCAAAAAAATGTAAACTCTTCGGTTTCGCACTATTATTAGTCGTATTATTGCATGTTCAGTCCTTCTTACATTTTAAAAGAAAGAAAACAAGTTCATATTTTAAAAGAAAAAAAATCACGTCAAATCGATATTTTTCGTTAGCAGAGATTGTGGCAAATGTATAACATGATATTTATTGCAATGGGTGTTCAATAATCAACATATGATCACTTCTTCTGCAGGTCAGTTCCATTTTTAGTTTGCTTCAGTAAAAAACTTAAAAGTTGTATAAATAACTAAACTCCTCAGTTGAAAATGGGATCGTTTATGAACATATATGATCATATATGGGCTTGTATATGTTCATATATGGCTATAGCTAGCCGTATATGTTCATATATGGTTCAATATATGCCCAAATATGATCTCATATATTACCATATATGTTCGGATCCTAAATTTGAGGGTATATGGTCGTATGTGATCGTATGTGATCATATATGCTCATATATGATCCATATATGCTCATATATTTTCATATACGAATCAATTTTCACATGGGTCTAAAGAAAAAATTAATATCTATTACAGTAACGGTCTGTTTTTGTAAGACGTGTCACTCAAAAAATTCGTGTAAATGAGTGAAGAAATTCATTTTGGGGTTTTGTATCGCAAATGTCACTTTGAATTGGGTGAAAACGTAAGAGTTGTCGTTTTAGTCTCTTTTTTTGGTTTCCACAATGCGATTTGAAACGTCACAAACGTCAAAAACAGACGTTCACAAAAAAGTATTCGTCAAAGAAAAAAGGCAACAGAATTTAATATTAAAAAAAATACATTAAAACTCGGTTAAGACGAACCCTCGGTTAAGACGAACCCTCGGTTAATACGAACTAATTTAAAAGTCCCGACGTTTTGGCAACAATTTTCATATAAAATACATCTTTTAATACGAACTCGTTTAATACGAACCCTCGGTTATTACGAACTGTTTTAAGCAGTCCCAAAAACTCGTTTTCATACCAATTACCATGTTTAGTACACTCTTTATGCGTTTAATGGAATAGGCCTAATATGAATTTCATATCCGTGGATGACTTTCTAGATATAGGTGCTAATGTTTTGACGTCACATACTTTATCAGGTGAAGAAATATTGGAAATTGGTAATCCTGCCGATGTTAAAAATTTTTCAAGTGATATATTCGAACAAAAACGTGTGCTGACAATCATATTTTGGTAATAGAAAAACTTATAATGAATGAAATCGTTAATTCAGTCATTCAGAAAAAATAACAGATTTTTTTTTTTTTTAATGAAGAATTTTAATTGAATTATTAATTGTGAATGCATGTAATGCTAATTTTATTTTTTATTTATGTAAAAATCTTGTTTTTGTTTTAATAAATACACATTTTTTATCGTTAAAAAAAACCCGCTTAATACGAACCTCGCTTAAGACGAACTAATTTTTTTGATCCTCGGAGTTCGTCTTAACCGGGTTTTACTGTATATGGTTCTTACTATTGTATCGTACACTACATTTTAAAATTAAAAAAGTAAGATTTTCTTTTTTACGAAAGGTACAATATTTACGAATTCGAGAACCCAGTGTTTTTGTAGCATTGAAAAAACACGCCATGCTTAAAACCAGGCTGTTCAAAAAAAAAATCTAAAAGACGAAATATCTCGACAGATTTGTGTTCAGCGTAACAAAGTTATGCGGAAAACATGTATTGCAAAAGGTCCTTTAAAACAATTTTCGAATAGTGTTATATGGACATTTTCTCAAATTCTGAGGACATTTTCCTGAAGAAAATCCCTCAGATTTTGAGAACATTGATAATTCCTCGTCACTTTTCAATAGTAAAACTGTCAGATTTGAATAACATTATCCAGATTTTCAGAACATTGTTCTATGGAAAAGTTGCTAGATTTTGGTGTCCGACTGAAGAATCAAGCAAATCGCTGTTTGGTATTTTTTAAGAATTTTGGACAAATTTTGTAAATGGAAAATTGTAGGGACCAAACATTTACCCCTACAATACAAGCATTTGCCATTAGCAATATTTGTCCATCCTATTTTAAAATACCGAATCGGACCCTCATTTATATTGAAACTAAAATATTATGTGTAAAATATTCTAAATGTTAATTACTTCCATAGAATTTCTAACAAATTCCATTGAAATCGTTTTATTAGGATCTTGGAACACACTTGAAAACACTGCGCAAATCGAAAAATAAAACAAGAGTGCCGACCACTGATACTAAATATGTCGGCCATGTTGATTTTAATGGCGAAACCAGTTGTTTCACTTATGGGTCAGATTTGTCGCAAAATTACATTAAAGTTTTGCATGTTTTACATAAAATTTTAAATATAAGATATTTTCTCTTAAATAAAAAACTTTCATTACATTGAATGTCTATAACATATTTTCAAATTTTATTTTAAATTTCATACAAATATGTGTAAATTTTTAAAAAATAAAATTTGAAAATATTCTGTAGACATCCATTGTAATGAAAGCTTTTGTTAAACTAACCTTGGCAAATATTAACTTTTTATGCTATCTACATATTATACTAAAACATCAACTTATAGGTGATCCTTTTTCGCTATGCTTTCATATACATTTTAGGCACATTTCGAGTTCTTCCGATAAACTTCAATTTCTTTTTTTTATCTTTTTTAAACGAAATAATTGATTAGAATTGTCTTTATGCTTATGTACAAAAATGCTTTGATCTTTTGCAAAATGTGATGATGATAAATTGTGCAAAAATCTGAGATTTTCGCGGATTTTCTTGTTAATGCTGCATATTTATTAAACAAATTTGATAACCGAACGTTGCTGAAGGTTTCATCGGTACTTACCATAAAAAATTAAGAGAAAATATTTTGTTTTAAAATTTTATGTATAAAAAACTTCGTTAAAACATGCAAAACTAATGCAGTTTTGTCATTTTAGAAAAAACTGTTTAAATTTAAACCGTTTTACATTATATAACTTCTGTAATTCTAAAATAAAAGATATTGCAATTTTTTATACAAAAATCGTATAGTAAAGTACGGGTTTAACAAACGTCGGTTTAAACCGGCGAATGTTAATCAAATATGTGGTCCCACCACGAATTTTTATGCTACAGCTAACTATAAGAACTAAAATGTTCTGTCCCTGTTAGTTTGTTGCAACCGTACTTCACTGTATATCAAAATTGTCTAATTAAATATTTACAATTTCTTTTAGAACTTGAAATTTGCAAAATAAAATGAAAAATGTTTAAAATAATAAATTTTCTGAAATAAATTTGGAAAATGATTGTAATTTCATTACAGACATTTATTCTTTCCAGAAATCTTTAGACAATCTTTTGACATCTTTTCAAATTCTTCAACTTTACAAATCACTTCAAAGATGTGTTTGCTTAAGTCGTCATTCCTATTTACTTAAACTATCACGTTAAACTAATTTAGAATACAAAAAATAATAAAACAATAAAAAATAAACTTACAATTTAAAATAAAACATCGCCTCTCTTAGTTTTTGTAGTTGTTGCTGCTGCCGATGATGATGCCGATGTTGATGCTGAGGATGAAGATGATGATGATGCTTGTGATGTAGGCATGGTGGGAGGCACTGGTGCACTAGATGGTGGTGGCCACCAATGATGCAACAGCTCAGACTGTGTATGTGGTGTATGGCCATGGACATGGTGAGGATGGGTGGTATGTGGATTGGTTGCTAATGCCGTCTTACCTCTTTGATACTGTTGTTGCAGTGGATGATGAGGATGATGATATGGAAATTGATGCGTAGCTTGTGCTGCATATTGATGATGGTGATGATGATGGGAATTAGACGGCGGTGGCGGTAAGCCATGATGATAGACTTGACCTCTCGTATGTTGTTGTTGATGTTGATTTCCAGCCCCACCAGGTGGCATGACCTATTTTAAATGTCAGTCATTTTTCACTGGATAGTACAACAAATCGGGTTGTTGGACATGTTGTTGCTGCATATGATGCATATAATCGCTAATGGGAGGCAGTACGGCTTTAGCTTCATCCACTCCCAATACGGGATAACCACCACGATCGTAAACATGATGACCAGCATGTGGTGGAGGTGGTGGCAAGAGATGCGATGCAGCTGCCAATGGATGATGAACCGTAGGTGCTAGGGGATGACCACCTAAAGCATGGGCATGTGGCTGTAGTGCCGCATGTGGATGATAAGGCTGAAAACTATTCTTTTGTTGTTCATTCATTTCGGCTAAACTAGTTGGATGATGAGCCGGATGATGGGGATGGGGATCATATATAGATGAGGGTGCACCATAAACACCAGTATGACGTATAAGGCCACTGGCTCCCGGTGTTGGTTGTAAACCATATGGCGATGCAGCCGCAGCAGGCTGTTGTTGATGTTGTTGTTGCTGCTGTTGTTGTTGTTGTTGATGATGTTGTTGTTGTTGGACACTTAGTGGGGTATGCGGTTGACTTTGTTGCGAACTATTAGGTGTTGTTGTGCCACTACCACCAGATCCTTGTTGTTGCTGTTGCTGCATTAATTCGAAATTATATTCCATGGGATTCGGATTGTTATCAATGAGATTCGTTAAAATACTGCCAATGTTATTGTAATTATGTGGATCTGTGGCAGTAACACTGGCAACACCTGCTGAGGGTTGTTGGGAAGCACCTTGTTGTTGTTGCTGCTGTGGTTGAGATTGTTGCTGTTGTTGGGCACCATTGGCACTATAGGCCATTTGATTTGTGGGCTGATTTGTTTGTGGCCACATGTTCTAGAAGAGTTATAAATATAAATTTGACATTTACGTTTTTAAGTATTTCAAAATTTAAAATATGTTTAACGATTTTGCGTTTCGTTAATAATCTAAATTCTATATCTAAAATCTATTAATCTGAGTACTTAAAGCATTTCTTGTTTTTGATAAACGTTTAGATTTCATAAACTTTTTCTTCAAATTCTCTCACATTTAAAAAATAATCTTTTGTAATAAATAACACCAATAGATTCTGAATATTTTTTTTCAAATACCCTGGTAGTATTTATTTTTTATTTTATTTATTTATTTTATTAACATTATAATTACAGATTATAAGCTAATTAATGATGAGCAATGGCAACGCAGGCCTTCAGCTCGATATTTCTTAAAATAACTGATAAGCTACTATATTAAGGATATAATTATATATATATGTATAAATGTATGTTAGATTTTGTCATAGAGTTTGGATATTTTGAGGAATCTTAAAATTGTTTGGATATTGTGTTGGGTGGGATTGGAAAGATATAATTTTGGGTCTTTATTTTGGAATACTTGTAAGCGTATTGTATTAAATTTGGGGCAATTTGATAAAAAATGAAGTGGATCTGTCCCATAAGAGGAGCAACTGCAATAAGGGGGTATGATTAATTTTAAAATATGTCCATGTGTGATTTTGGTATGTCCTAGTCGTAGTCTAGTGAATACTACAGTGTCTTTTCTATTTATACTGGAATAATAAGCGTCATTTATAGTTGTCCGGTTGTTGTTTATGGACTTGTACCAACTCGATGTCGAATCAAACGTAAGATTTCTGTCGATGGTGTAGTAGTGGTTATATATGAACTTGTTAAGGTCGTTAAGATCGAAATTGGGGTTAGAAAAAACAGGAGATGTGGCTGCGCTTTTAGCAACGAGATCTGCGTATTCGTTTCCAATAATATTACAGTGACCTGGTAACCACAAGAGTAATATATTTGGATATCTATCTGTTAATATGTTTCGGATAAGGGAGACATAAAAGTTGTTGTTATTAATGTTCATTATGGATTTAATCGTCGATAGTGAGTCGGTGCATATGACAAATTTACCTTTCCTTGGTTTGAGATAAAGCACAGCTTCATAAATTGCAATTAGTTCTGCAGAATATACAGAACTGAAGTGCGGTAACAAAGAAATCTTGATTATATCTCTTTCAGTTGTAATGCTGAAGGAGGTTGAAAGCCTTGTTTTAGAGCCATCTGTGTAAAGAAAATTGTAGCTATTAAGTCTGTGCTTTATCTCATTAAAAAGTTTTTGGTATTGTGTCGGGCAAGTATTGGATTTTAAGTAACGTGTTAGAGAAGTGTCGAACATGTCTTTTTTAAAAGTCCATGAAGGGTTGGATTTTTGTCTAAAATTGATATTTTTAAGTGGTATATTTATTTCTTGGCATTTTTGAATTACCTGGTAAAGGACTGATGGAAATCTGGGGATTTTTTTTGACTTTTGTAGTTTATTTTTAATTTGTTTGAGAGGTGTGTCGTTGTCATAGATTATTGTTCTGAAAAGTTTAGTTGTTAAAATATCCCTTTGTGTTGTAATGGGTAGAGTATTTGATTCAAACAGCAAATTTTTTATAGGAGTAGTTCGGAAAGAACCGAGAGCGTTTCGAATTGCAGAGTAGATGATTGTTTCGATTTTTTTAATATCAGATCTAGGTGCGTGGCCATAGATAGGTAATAAGTAGTTTATTTTTGATAGTATAAGAGCTCTAACGATTGATATAAGACTGTTTGTATTGCAGTTGAGTTTAAAGCTTGAAAGACATTTGACAATATTGAGTCGTTTTGATAAGGAAGATGCAAGAAAATTAATGTGATCTTTCCAGTTGTATTTGTTGTTTATATATAGGCCCAGTATTCTGAGAGTATTCACTTCCGACAATGTGAAATTACCAGATTGGATTGTACAGTGGCAGTTTTTCTTTTTGCATATATGCAGGTATTTGCATTTTGTGGCAGACAGTGTGGCTCCGGAGAACTCGCACCAATTGTTTATGCTGTCGAAAATATTATTAAGGTTCAGCACCGGATTTTTCTCTTTAGATTGAATAATCAAATTGAGGTCGTCAGCGTAAGCTGAGAGATATATTTCTTATTAACGGATATTAGGCCGTATAGTTTATTGAACGCTATTAGGAATAGGATTACAGACAACGGTGATCCCTGTGGGATACCGTTGTGTAATGGTAAAGTGGTAGAGTATCGATTTTCGATTTTTACCATGATTTTCCTGTTTGTCATGAAATTATATACATAATTTATTATTTTAGGACCGACTTTCCATTCTATAAGTTGTTCCATTATAGAATGAATACCTACTCTATCGAATGCTTGCATAAAATCAAGTGATATTATGGTAATGTGCTTTCGTAAAGAGAGGGCGTTCGTGATTAAATAGTCTACAAAGAGTAGGCTATCAATAGTGGACTTCCCCCTTTTAAAGCCAAACTGGTAGTTATTAAGTAGTTTGTGTGACGTTACAAACCACCATAACCTGTTGGCTATAATCCTATCAAGAACTTTTGAGATGCAGGGGTTTAGTGAAATGGGTCTGTAGGATTTAACTATAGATTTGTCTGAGCCAGGTTTAAGAATAGGAATAACTACACTTGTCTTAAATTTTTGTGGGATGTAACTAGAGAAGATTGAATTAAAAAGCTTAACAATTCTTAGTTTTGTGTTGCGAGGCAACATTTTTAGCATAGGGTAGGAAATTCTATCCAAGCCAGGTGTTTTCCCCTTTAGTTTGCTTAAAACTGATTCGAATTCTATAAACGTTATTGTTTCTTCGATTACCATTGCCTGCTGGCAGGGTATGCATGTAGCTAGTCCAGTCTTGAACTTGTTCTTGCTTAAGCGGAAATTGTTGTTAAAATTTTCGTCGGAAGAGTTTTTAGACCAGAATTTTGCAAATTCATTGGCCATTACACCTTTGCTTAGTATGTTTTTGTTTGGGTCATCTAAAGACGTTATACAGTGAATTTTGTGATTGGCTTTATATCCAGTAAATGTTCTGATGTTTGACCATATCGTTGCCACAGGTGTTAATGGGTTAATAGAGGACGTAAAACTGTTTATTGATTTGTTTTTTGAGATTTTTATTTCTCTTTTATACTTGGAGCATGCTTTTTTATAGTTTAAAAGGTTGATTTGGTTCATATTTCTTTTGAAAGTAAGCCAAGTTTGGTTTTTTATCAATTTCAAGCTTTCTAAATTTTTGTTCCACCATGGAACTCTATAAACAAAATTTTTGTTAATTTGAGGTATAGACGTGTTTGCTGCCTGCAGTATTATTTTTGAAATGTTAGCACTTTCCTTATTAATATTATGGCTCACTGATCTGCCCATATCAAAGCTTAAACATTTTTCTTTGAACTTTGCAATATTAGCATCTTGAACTCGAAATTTAGGCTTAAAAGAATTGGGTTCGCCAGAGTTTGGGAACAGTGAAATAATTATGGGGAAGTGATCACTTCCACAAAGGTCGTCCTCTGTTTTCCACTCTGCGAAGCTAGCTAATCTTGAGGAACAAAATGAGAGATCTATGTATGAGTAAGTGCCATGTGTATTGAGGTGAGTCGGGGAATTATCATTTAGAAGAATAAAATGGGAGTCGTTTAAGAATTTAAATAATGTTTTGCCTTTGTTATTGCTTGTGCGAGCACCCCAACTAACATGAGAGCCGTTAAAGTCTCCCGTTATGAGACTAGGCATGCCTATATCATTAAAAATATTATTTAAATTTGAGGTATTGAAATTTTTATCGGGTGGGATGTATGCACAAGTGAAGCAAAATTTAAATTTAGATGTAATCTCAAAACGTAAAGAGTCGAAGTCATTAGCTGTATTGATTTGGCTGTGCTTTATTGAGTTATGAATTAAAATGGCAACACCGCCGTAACGGGTTGTTGATGTATTAACGTGGTAAAATGAAAAGTTGATTGGGATAGGGATATTGGGTTGATTATGGATATGGGTTTCTTGAAGGGAAATGATTTTTGGGTTGTGCTTTTTGATTAGTGTCTGTAACTCACTATAATTATTTAAGTATCCGTTTATGTTCCACTGGATGACATTAAGTATCATATTTCGAATATAAAGTTTGAGTAGTTTTTTTGTGAGAATTGCTAGATATGTTTAACAGTGAATAAGACCATTTGGGTGATATAAAACAAATAGATAGTTGCGATTTAGAACAGAAATTATTAGGAGTGTATATTAATGGCAAAGTATAAATGTGGATTTTAAATATGGAAAAGATTCCATTTTTATGATTTAGTTTTTTAAAAAAGATGTTAATACTTAATATGGTGTAATAAGAAGTTATGAAAGGTATAAAAAGCGTTAATAAATACATGCAAATATACATAGTGATTGTGTAGCTATTAATAATATTACAGATCGTTAGAGGACAGAAAGTCCATTTGATCTTCATCGTTGATTGATGTTAGTTTTTTTTGTTTCTTTGATTTATGTTTTGTAGTGGGACTAGTTTCCTTTTCTTTTGATTTCAATTTAGATTGGAGCCGTTTCGATGTTTTCCTGGGAAGTATTTTAACTTTCGGGTCCATGTTGTCGGTTGCTGCGCTTATCTGGGTTTGGAGATCCGTTTCGGAATCTGTTATTGAATCGTATCTAATATTAGTTCTGGGAGTTGGTGTTACAAAAACAGGATCGACTGATGTTTTTTGGGATGAGGCAGAAATGTTGTTGTTTTGGCTGATGTCTAGGTTATTAGTGTTGGCAACTGATGCGTATAATGATCCATCGTGGTGATGGCGTTGGTTGTAAATTTTATATGCAGTTTTGTTATCGACCTTATCAATTGTTTTTATTGCTTGCAGCTCTTTATGTTTAATAAAAATTGGGCATTTTTTATCTTTAGAGGAGTGATTGGTGTTTTCGATTTTATTATGTATGCAGTTTACGCAGTTCGGCTCTTTTGCACACTCTTCTTTGTCTGATTTTAAATGATATTCGCTGGCGCATTGAAAGCAGATTTTTTTATTTTTGCAAAACTTGGCAATGTGACCAAATTGTTGGCAGTTATTGCATTTCATTGGTAGTGGTATATATGGACGAACATTGACTCTTTGATACCCAATATTTATTTCGGTGGGAAGTGTAGTAGAAGAAAAGGTTAGAATTATAAGACCGGTTTCAGTTAGTTCGT
This sequence comes from Delia radicum, assembly GCA_021234595.1. Lineage (NCBI taxonomy): Eukaryota > Metazoa > Arthropoda > Insecta > Diptera > Anthomyiidae > Delia > Delia radicum. Next base: position 162,202,638 of record CM037855.1, on the reverse strand, counting down.
TATTTACCAATTTATGAATTTTTTTAACATCGCATACGTTTTGATCTAAAAGTTCACTTGATATTACACTCTCAGCGACCCCTCGTAGATCGTTGCAGTAGATAACACCTTTAGTTTCATTTAACTTCTTATATTCTATTACTTCCACTTCTATTGTGTCAGAAATAGCAGTTAGTGTTGTTAGTTTATTCGCTTGCATATAGTTTTTTGTTTTAATTAATAAACTTCCACTCAATAATTTTTTACATTCCTCAACTTCACCGTTACATGTGCTATCGATGGCCTTTTTTATCAAGAAGGGAGATACGTTTGCGAGAGTTTCTTTAATTTCTTTTTTCCCTGTTTCGTCTGTACCTTCTGATTTTGTTGTTCTACTCATTAATAAGTATATGGGACCTGGTTGAGATAAATTACTTGCTTTAGATTTATCCCATTTAAGAGACGGCAAATCTGGTGGTTTATTCATATTGAGTGTGTTATTTCACACTCTTTTAAAAAAAAAAAACAAAACACGTTGCAGTTAAATTATTTTTTCTTTCACTAATAAAATATAATTATGAGTTTATCAATATTTATTATATTGGTGTTTATTGTTTTTTTTTTTTAATTGGTATTTTTGAACACCTAGTTCAATTGAAAACGATAGACCGGATTATGATTACTATCTTGAGAGCGTTGATTAGTAAACACGTCTGCTTTGAGTAAAGTCAAAAGTCAGAATGACCCTGGTAGTAATTAGGTTCTTAGTATACAAAATTTTTCAGTTTTTTAAAAAGGCACTAGTACTTTGGACGCTTTGTAAACGTTTGAAAAATGTGCTATCAAAGTACTTGATTTAAAAATTATATACTGGTAAACACTAACTTTTGAAATAGGTGTATTTTGGGACTAAACAGGTAGAAATTGTCAACCGTACAAAAAAAAAAAAAAAAATAGAACTGGCAAACAACTGATATTTTTGTAAAACCCACCGTGCTAAAAATTACCAATGGTACAACTAATATTGTACTAGAAAAGCACTATTTTATTTGCGAAGCATGTGTTTTAACAGTGCCACCAGCAAAATTTATTGCCAATATTTTTACCAATATCACAACCAATTAGAAACATTTTTTTTTTATATATTTTATTATATAGGGTAATTTTTTTTGGCAACATTTTATTTATGGCAACACTGTTTTTGCCAGCTCAGCTGTTTTCGTGTAGCATGTTAGTGTTAAACATGTTCAGTTTGGCCTATAATTTAACCATGAATCGACTTGCAGATTATTGAATTTTATTATCAAAATTCATGCTCGGTTAAGAAAGTTCATCGTGCACTTCTTCCAATTTATGGTCAGTTTGGGCGACCTTCTGAGGCGGCTATTCGGAATCTAGTGATACAGTTTTGCACCAAATTTACATTATTGAACATTAAACCACCAACACGCATACGTAGAGTGCGGACAGAGGAGAATATTGTAGCAGCATTCGCCAGTGTTGTTGATGACCGTGAATTATGGATTCGGTGCCGTTCGCAGCAATTGGGCCTCAGTTTCTTCACTGCGTGGAAAATTTTGAGGAAGGAATTGGGTGTAAAACCTTTTAAAATACAGCTGGTGCAAGAATTGAAGCCACACGACTTACCCCAACGGCTAACTTTTGGTGAATGGGCGCTGGCAAAATTGGATGAAGATCCACTTTTTTTATCGGAAAATTGTGTTTAGCGACGAAGCTCATTTCTGATTGAATGGATACGTGAACAAGCAAAATTGCCGTTATTGGTGTGAAAAGCAACATTGCAAGAACTGCCAATGCATTAAGAAAAATGTACTGTTTGGTGTGGATTATGGACCGGTGGCATCATTGGACCGTACTTTTTCAAAGACGACGAAGGCAGGAACGTTACTGTGAATGGCGAGCTCTACCGTGCGATGATTACAAATTTTATTTTGCCCAAAATGGACTATTTTTTGTGGGGCTATACTAAGGCTCATGTCTATAGGGACAAGTCCTCAACGGTTATGTTATGTTGGAGAGATATGCCGATATGTTGGAGAGTATGCCAAAATTGGAACCAGCGTATGAACCATTTGAGGCGTAGCCGCGGTCAACATTAACATGAAATCTTCTTTAAACATTGAATTATATAGTAAACGATCTATATAATTAAATATTTAAAGATGTTTAAAGATCGACTCAAATAAAGATTTCATACATTTTTCTAAATTTTATGTGTTTTTTTTTTAAATCAAATCCGAAAGCTCTTAAAAAATTACCCTTTACCTTACACATTTAACTATGATGTACATGAATAACATCAGACGGAACTATACTGCTGCTTTTTAAATGTGTTTTTTTTTATTATATTTCTAAAAACTAATGAAATTTGAATAATTTTTGAACTGTCAACGTTTTGCCAACGGTGGCAAGTTCGCTCAAATCAACGGATGGCCACTGTGATCAATCGGGTAACAGGACCATACCGTCAAGCTTGTTAATCCTACGTTCTGCCAAATTTAATTTTCATTAGGATGAAAATTAACAATTCCCACAAATATATCGCTATTTTTAAAGGCTGTTGAACAAACAGACAAGAAGCTCTTGAATATACATGTGTAGGGTCCCAAATCGCCCGAATTTCGGTATATTTTTATCATTTTAAAAGTATTTTTTCAACTCACCTGAAAACTCATTAAATCACCTCCCAAATTTTGTTCCTGCTGGTGTTGTTGTTGCTGGGCTGGTTTATTGGCAACCATTGGTGATTGTTGTTGTTGCTGCTGTTGTTGTTGGGCATTATTTAGTTGATTAGTTTCTGCCACCCCTGGTGTATTGCCGCCTGCGACATTCATTGGAAGACCCAGAAACTCGGAAGAATCTACTATATAAAATTTATTTGGATTATCTTTGTCACCCGGTAAATTACTATCATTATTTTGTTGTTGTTGATGATTACTGGCATTTGAGGGATGTTGCTGCTGCTGCTGTTGTTGCTGTGGTCCATTGCCACCTCCTCCAACAAAATTAATATTACCCCAAGCATCGGTACTGCATTGTGGTTGTGGTTGATATTGTTGTTGCTGTTGTTGATGGTTGGCAGCCACTGGGGGTGGCTGTGGTGTATGAGATGGTGGCTGCGGTGTATGAGGTTGTGGTGTATGAGCTTGAGGAGCTGGTGATTGCAAACGTACATGTTGTGGTGAATGCATCGGTTGTTGATGTTGTTGTTGCAATTGTTGTGTTGGTGTTTGATGAGGATGTGGCGAACGTTGTTGATTATGTTGCCCTCTGCTGATGTGGCTGCTGTTGTTGCTGCTGCAATTGTTGTTGATGCATCATTTGCTGATGATGGTGTTGTTGTTGCAATTGCTGTTGATGTTGCTGCTGTTGTTGAGCTGTTTGCAAATGTTGTTGATGCGGTGAAGGGAAATGTTGCTGATGTTGCACATGATGATGTGGACTTTGTGGAGTATGACTACGCATATGTTGTTGTTGCTGGGCCGCTTGTTGCAACTGTTGTTGTTGATGATGCTGCTGTTGATACTGATTGATTATTTGATGTTGTGGATAAGCACCTGGATTTGTTATAGTAGATGATTGGCCGCCAGCGGCACTTTGTTCAAAATGAAATTGTGTTTCGGGTTGTGTTGGACCACCACCACCGAAACTATTTATACGTGGTAAATCGGGTGTATGACTATTGGGTGTGTGGCGATGATGTTGTTGCTGTTGTTGTGGTGTTGGTGGTTGTTGTTGTTGTGGATGCTGCTGATGGGGAGGTGGTGTTGGTCTTTGTTGTTGCTGCTGTGCTGGATGTGGTTGTGGTTGTTGCTGTGGTTGTTGTTGTGGTTGTGCATTGAGAGTTGGTACAATCTGTTGTTGCTGTTGTTGCTGTTGTTGTCCCAATAATTTCTCAGCACTGAAATTCTGACTGTACATGGAATTCGGTTGAGATTCACTTGACTGTAACGAGTGCTGTGATGTTGATGCTGTTGACGATTGTGAACTATTATTACTGATAATGGCAGCATTGAAGGGATCTTGTTGCGATGATGATGAAGTACCGGGTGTAGTCGATAGTGGTGGTGGTGTGGCTATAGCACCCAATTTCTGTTGTTGCGCTTGTGCTGGTTGATTCGTCGGCTGTTTTGATTTACCAGCATTCGTTTTTTTAGCAACTTTAGCTGGCGGCGGGCCGGGCTCATCGACCATAGGGACTAATTCTAAAAAAATTCAAAAAAAATTTATGAAAATATTTACAGAATATTCAAACTAAACATATGAGAAAATCTACGAAACAGTACGAATTCAGATTTTAAAAAAGAATAATTTCAAATTAGTAGCACACAATTTTTTTTTTTCTAGGTAAGTTTATTTAAAATAATAAAAAGCAATAATGTGATTAGGTGAATAGAGTTGTCAATTACGGTTTCCGAATTATGTATTTTTCTGATTTATTAAAACCAGTTTTTGAGCAAGGACGTTTTTCAAATTGTTCGAGAAACCGGTTTTTTTCGTCTCGAATAATTTTAAGCTAAAATTTTCAGAGAAATAAGAATTTTTGACTTATTTGCAAGGGTTCTCTCAATTTTAAAAGCTAATAAGTATAAAATACTGAGAAGACAAATTTTCTTTGTTTCTTTTTTGATTTTTTTTATGCTTTCTTTACCCATACCTTCTTTTTTTTGGATATTCCGATGTTGAGCTTAAACATAAGTTTTGAATGCATGTTTTTTAATTTTTATTTCAAGTATTTTATATGGTACAGATAAAGCAACCCCTTTAAAATAAAGATTATTTTACAAAAATTCACATTTAGATAACTTCGGCAGTAAGTTTAATTTAATATATCATTTTTGGCAACTCTGATAATAACTGTAAGGCTTTAAAACGATTAAATAAATAAATCCTTAGATTTTTTTTTGCAATTTTTATGCACAATTTAATTTTTATTTTCCACATTTATTCCAAATTGGGTATACCGATAAAATACCCTTCATGTTAGCTAAATATACTGCATTGATTTCCTGAGAAAGTTTGGTGACGCGAACAGAAACCTGGACCTGTCAGTAGATAAATCTGCAAATTTTCAATGTTTCTAATTAGCTTAAACTCAAATAATGTTGCTCACGCCATAACTTATGATAAAAGGACAAAAAATAAACTTTTTCAGGCTTACTATCTTTTATGGTTTTGTTAAAATCGACTTTTTTTTAAACAAAGTTTTTGTTTTACCCGTACTATACAAAATATTTAAAATAGAGCCAAAAAGTTGTTAAAATTTTAGAATATACATATATTTTAAATATTTTATATGACCAGCCAACAAAATTTGAATAGTTTTTTGATGGTTTATATTCAATGAGTCAGAAATAAATCAAATCGAACACATACTTTTGAAATTTCAAAATTTTATTGTCAAAAATGACAAATTTTTTTGAACGAAAATATGAGCCTGCCTTCCAAAAATAAAAATATAAAAAGATACAAAAATTTATGAAAATTATTTAATCCCAAAAATGGTTCAGAACTGACTTAATGCCTCATTAGTTGTTACTTTCTGTTGCCGTTCTGTGTCGTTCTGTTCTGTAGGTAATATTTTTTAATTACTTTTTCTGTGAGAGGAATCAGCTGTTTTACAAAGTAAAAGAAACTCAAACCAAAAATATTCAAATCAGGGATGATAAATGCGATTTTAAAATAGTACCAACCTGCATATAAAATAGTACTTTTTCGGCATCACAAGTATAAAAAAAAATTAAATATAAATTAACAAACAAATCTTTGTACCCTCCAAAATTAACAATTACAAATGAAACAACAAAAATATATTAAAAAAAATATGTTAAGAGGTGAAAACAAAATTTTAAGGTGAAAAACTTTGTTGGATGTAAAAAAATAAAGTGTGTCGTGAAAAACATTTTTGAGGTAACAAACTATTTTTGAGGTGAAAAAAAAAGTTTTGTGGAGAATAAGTATTTGCGGTGAATTTAAAATATTATACACCTTTTAGCGTCTGGTGGAAAAACATGACATTATATTTTATACACCAGACACTACAATGAACTCTAATAATATACAGTCCATTATACACCAATTTGTATGGAAAATTTAGAGATACTTTTACATTGTCACTCATTACTTTTGGACCGCTGGACCGATTTTGCTCATTTTCAATACCAAACTCTTCGGAAAAATGTACATAAAGCTATGTAAAAACGAGCAGTGCGTACTAAGAAAATTAGCCGATATTGATTTAAAAGTTTTTTTAAATATTTTTTTCTTAAATTCAGCAAATTTTTAATATTTTTTGAATGTGCTATTAATATCTTGCTGTATTGAATTACATTTCTCACAGTTTTTTGCGAATTCAATCCTTGTGATTGGTAGCAAACAAATTCGATTTCACATTTTTATAAGATTTTTATTATTACTTTTTTAAAAATCAAAATTAGTTAATAATAATTATAACCCTTAGGGCCGTTATTACAACTTGCCTTTAAAGTAAATGTTAGTAACTTTAGCTAAAGTGAGGAATAAAGTGAGCTATAATGTTTTTCGTTATTACAACTTCCCAATAAAATAAAATTAATATTTTTGATAATGTGGCAGCACCAAACTAAAAACCGATTATTGGTTTATGAATTGGTTTATAAAAATACGTAGTGGCAACGTACTTTTATTTATTTGTTTACAAACAAACAATAATTTGTGAAATTCGGTTGTGAAATTCGGTGTTTTCTTCTTCTTCTTTATGGAGCAGAAAATGTGGCAACTTTAAACACATAAACCTTGCGTTTAAAGTTAAAGGCAACAATATCTTCCCTTTAGCTTATCGGTCTTTTTTAGCTTAAAGTATACTTATAATAACGAAAAACTAATAATCTGTCAGATAACATCCGAACTTTAGCTATTGGCAAGTTGTAATAATGACCCTTAGAGATTGAGTTCAATAATTGGTTTAATCGATTAATAAACTCTAATATAATCATCTGTAATCAGTCGCACTCAGTGAAATCATTTGATTAAATTCACGGCGTTTGGTTCCGAATTAATTCATTGTTCATATGGGACTGCAAATCGAATTAATAATTATTGAATTTTAAAGGGACCAAGAAATTCATAGATAGAAAAATTTGTAATCGTACTAAATGAGTCATATTAGTATCATGGTACATCTGAGGTTCAAATAGTACCATAAAAAGTACTATAGTACCAACTTTATCATCCCTGATTCAAATATTGAGAAAAATATTTCACAACAAACCAATACATACGCACTTTTGGCTGTCACTTAACGTTGAATTCTATTTTCAATAGATTTGTCCGCAACAGAACAGAACGACAAAGTGAAAACTAACTACACATATAGACTTTCAATTAAACAGAAACAAAACAGCTGATTCGTAACAGAACAGAACATACAAACTAATTCTGCCTTTAGAAATGTAATAATACTAGAAATAAACAAAAAAAAAATATGTATATATAAACAAAAAGTAGTGATAATAGTTTATTTATTTATTAAATCCCCAGTTTTACTAAAAAAAACACGAGCAAGCCTTAGTTAAAAAACCCATACCTAAAAAATGAAGTCTTGTGAAAATAATAGAAAATTTTTCTACCTACACGTATTTATAGAAAAATCGAACGACGAATCGCGGGCAACTCTAACAAAAAAAGATCGCCCCAAAAGTTTGGTAAGTTTCGGAATAAAAAATTGTCTATTCCTAGTAGATCTACCAAATTTGAAAATATTAAACAAAAATTTCGGTCGTTCAAAAGAGTAGTTGGCCACTGTTATCAATCGGGTAATAGGCCAATACTGCCAACGCATAACGGACCATTGCCAACGCTTTGCCAACACTGTGCCGATTGTGTTTTTCTGCTTGGGTGCATTTCAAAAATTACCCTTTTTGTGCTTTTAGTATAGAAGATATGGCGATTTTCTTTTTTTGAAAATTGAAAATAATTAATATAATATTTCTGCCAAATTCCAGTAAAATCCGTCCATAAGTTTTCAAGTTAAGACGAAGTCCCTTACAGGTATTCTTTTGAAATTATGTAATGTAATTTTACCAAAACTAGAGATTTATTTCAAGTTTAAGCTTCAATCTTACTTTGTGTAAGATTTTTTTGAAATTGTGTTCATTTCAAAATATATTTACTTTTGAAAGTTTACGATATTTTAACTTTAACGCTTTCTCGCTTCCAAACCGTGACATGCACACAAAAAATTACTTCACATAATATTTTGTAAATTTGGTTTTCTATCGTAATAGCTTAATTCTTATTATAAATCACTTATTTGGAGCACCCATGGCCAATTTAAAATACCCCGCCCAGAGGTGGGTTTGCGGTTAAAGAATTTAAGGTTGAAATCTTTCTTACACTATAGTTATGAGTAAGTGCTCAGATTATCGCTTTCGATTCTTTAACACCTTTAACTTCAAAAATCTTTGAAAATCTACAAAATTTATCATTCAATGGCCCTGGATACCAAAATAATAATACGATTCATTTAGCACTTATACACAATAATAGTAGTACTGCTATCTACCGATCACGCAGACTGAGGATGTGCCCTTCTATTTCGCAAACTGAGATGTGCCCTTCTATTTCGCAAACTGAGATGTGCCCTTCAAAAAATATAAAATTTTTACTTTTGCACGCATAGATATGAAAAGATTATTATTGACATATTGCTTTATTTCTAAAGGCACACTAATCAATTTCATCTCATTTCATTCGATTATTTGTCAGATATATGGGAATATCAAAAAATTTGTAATAACATTGACGTTGAAAGAGCAAAAATTAAAAATCTCTGAAATTTCTATTTATTGAAAAACAGAGTAACAGATTTTGGAGAGCTACCATTTATTCCTAACTGAGGGCACACATCTTTTCAACATGTTGGAGATTTTGCTACATCAGGGCTATCATCCACCATCTATCATCACTCCACCGCTTTGGTGAGAGTAAAGTGGTTGCTCTAGATATTTCCAAGGCGTTCGATCGCGTGTGGCACGGGGCACTCGTGACTAAGCTAGTTGCTCTTGGTGTCGGTAATGTCTTCTCTCGATTTATAACGAGTTTTCTCAGAGACCGCACTATACGTGTTGTTTTAGATGGAGTCTCATCAAACGAGTTTCAGATAAATTCAGGGGTACCGCAAGGTTCTGTTCTTTCTCCTACCCTTTTTCTTATTTTTATTAATGACCTTCTTGGTCAGACCTTCAATTCTATCTACTCTTTTGCAGATGACAGCAACATTTGTCATTCATTTTCATTCGATCACAGGCCAAGCTCTTTGAAGATAGAGGGCATGCGGCCAGCAGAACATGAATCACACACTCAATCAAGACCTTTCTACAATCTGAGAGTGGGGTCGCGCGAATAAGGTCGATTTTAATGCACGCAAGACCCAATGTTGTATGTTAACCCACAGACGGGCTGTGGAATTAACATTGTCATCTGTAGCTATGGATGGTATAGGTATTGAGGAATCGGATACTCTTGATGTTCTGGGCATGAGAATACAGTGTGATGTCCGTTGGAATAAGCACGTATTTCAAGTGTCGAAAGAGGCATTCAAGTGTCTCAGTTTTCTGAAACGGTTGCAAGACTTACTTCACTCCATCCGATCTCCTTACTATTTATACCAGCTATATCCGGCGCCCTATGTTCACACTGAACTTTATTTAAGTATTTATGGTGTTCAGAAATGTAATTCTATTTATATTTAGATAAATAAAGGACATATATATATATATATATATATATCCGGCCAAAAATGGAATAGAACTCACATATATTGGCAGGGGTTCCACTGTCTATTCTGAAGCTTCTGGACTGTGTTCAGGGGAGGGCGGTGAAGCTTATCAATGACAGTAGTGTATCCAACTCTATTGATTCATTGGAACATCGTCGGAATGTGGGTTGTGTGACACTTTTCTATCGATATTACCATGGGAGATGCTCATCTGAGATAAGTGAACTTATTCCTCGAGCCCGAGTTTTTATTCGGAATACTCGCTTATCTAGTAGAGCACATCCGTTTGTAGTTGATTGTCCTGTGTTCGCACAACGCATTACAGAGAAAATTCGTTTTTTAGTCGAACGATTCGTATGTGGAACATACTTCCCGCAGAAGTCTTCCCTGTAACTTACAATTTAGAAAAATTTAAATCAAATATCCACAAACACTACTCCCTCTTTCCTCCCTCCCATACCCTATTTTCCTGATCAATACAATGCACTGCATGAGTAGGGGGCATTCCCTGAGTATTGGTTAAAATTAAAAAAAAAAAAAACCTTTTAAAAGTGACAAACCAAATTAGGATAGTTTTTAATTGAGCCAAGTACATTAACAGTATACATATTATACTATCAAAAATATTACATATTGTTCTTCAAATGGTTTAAACATTGAGTGATAAGTAATCGTACGGTTCCGTAGATTTTCCCATATAAAGGGTGGAAACGAAAAAAATCACCATTTTGAAATCTTAATATTATTACAAAAAAAACCATAGAAACAAATTTGAAATCACAAATTAAGAACAATACTCTAAGGTTTTTCTCCATACTGTATTTTTTTTATGCGATTCGTTGCTAAATGTGGCGAATTTTCGCTGTAAAACTCAATGTTACGTTTTGGACACTTATAATTTAATCATCAGTTTAATTTTATATGTTAGTGCATGCACTAACAGTGCAAGCACTAACAGTGCAAGCACTAACAGTGCAAGTACTAACAGTGCAAGCACTAACAGTGCAAGCACTTTTTAATTAAAAATAATTAATTTAATAGTATAAGTTTAATTAAATAGTATAAACTTTTTTAACTGAAAAATTTTCCGTCGAAAATATTTGTGTGCCTCATTTAACGCTTCGAATCGACCATATCACCAATTTCGTTGGCAAACACAAATTTCGGTCGTCATTAATAAAATTGTGTGTATGTAAATATTTTCTACACACCAGTTACAAAGTAATGTTAAAAATAACTTCGGGAATCATTTTAATTTCTAATTATACGTAGGTTTTATTGTCTATTTAAAGGACAGGGGGGTTACCGCGTAACTCGATTCGAAAAGAAAAATGTACGAATACGAACAAATTGTACCGCGTAATACGATTTTCGTACTTTTTTTCTCGAAAGTACGGACATTTTTTTCTCCCTTTTCGAACAAAAAAATCCCTTTCGAAATGCAATTCTGTATTACGAAGATGAACTGTTTTTGCGATAAAAACGTTCGGAAATGGTTTCGAAAGCTATTTTGCTAGTGACAAGTGAAAAAATATTAAAAATGTAAGTATTTACACATTTAAAAAATAAAAAATGATTAACAAATAAAGAAAACTTAATAATGTTGTTCATTTATACAAAAATATTTATTAAATACGCAATAAACATGTTATATTAAATCAATTCAATTTTCAATTTATAAAGGCAAGCTCCAAAAAGAAATTTTTACACAAATAAAAAACAATATGAGCATTCAGACGTGGCAAAAGGGCATCTAAAAGTCCTAGATGCTAAGAATAAGTCAAATAATTTGTGACAAAAGTTGTGTTCGGGTTTGAATGCTTTCGGACCACCCGAATGTGATGTCAATGGCTGGAATAAAGTAAGTTTGTGTAATGAGCGTTTTTAATAATATATTTTAAAACATATTTTTCCAATAGGTTTGGGCCGATTACAAGACTCATGTAAAAGCTAAATGCTGCCGTAACCGAATCAGCATTTCTGGAACCGGAGGTGGTCCAAGCAGATACTGTTCTCTTACTCCATTGGAACAGCAAACGTCCAATTTGCTACCAATTGAAGAGGAATTATCGTCATCTTCATCAAACCACAAATAAACTCAATCCGTTTTTATGTTTTTAAAACGAAAAAACAATTTCTTTTTGATTTCAAATTTTGTTTGTTTTGTTTGTTTTGGGATTTTTTGTAATTTTGACATTTGCTAATAGTGTTGCCACGTTTTCTTCAGTTTGTTCCCTCTTTATTATGAATACAACTCTGTAGTCGTTCCGAATGAATTACACAGTACGCATTTACTTTCGATTCGGAAGTTCTTTTCGAAAAATTTGATTTTCGATTCGAGTAACGAAAATATGACTAACCGAAATACACGACTTCCATACGCACTTCTTGACACTTTTACTAGCTCCATGGATTTGAGACATATATTTTTTTTTGTCTATATGATCTTAATTTAAATAAACATATTCCTTTTCTTTTGTGAGAGGTGTGGTAGAGAAGAAGAAGCATATTTCTTAAAATCCTAACTACATTGTTAATTTTCAATTTATTCAGACTGCAGTTTCTGGTGATTAATCTTCATCAGTGATTCTGATAATACTGAAATATTTGTTATGTTTTTTTTTTATTGTTTGAATGTTTGTGCAAGCACTGATAGTGGTATATAGATATACTGCTATCTAATACAACATACACTTCGTACTACACTAGATGGAACGTTTATGATCTGACCTAAAGTCAGGCTGATTGTTGTTGTGACTTTAAATAGGTTTTCAATGCACGAGGTTTTTGTTTTTGCATACATAATTGCATAAGTACAATACAGACAACATAAAATTTTTCTATTTTTAGAAATCATGTGTTATTTCAATTTCCACTATATTCCCATATATTGTGAGCGTTGCCAAATATATTATGTAGATAAGGTGGCATCTCACGGAGTTGCATTTCTGAAAAAAACTTCTCAAATGTTATGCTAAAACTGGATTTAAAACTTTAAATTTTGGCACGAGAAAGTTACCTAACAACCAGACAGTGTACACTTCGTGTGCATTTAATTAAAAGTTTTTCATAAATTAACCATGAACCCCAAACATCATTTATAACACCTTTTTACCTTTTTTTATTGCATCGATTTACATTATTCCTTTCATAAATCTGTTTAAAATATCATATTTCAACCAAAAAACTGTCCAAATCCAATTTTCTTCATGTTTAAGTTTTTGTTGCAAAAAAAAAAGGATAATATGTTATGGCCTCAAGGTTTTATATTGTAATCAGTATTATACGTCAAAGAATCTATGAAAAAATTTCATTATTATTATATTTTAGCTTCTGTATAATCCGCATTTAAAAATTTAATTTTTTTTTCGATTACACCCTTTATTTGGAATTTTTATGCAAATTTAGAGTTTGGTACTTTTTGCTTAAAATACTTGTTTGCTTTTTCAGAACATCCGTTTAAATCGCTGCTTTTTAGTAATTTCTAAAATTTATATTAATCAATGGCTATTTCAGATTTCATTTAATTGTGCTAAACTTGAATTAACGTTTCAAGAACTTTTAATTAATGACGAATATTTTTTTGACTTTACGAATACTTACCATCTCCTTCTTTTGAAAAACGTTTTAACCTTTTTGGGTGATGGTTGATTACCATGAACAGTTTGCTTGTGACGGACAAGATGAGTCTTCCATTTAAATGTCTATAAGATTAAACAAACAGAAACATTTTCATTTCATTTCATTTAAAAATTTAAGCCAAAAGAATTAAATATTCTTTCCAACAAACCTGATCACAATAACAACAACAATGTGGCCTTTCTTCCGAATGAGATGGCAAATGACGTTGCAGTGATTTAACTGAACCAAATCTTTTGCCACACAATGTACATTTGCATTCCGATGCATCGGTATGAGCATTACTATAATGATCTTTTAAAGCTGGATATGTAAAATATGATGAACCACATAAATCACAAACATATGTACGTTTGATTTCCGTATGCAATTGTACGTGGACGTTCCAAATTGGCCTTCAAAGTAAAACGATTTTGACAAATGTGACACTCGAAAAAGTTATCCTTTTTGTGAACACGTATGATATGCTGATACAAGGCATTCTTGGATGGGAACTCATCACCACAAACTTCACATATAGCACCGTCAGCCTTGTGGCCAGTATCATCTAAATGTTGTTGATGTAATTTCTTATGGGGAAACTTTTGACCACATTCAATACACGAATAAGCTGGAGAAAATAAAAAAAATTTAACAATGAAATAGTATGTAAAATAAATTAAGAAAATTTAAAACTAAATTAAACTAAAAACTAATTAAAAATTAAAGATTTGTAGTGACTTTGGTGTTAATTGAAATTTACTATTGTACAAATGTTAATCATCGATAACTATTCTTGATACAAACTCACTTTTGAATTCCTTCTTGTTGTGAGATTCAACATGCGCATGAAATTGTTGACGCCGTGAATACGACTCACCACATGTTTCACATACAAATGGAAATTCCTTGGCATGTATTGTACGATTGTGATGAATTATTTCCTGTAAATTAAAGAAAAAACAAAACATTTTTTTTATTATTAATTTAAATAAACTTTTATTAAAATTTGATTTTACAACCTAAACATTTTGTAAAAAAATTGTAATTTAAAATGATTAATTTCAATAAACAAATAACCCTAACGATGTTCGAAATGTGTTCGTTGGATGATTAATTTAAACATTAAATAAGTGCAAACCCCCAAAATCGAAAATTCTCGGCACTATTTAAATGTTTTTTGCAAAGATCTCCTTAGCTGAAAAAAAACTGGTTCGGTTTTATATCATTTTAGTTGAGTTATATATCATTTTATGTTATATTAATACAAACTATATCTCGTTATATTTTGCTTTGTATGACACAATATATAAAAAGGTATAGTTTTTGTTTTTTCGAACAAATTGTATATGACCCATATCTAAATCTATACTTTTACATATTTAATCAAATCTGCCACATAGAATTTAAATTGTAAGATCAAATTTTATCCAGTTCCAATTCAATTTAGACCTGCTAACTTATCAAAGTTTAGGTCTTAACCATAGTTATGAATGTCAAATTTGTATGAAAATATTTGAGCCTAAAGTTAAACTCTGGCTATTTTTAAACACTTGATAAGCCACATTTATTGTTTAATGTTTGTTTGCAGTTTTCTAGACTTCCATAAATTAATATTAGATAGAAGTCTTGCGTAAACACTTATTACAAGTACTTGGGAGTATAAACATCCTGCTAAATTCATATTTTTTGCATTTTTTAACCTTTAAAAGGCGAAGACAAACTAAAAATAAATTGTGGCTTATCATGTTTTTTCAATAAGCCCTTTAATTACAATCCATTTTAAATTGGAAAATGTTGTTTGAAAAATTTTTTATGGTGTTACTCAAAAACAATTTTCATATAAAGTTCTATTTAATTTATTTAAAACAAGTAGAAATATCCGTTTTCCTAGTATCTATCTTCAAATAAACTTTTTATAATATCTAATTGAATAAATGAATTCAAATAAGAAATTCATAAAATATCTGTTAATTCGAACACTCGATTAAGACGAACTATTTCTGACAGTTCCACAAACATAAGTGTCACTTTACAAAAGTGTAACTTCAAATACGATTGTAGTTTTGAAACTATTTATTTTATATAAAATTAAGTTAACACATTTGATTTGAAATTAATTAAGAATAATGAAATTATGCATTAACGGTAATTTAAAAGTTTCAAATCGTATCGAATAAATGTTTTTTTCAAGAAAAATTCAACTGACAATATGTGTTTCATATTAACCAAGGTAAAATTTCTTTATCATTTTTTTTATGGTTTACCACAGTCTTCAAAATTTAAAACTATTCGAAAAATTGAGAAACTCTTCAATTCGATTTCTTACAAAAAAAAAAATTTTGCGATACATTCAATCAAAAATGTATGTGTTTTCTTTTTAAAATTGTTCAAAATTCATAAAAATTATGGGATAACATACAAAGGTTTGGAAAGTTTGTATTAAAAATGTAAAATTATATGAAACTTTGTTTGTGGGACTTCCAGAAAAAGTTCGTCTTAGCTGAGGGATCGTATACCAAAACGTCGGCACTTTGAATTATTTCAAATAGAACATGGATTTCTTAGTTTCCCCAAGAAATTTTCAAATAAAATTTTTGAATTATATAAATTATATAAATACATTGATTTCAAATAAAAATAAATAGCAAAAATATATAATAATAAATTATATATTGTGCAATACAAAGCAATATATAACGAGATATAGTTGTATTAAATAATATTACATAATACATATATCACTCTTTTACTCTGGAATTCGTTTTAATAAAATTTTAAATGTAATTCTTATTGTGCATATTTTATGTTTTTTTTTTTTAATGTTGCACACGATTTGCACAATTAGCACAAAATTTTAATTATTTGTACTGAAAAATACGCATACCACTAACACCTGTATCTCTAAATCCCAGTTTGCAAATAAAATTTAAGAGAACATAAAATTTAAAGAGTTTGAGCAGCGCTGATCCTCTTTTGTCTAGTCTTTAGTTGGTCAAATATAAAATAATACTAAAAGTGATGTTTTACGAAAAACAATGAAAAATTCAATAAAAATATGAAAAATAAGTAAAAATATGCATTTAAAGCAAAATATGCATTTATAACTAAGTATGCATTATAGCAAAATATGCACTAGAAAATCGATGCCATTTTAATACAACAACAAACTCTTTGATTCGCAAAGATATTTTGTTTACCCTGTACTCAGACTAAGGGACATGCATTTGCATGAACTTCCGGTTCCTGACTATAATTTAGGGGTCATTTTATAATACGAAACTTTCTAATTTTAAAAAAGCATTGTATAGAAAAAATTGTACATTTCCAAAATATTTAACATATTTGTATGAATTCATACAATTATTTTAAACTTTTGAATGTTTCGTTTCATAAAATAACAACATTAATTTAAAATTTAATTTCACACCAGATGATTTATGAATTTGTATGGGAAATCTTGTTTGAAATTTCGTTATATACAGGCATATCATAGACTTTAATTTCGTTAAAAAGTAAAAATGAAAAACGTAATTTGCTTTTCCAGAAAAAAATGCTATTTTTGTATATTTTAACGAAATATAATACATAAAAATAGCTATTTATAAGTTAAGAATTAGTAATATCATTTAAAAAAATAAATTATTAGTTTGCATATTTAAAGTTTTTTACGCATATCACATTAAGGGCAAATAACTTTTCTTAAAAATAAATTAAATAATAAATTTAACATTCATAACTATGGTTAGGCCATAAACTTTGGTTATTTTGAGATGAGTTAGCAGGCCTAAATTGTTATGATTTTCGTAGTGCAATTTCATAACGTTTTACTTTTATTTCTTCAGATTTTTTTTCGTTTTCGGAATTCTAAATGTAAAAATATTTTTTTTTTTTTGTTTGAGTTAAAATATCTCAGCTCTAATTGAAATATTTATTTTTTCAATAAAAAATTACGTTTTGCTAAGCAATTGAAAAACGACCCTGGTAGAAATTATGGAAAAGAAGCACTGGCAAAGCACCAAATGCAAATGCTTTGCCAACGTTTGAAATAGTTGTTTATACAGTGTTTGTTTTGCAAAAAAAGTTTAGGTTTTTTAAATAACAGTTTATGAATACCAAAAAAAAAATTTTAAAAAATTACTAAAAACTTAAATGTTGACATTAAACTGAACAGATATCCTTTGTAAGAACCTTTTTTAGTTATATCTAATAAAAGTAGTCTTAGGGAAATCTAAAAGTTTGGTCATCGTAAATAAAAAAAAAATCAAATTATATATACTGAAAACAAAAATAATAAAACGTCTGACGAATCATTGACGTTTATAAATCCATATTTATTTTCTGAGTTGAAGTATGTACTTACGTTAAAAAAAATGTTTAACTTTTTCATTGCAAGACAAATACCTTACATATTTTTTCGAAATTTTTAATTGCAAGACAAATCTTATATATTTTTTCGAAATTTTTCATTTTAAATTTTTGTCAAAAAACTGAAGAACCGCTTTAAAAACATTGTTGCGCATTAAATGATATTTGTTTTAAAATTTTAATGACCAAAGTAGCCTAATCTCAAATCGAGATATAGACAAAATGGTCAAATTACTCAAAAATTAAATTAAAACTAAAAAATAAAAAATATTTCAAAAACTACTACATCAAAAAAATATTTAATGCGATTTACGGTTTTAGGAGTCCTAAAATTGTCGTTTGTTTCTCGCATTTTTGCTGTAAACTAGCTTAAGCAGTTATTCCCAAAATCCAGTTTAAACTAGATCTCGAGTATAATGTTAGCTCACTAGAAGTCGGTTTAAGTTGACTTCTCAAAAGCCCACAAATATATAGATACATTTTAAAGCAATCAAAAAACTTACCTCCAATGAAGTTCCATTAGGTTTACCACAATCATGACAATATCCAGGATGTATTTTATAATGATCCAGCAAAGATTTACGTTTACGATATGACTTGGGACAAAGCAAGCAATTATAGCTTGGTTTTTCTTTCTTCGAACCCGGGGTAGAGGCATTAACAGCACCGGAGGGAGCCTGTAATGACGTGCTACTACTACTTCCACCATCAATAAGTTGTTGTTTTGGTTCCATTCCATCGTTGGTATCATTTTCATGATCTTCATCGTCTTCATCGTGTGACAGTCCCTCATCATCGTGCTCAAATGAAGCATTAGCGGATGAATTACCCGGTGTAGGAGCATTTGAAGAATTAGCCATTAAACCCATGGTTGAAGATGGTGGGGTAGATGGTGGTATACCAGATCCACTTAATAGAGCTTGTTGTTGCTGTTGTTGCATTAACATATGTTGTTGCTGTTGTGGTGGCATATTTTGCATATGTGGTGGCAATGGTTGTTGTTGTTGTTGCATATATTGCATATTTTCCTGGTTTACAACTAGTGGTGTTTTTTGATTAGGTGTTCCTAATACACCAACAGCGCCACCCGCTGGACCTCCACCCAGTATATTATCTATACTATTGATCATATTATTGGAAGCATTTAATTGCATACGTTGTTGTTGTACTTGTTGCATTTGTTGTTGATGTTGTTGATTAGCTGATTCCATCATACCACCTATCATTGCCAATGGATGATTTTGTGGTTGTTGCAGATGGGAATTGTAATGATTTTGTTGTTGCTGCTGCTGCATCATAAAACGTTGTTGATTGGGATGTGGCTGATGTTGGAAGTGTGGTGGTGGTTGTCCCATTGTATTATTCATTAGATTATTAACATTATGAGGCTGTTGTTGTTGTTTAATATTAATAATTCCATCTTGTAATTTTTGATTTGATATAATTTGTGGATGTGACTGTGGCTGATACTGTTGTTGTAGATGCTGCTGCTGCTGTTGTTGTTGCTCCTTAGGAGCCAAATTCGATAAATTATTACCTTGGGAAATTGCCTGCAATTGTTGTTGCTGATGTTGTTGTTGATTAATATTATTAGGAATAATGTTGTTTGTAGTAGTAAGGCCATTCATCAATAGGCTATTAGCAGAACTGTTAAAAATGAGAGAGAAAATTTTAGAATAAGAGAATCAAGAAATTAATAGAGTGGAAACGTTTGAATTATACATAGTAAACTCCTGGTTTAAAAAATTGTATAAATATCAAGTCTGTTTTTTAAACCGGGACAAATTTTGTAGAAACAAAAAACTTGTTTCTTGTTATTCAGAAAATAACAAATGTAATATAAAAATTATTCTAATCAATTGTAATTCAGAAAATACCATATGTAATTCAGAAAATAACAAATGCAATTCAGAAAATACCAAATGAAATTCAAAAAATAACAAATGTTATTGATAATGCTAGTTCTGATATCCCAACTCTTATAATGAATGACCAAATATTCACTGCACTGGTTAATAATTCACATGAAGGTTTCAGTAATCTTCAAAACAATTGCATTATCTCTTTTTAAAAAAAAATGCAATTCACAATTTAAAATTTGTGATTTTTTAAATGTTTTCTTGTGTCCGGTAGCCATGTGTCATTTTTTCCGATTTTAGTGCAGTAACGCTTTTATCTATGTCTGTTACGTAAACCTCACATCATACTGGGGTGCAACGTACCCCAGAGCTTTTTAAATTGCTGGTCGCATTCGATCATAAATAGATTTAATTTTTTTTACATGCATCGAAATTAGATATGCAATAAGAATTAATAAAATTAATTCCGTTGAAAAGTGTTGTTAGGGTGCAGAATACCCCAGTGAGGACGGAAGGTTAAAAACCTTTTAAGTCGAACTTTAAGCTCTATCTACTCTTTTGCAGATGACAGCAACATTTGCCATTAATTTTCCTTCAATCGAACGCCAACCCTTGAGAAGGTTTGGAGCAAAATGCAGATTATGAATGACACACTTAATCAGGACCTTTCTAAAATCTCAGAGTGGGATACTGTGCTAATATGGTCGATTTAAATGCCCGCAAGACATAATGTTGTATGCTAATCAATAGGGACGTGAGGTCAGTACTGACATCAGTACATTTAGATGGTACCAATATTGAGGAATTGGAAGCTCTTGATGTTCTGGGCATGAAAATTCAGTGTGAAGTCCGTTGGAACAAACACGTTTTTAAAGTGTCGAAAGGAGCATTCAAGTGTCTCCGGTTTTTACAACGGCGCAAGAAGTACTTCACTCTTTCCGATTTACTCACTATCTATATCACATATATCCGACCGAAGATGGAATACAACTTCTATTTACTTTAATTATTTTTCACAGAAAATTTATCTTTAATAAATTTGATAAACCTCTCGAAGTGGATGTTTCAATTTCAAGTTTTAGATTTCTACCTTAAAGGCTTAGCATAGGTCATTAAACTTTTGTAACCCTTTTATCTGTTTAAACCCTAACAGTACTAAGATTTTATCAAAAATGGCAAAAAGTTTACCTTCAGGAAATCGGCAGATATTTTAAGAAATGGGTCTTAAGGGAGAAACTTTCTCTTTTAGTACCTCCCCGTAAAAGTTTTCAAAGGCCCAGTCTTAGTACATGCCTACATTCCAAATTTAAAGTTCCCAGCTCCACTAATTTGCTCTGGGTGACAAAGGGGGAGA
The DNA here is from genome assembly GCA_021234595.1 of Delia radicum. Lineage (NCBI taxonomy): Eukaryota > Metazoa > Arthropoda > Insecta > Diptera > Anthomyiidae > Delia > Delia radicum. The sequence goes on along the minus strand of CM037855.1, from coordinate 162,181,682 downwards.
CTTTTTCCCTGTTTACCTTCATGTAAACCATACTTCTATTGCTTCGGCGGATTGGGCAGCCATTAAGAGGGAGACTTTTCCACTTTTGAACTTTAATTGTAATAGGCAGGACGTCAAGGGATACCAGCTTTTTCTTCCTCCCGTATGAGTTTCCAAAATTCTGTCTAAGCGAATACGAATCTAAACACCATATTTACTTCCTATCTTCAGTCGTTTGGCTAGGGCTTTAAGGAAAGACTTTTCCACTCTATGCCCCTCCCAAATGAAATATCAAAATTCCCCTCTAAACGGATGTCTACGCGGGATTAGGTACCCAAATACCAAATTTAAATATTCTCAATTAAGCAGTTTGGTAAGGACGCTAAGGAGGAGAATTTATCCCTTCTTTTAATCCTTTCAACCACTATTTTGACACGTTCCTTCACGAAACTCTAAAAAGTACATTATAAGTTGTTTCGGTCGTATTTGAAGGAACACATATTAAAAATGTATTTCTCAACTCCAACGGTATGGGCGATGTTGTGTCGGTCAGTTACGTTATTCTTTTATAAAAATATAGATTAAGAACCTTGTGATATATTCAAATTATTTCCAAATTCGCAAAGAGTTTTTATATTCTGTTTTTTGTTAACTACTGATCACTAAAAAATTCAAACAATTGTATTTTACTTACCCTTGTTGTTGTGCTAAATGATTTTTAAACGAAGCTCCACCATCGCCTACGAAATTCGCTGAATGTATGTTAGATTCAGTGTTAGCTAAATCATTTGGCATATTATCGAGACCATTACCACCCGAACTATTGCTGCTACCGCTGCCACCACGTTCCATGACATCTTCAGGTTCCATTACTAGGCCATCGATTAAACGACCGGGTCCCACGCCCTCATCCAATATTTCTTCAAACTTCATTATCTCTTGTGAAGCTGATGAAAGTTGAGATTCTGTTTCTAATTCGAAATCCATTTCAGAATCATAATGATGTTGTGATCCCGCTGCTAGCATACGTCTTCTTTGTTGCAATAATAACATTTGATGTTGTTGTTGCAATTGCAACTGTTGCTGCTGCAACTGTTGCTTACGTAATTTTTGTTGCTGCCATTCTTCCATACGTTCCTTTCTTAACTTTTCTAAAACATGTTTGGGTGGTGTGGTACCCAATAGTCTACCGCTTAGAACGTATTTCTTTTGAAATTCTTTTAGGAATACTTTATCGTGACGTAGAATGGCCGCTTTCAAGTAAAAACGAAATTGTTCTATGAACACTCGTCTACTCAAATCCTGCGAACTATGATGAAAACGTACCGTAAACTCAGTATCCGGGTGGAAGACATAACCTTCGCCTAGACGAGATATACGCTGTAGGGGAAGATGTAATTTGGGTATATGAAATTTGCCAATATTACTACGATTTACATGATTTACACCAAATGCTCGTCTACGTGATCTTTTTAAGGAATTTTCCGGTCCCAAAGCATCTAAACTATTACTTTCGTCGTTCTCAGCATAAGCGGTAGCCTGTCTTCCAAGACGTCGGGCGTGTATAACAGAAGAAGGTATTAAATCCAAAGGATCGCGACTACCTATTGGTCCAGCTGTTTGTAAAGAAGTAGCTCCAGTTGCTGAGGCAACGGCAGCCGCATAACGTACTCGCTTGCTAAGGGAAGACGAATTTTCATTGTCGGCATCATCGGCATAAACATCGTCTTCATCTAGGCACATAAATTCCTCTTTACAGAGGATTTTTTCAAAGTTTTGATTTAAATCCGTAGAGGCATTTTCATCTTCATTCTTAATACATTCCTCTTTTTTAGTGGCAAGTAATAATTGTAGTTGTTTCTTAGAGACTGCAGGAGATTGTGGAAATATACTAGGTATAACTTGGTCACAGGCGTCTGGATATTTATATTTGAGATTCCTTAGCAAATAGTGTAAAGCATCACAGCGAGATAATGCATCAAATGAATCTAAAGCGCCAAGCGTTTGATCCACCTAGAAAATAAAAGAATACAGGGAATATTTTAATATAACACTTAAAGCGTAAAAATTACAACAAATATTTAGTAAAAGTTTTTGCTAATTTTACAGAGTAAAATTCTATTTTCAATTAACTAAAATTCACATATAACTAAAATTTTGTAAAGTTAATAGATTTATTTTTGTTGTTCTTATTTTATATATATTTAGCAAAAAAATCTGATAAATTTAACAGTTTCTTCTGCAAGCTCATTTTTAACTAATTTTTAGTAGCTTTTTCTGCTATTTTACAGGTTTATTATCATCTCGCGCAATTGTTGCCATTGTTGCAGTGTTGCCATGTTTGAAGCCCTTCATCTTTCACCACCTTTCATCTCTCCACTATCCCCTTTCCAAAGAAAGCAACACATTAATTAATAGGAAGAATTTCCTGAGTGTTGCTTCTCTTTAAAAAAAAAAAAAAACCGTGGGAAGTTCGCTCAATCCAACGGTCGGTCACTATTATCAATCGGTTAACAGGACAATACTATCAAGATTGTTAATCCCACGTTCTGTCAACGCATAACCGACAGATGCCGACGCTTTGCCATCACTGTGACGATGTAATGCTAGGGTATGTAGTTTAACTTATTACCAGGTAACATCCCAATAAGAAGCTGCCAGAGGTACTAAAAATCAAGCACTGGCAAACCACTGCCATTTTTGTAAAACCCACTTTTTTTTCAGCACAAAAATGGGGTTTCACCTCAAGAATTATTTTTTTTTACCGTTTTTTTCACTATTTTTTTCACACAGTGGTAGTATAAAAAAAAAATTGGTAAATTCAAAATGTATGCATGCACTTATTATTCTAAGAACAAGTTTATAATAAGAAAATGTTTTAAGGTTTTTCATTCTATTCAAGCCCCATGTTGGGCGCCTAAAAATGCAATGTGTTGTATTCAGTTTGAAAATTACAGTACCTACTTTGAAAATATGGTAGAAATCAAAATGGCTCTATATAATCTTAATTTCAACCATGTTTTTTAAGTGTTAAAGAAACATTTGGCAGCCTTGAGTACTTAACTGTAAATCGATGAAATTACAATCCTTTTTTAAATTTAAATATTGAACAGTAATATTGAAGATGATTAAATGGCGAAAAGCTTTGCTTTACTAAATTCCTTTTAAGAAATTTATTGTTTTAACTTTTTTAAGCAAATATATCGCTACTGTTAATAAAATCCAATTTATATATAAAATTTAAATTTTTTATAGCTATTTTATCTTGTACACAAAGACGCTGTACAAAAACTATTTTAAATTTAATACTAACAATTTTGAGAAAAAATAGCAGCAAGAAACAAAAAAGAAAATAATATAATAAAATCAAAAGAAAAGAAAAAAAATAACATCAGCGAAGCAAACTGAAATTTAATTTGTGCCACTTTTTCCCCATATATCAATCTATTAAAACATTTTAAATGTTAGTAACGTTGAAGTCTAGCTTAGGATAGTGTAGTAGAAAAAGCCTAACAAAAGCAGCATAAATTTTTAGCTGCGCTGCTGCTAAACTGTATGGATGTGGATGATAGTGTGTTGGAACTTTGCTGCTGCTTAGGTTTATCTAGTTCCGCTTCAGGCATGCCACACTTGTATTACTACTAACACCACAACTTCTACTTACTAATACTGGTACAACAATGTGCTAAAATTATTTTAGCAAAGAGTAGTTGATTTGCTAAATAAACCAACAACACCACCACCCACTAGATTTATTGAAAGGCTTTTTTGTATTTTGTTATCCATTTCAATATCATGTTCTCTTTTTTTTTTGTTTTTTGAGTGTAATATATATACAGTGGTCTTAATTGCAATTTTAAACTCGTTTCAAAATTAAAAGAATATGAATACGATATCATCATCGAATCGGCTACCATCCATGGTTAAAGAAAAAAATATATATTTTTTAAGAGCAAATGTAAAAAAAAGTTTTTTAACCCTTTGACGGCGAATGATTGATTTATGTCCCATTTTTACTTTTTGCCATTTAGGAAAACTTGCAGGACGGTTTTAACAAAACTTGTTGTGATCGACAATAGACAGATGTGACTTTTTTAGCAATACCTATATATGGTAGCAAAATAGTCTAAGAGCATTACAAGGTCAACCCAAAGCAAAAAAATTAGTTTTTTTTGTTTTTTTATGATTTTTTTAGTTTTGTTTTTAGTTTTTATAATATTAAATATTCAGTTTTAAGTTTATAAAAAAATGGTTATTATTTTTGGATTAGGCATAACTTAAAGCAAAATATAAAAATTAAAACTTAGAAAAAATCCTAACCCATTAAGGATCGAACACCCCATTAGTGATTTAGCTTTAGTACTATATTTTTTTTTTTTTTTTTTTTTTTTAATAAAGAGAGGCAACACTCAGGAAATACTTCCTATATTTAGTGTGTTGCTTTCTTTGGAAAGGGATAGTGTAGAGATGAAAGGTGGGGAAAGATGAAGGGCTTCAGACATGGCAACACTGTAATTGCGCGAGATGATAAGTCTTATAACAGTTGTTGCTCGCCCACCTGATGGAGAGTTGGCGAACTTATTGAAGCTTTTTGGTTCATAGCCCTGATTAATTATTTTACTTCGGTGGGGTTAATTGCTATGGGAACACCGAAGGTGGACATTGCGATACGTATGAGGGATAGAAAAAACTCATACATATTATTTTGATGTTGCCGGCACCGGGGATCGAACCCGGGACCTTCTGTGTAAAAGTCCAACTCGCTAACCATTACACCACAACGCCCACTATTTCTTCAATAGCGCGAGCAGTAAAGTGACAAAGCCAGAACAAAGTTTATTTTTAGTCACAAGCCAATTCTCCACGTCAAAAATATTCAGCGGTATAAGTTCGGTCGCGAAAGGGTTATGGGAGGCAAATCTAAAAGAAGCAATTTTAAGGCAGGGGGCTAATTCATATTGAATTTGTAATACTCATGCGTTGCAATAATAATACAGGATCTATATGTACTTTCACACGTGTATCCACTACAAGGTAACGTACAATACTACAAGCAAAGAGAATAGAGAATAGTTTTATAAAAGCAACTGATAAAAAATTAATTAAAACGTCCTGTTTTCATATTCCTAAAAGCTAAAAATATAAAACTGTTGCATTTTGTTTCATTCATAAGAAAACTTAATTTAAACAAGTTTCGTAATATTGGGACCGTATCGTATTTTCTTAAATAATTGAACTAGAGTTTTATAACCATTTTTTTCGAGCTCAGCGAACCCAAAAATATAAATAATTGTCATAAAATAATTTTGTCCAGCTAGATTCGGGATTCGGACCACTGTGCTTCGTAAAAAATCACTCTATATACCTAACTATATTCTCAAGTCATGGTGTTTATAACAAAATTGCAAAAGAAAAAAAATTACGTGAATTCCTTAAAAGTTTGTGGTGTACTTATACCGTTATTGGTGATCTGACATAAACTTGGTATACTTAAAACTGTATACAATTATATCTTTTTTAAAATACTGTTTTCAGAACTCAATTTCAATAAACGGTGCAAACCCCTGTAGAAAAAACTGCGAAAGTTCGAAAATCGGAAAATTTTTCACTTTTAACCCACCATACAACTTTAAATATTGCTAATTTTTTATTTTCTTAAGTTGTTTTTTAACTGTCATAATAGTTGTTTTGTATTATTTCACAGAAAAACAACTGTATTTGCAGCTAAAAACAATAACTACTGATTACTACAAAAACAACTATCATATATTAACTGTCAAACTTTTTGAGTGTAGGCCTAAGAAGATTTAAGTAAAACTTTAAAATTTTAAATTATCTATCTGGTTTCCTTTATTAAGAACAACATCAAAATCGAATTTAAAAACAGTATCAATATGGTAGAGGTAACTGTCGCACAGTGGTTTCAAACCAAGAAAAGTGAATATAATTGTGGGGTTTTTTAAATTTGAATTGAAAAACTTTTATAACGGAAATCCTTTAAACACTGCATAACACATATAACTAGTGTCCGACCGAACAGTTCGGCCAAAAAACTATATTTTGTCGGTTTTTTTGATATCTAGAGGCAATGATGATAAATTTTGGTATTGGAAACATGTTTGTTGAGCCGATTTAATTCGATTTTGTGTATAAAATTTAAGAGAAAAGCCGAAGTTTAGCTACAAAGTTAAAAGTTCGGCCGCCGAACTATTTTCAATTTGGCCGAACTTTCTGAGGCCGAACAGTGAATTCATTGTTTAACTACAGACTTTTCTTCAAATTTGACACTCAAAATAGCATCTAATCAGCCCAATAAACATTTTTTCCATAATGCTTTAAAATACCGAATACAGACCAAATGCATTTTCTGGCCGAACTGTTCGGTCGGATACTACATATAATATATCACAGAAGATCTTCTTAGATGTGTAACTGCTCTAAAGGAGAGCGTATCTTTTAAAATTAATATCGATTTAGCTAATTTTGAACCATTTTTACGTTAATTACAAATTATCTTCTCGTTTGAAAAAGATTTGATTTCGAAATTCATAACCCTTACATCGAAGTTTATGCAGACATTTATAATTTATGTGGACTGTTAGCTAATGTTTCTGTTCTGAGTTGTTCTGAAAATTGTTATATAACTTTTGTGTATTTATTGGTTGCCACAAAAAAATAGACAAAAAATACCCCAAGAGTTGGTCTATTAGCTGCTGTATTTGGATTTGGAATATTCCACTTACATGGAATATGTTGTAGAGAATAAAATTTTAAGCAACGCGGTTAAAACTCCCGATTGGTTTTCTCCGATCTTAATGAAACTCGGATATGTGAAAAGGAGAAAAAAATCAGTGAAAAAATAATTACTTTTTTGTATGGAAACATGTCTGAAATTAACGAAATTCATATTGCCTATGTAGTAACTTACACAGAAAAAATTATCAACCTAAATATCTAATTAAAGATTTGATTTGAATTTAATTTAATTTGTTTCTAAACAAATATTTAATTGAATCAATTAATATTTTAATTGACTTTTAAATATATAAATACATATTTTATTTTAGACGCAATTATCATATTATTTTTTCATACACTGTATGCATAAATAGAAAATTTTCAGTATAAAATATCAAATACATTTGAAGTTAACAAACAAAACAAGCACACACACACAAACTGACTCAGCATTGCAAAAAACACACAAACCAACGTATAGATCACACACTATTTTTGTGAGTATCATATTTTTTTTTTTGTAGAAGTTATTTATAACTTTTTTCCTTCTTAATTTTAATAAAAGGTTTAATTGATAGTATTATTGCCGTGATAGGTGCAAAAACAATTAAAATATTAATTGATTCAATAAATTTTTTAATTGAAACCCGTTTTTAGTTTTTTCTGTGTAGGGTTGCCATTAATTTTAAATATTTACAATATTAGTGCAAAAAGCTTTTCGGTATAAAAAAACGAACAGTTTCGAATATCGGAAAAAGCTCAGACATCCCCTCTATCAAATTAAATACGCTTTATTATTCATAATTTTTACCTTAAACCAACTATAATTCCTTAATAAAGCGACAAATTTAGGCCGTTTTGACGTTTTTCTTAACACGAATGACAAAACAATAACAAAATACATGCAATACAAAAACAAAATACTTATAGTAACTCATTCGTGTAGCGGCGAACGTCATCTAAAAACAGGTTATTAATGTTACTTAAAACACAATGAATAACAAGAACACTTGAAAGTCTATACACATTTTGCTTAGCAGTTTGTGGGTCTTCAAAAGAGCTTTCATTCGATATAAATCAGCGATCGGCCAAAGCTAGCAAATAGGCGGCTTTCTCACACATACGTGAGCTCAAACATTAACTAAAAAAAAAAATAAACACGCTCAGCCTGGCTCATATTTAAAACAAAATATAGCGTGTTGCTACACATATGCACTTTTAATGATTGGATTTCATGAAATTGGAGTTAATAAATAATTTTCATTACATAAATGAAAAATTCATTAATTAAATACAGTAGACTCGCGGTAACGTGAACTATTAAAACCTGAGCGTGTTCACGTTTGCGAAGTTGTTCATGTTACATCTTAAAAATAAAATAGATATATATTTAACTCAAATTCATATCTTTTTTTATTAATTCATATTCATTAATTCATATTCGTATTTGCTTTGCTAAGCTAGTCACGCTTAATCCTCTTTTTATTTTTTCTATTACATCCACTTTTTTCTTTAAAGATAAATAATTTGGTAGTTTTTGCGACATTTTTCACGACACACTTTATATTACACAGAAAAAACTAAAAACGAGTTTCAATTAAAAATTTTATTGAATCAATTAATATTTTAATTGATTTTGCACCTACGACTGTAATGATAGTATTAACTAAAAAAATTTGCAGACAGTTTATTAAAACTCTTTCAATTAAATAATAATAATATCAATTAAAAGAGTTAATGTTTTTCTTTACAACCTCAATTAAAAGTTTAGTTAAATTGATTAAAACTTTAATTGAAACTTGACAAGAAAACAAAGGTAGTTTTAATTGAAAACAATGGTTTTTTATTTTTTTTATATGCCCCCCATTAAATAAAAAAGAAATGTAGGTTTGTAAATTAAATTAACACTTTATTTATAATAAAATTAAAGCTTTTTAATATAAAAATGTATTATAAGAAAGCAAATAAAAGTAAAGACAACATTTTTGTTTTGCTTGTCTTGTCTTGAACTTTTTCTTGTAATTAAATTGCTTACTTAAAAAAATCACACACAACTTCAAAATGATAGTTTAATTACACTTATACTTATTGAACATTAAATTATTTAAACAAATAATAGTTTAATTGTCCTTTTCCGATAAGGTTTATTTAAATCCACATGTGCACTTTTATTACCACAGATAAAACCCGAAACTTATTAATTAAGTTTTCGTGCGTACACGAACATCTCAACAAAAAGAGTGTTGCAAACTCTAGTAAAATAACTACGATTTTGCGTGTATTTGAAATCGGTAAACTATTCAACTTATTAAAAGTTAATCATTTGCGTTTTTTTTTTTCTTTTTATTTACAAATTAAATAATATATTGATATAATTAAACCTTTGTTAGATTATTTAATCTAAATAAAATAAAAAAAAAATAGTTTGCCAAATTTTTAAAAATTTTGTTTACATGTTGTCAACACTGTATGGATATATTAGAAAATTCAATAAATTTTTTATTAAATCAATTAAAAAATTTTTAAATTGCCATTGATATTCAAACAATCGATTAATTAGATATTTTTGGCCCATAATTTTTTCTGTGTAAACTAAAAACAAAATAAGCAAATCAACAGCGCGAGTTACACAAAATGCCAGAATATATTTATAAGCAATCATTTACGGGGATTCCCAATTTTTAAAAAAGTAGTGATTGCTTAAAAACGTTCACAACAACGTTTTCTATGTTCCATTAATTTTACATTTGTTCACGTTATAGGGCTTTCTTACTGTGTTCACGCTAAAGAATAGTCAGTGTAAAAAAAAATTATGTTCATGCTAGCCGGTGTTCACGTAAGGCGGTGTTTTTGTTATCGCGAGTCTACTGTAATATTTTTACTTGATAAATTTGGTGGTCCTTCATAAATTTTTTTTTATTTTTTATGAAATCTAGAACTGCAATTGTGAGCTCTTTGATTTGTGTTACAAAACGTAATTTTTGTTTAAGAGCCCCCTTAGGGAGTGAAGATAGGGTGTAATTGTGCTCTGAGAAAATGTTGGGGTTTAAAAAATTATGGGGGTTGGTTATACATTTGACTCCTTTAGTTGCGCCCTTGTGACAGTAAGAGTAGTGACAATTTGTTTTCTCAGATTTCAACTTTAACCAATTTTTTCTCCGAGTGCACCACAGAAATTGGAAAATAAAAAACGATTGCAAGTGCTCCACTTTGGTCCAAATATGATATCCCGATGAAAATAAATTTAAATAACAAATATGCAGGTGCTTGTGCAAATTTAAATGTAACTGACACTAATAGAAAACACATGATTTTCTATTGTTGATTTACTTGAATAAACGTCACCACATTGCTAGGTCTGTCAAAAAACAGAGTAGTATTTGGAAGATGACAAAGCCAATTGTGATAATATTTTGTTGTTGTTTTTGTTTTTTGTTTTTTCTTTGATATTTTAAATTTTGAATCTCGCTCCTAGACGAGGACAAGAAATTCTCATTGAGTTTGTGATTTAACATAAAAAATATCTCTAGAAATTCTAATAACAAAGTCCCCTGAAGATTTCCTTGGGCAGGAATGAAATCCGGATAGGGACACGCCTACATCAGATTGCTTTTCACAATTTGTTAAATAAGTTTTGGGACTTTAGCACATTTAATTACTATAAATGCAATTAATGTTTATCCCGATGAAAATAAATTTAAATAACAAATATGCAGGTGCTTGTGCAAATTTAAATGTAACTGACACTAATAGAAAACATATGATTTTCTATTGTTGATTTACTTGAATAAACGTCACTACATTGCTAGGTCTGTCAAAAAAACAGAGTAGTATTTGGAAGATGACAAAGCCAATTGTGACAATTTTTTGTTGTTGTTTTTGTTTTTCTTTGATATTTTAAATTTTGAATCTCGCTCCTAGACGAGGACAAGAAATTCTCATTAAGTTTGTGATTTAACATAACAAATATCTTTAGAAATTCTAATAACAAAGTCCCCTGAAGATTTTCTTGGGCAGGAATGAAATCCGGATAGGGACACGCCTACAGCAGATTGTTTTTCACAATTTGTTAAATAAGTTTTGGGACTTTAGCACATTTAATTACTATAAATATAATTAATGTTTATCCCGATGAAAATAAATTTAGATAGCATTATCCTTTTTTTAATAGCTGTGCAAATGTGGACAAGACAGCCATAAATGTAAAAATTCCCATTTGATTAATTTTTTTAGTTTTTTGTGGAATTGTGAGATTTCCTTTCATCGTAGATACTCGTATATCAATTTTTTTCTGTTTTAATAAAAAACAATAGCGAGCTATAGCTTAGTACATATTAAATTTCATTACAATACGTTCATTAACAAATATTCTATTACAAAATAAAAATTTTTTTCACTTAAAACTTCAAAATTTTCATTGATCATACGTCATTTTGTTTACGAATAACGTTACCGCCATAACTTGAAAAATGCTTACAAAAAAATTGTTGTTTTTCCCTCTGTAATAGATCTATTGTTGTGTTTAACCCTGCAACTCTCCATTTTAAATTGGCTAAATAAGCTATTTAGATAGAAAACTAAATTTACAAAATATTTTGTGAAGTAATTTTTTGTCTATCAAAATTTTGTTAAAATTAAAATGACGTAAAATCTAAAAATATAAATATGTATTGCGAAATGAACACAATTTTAAAAAATCTTAAAAACATATTTATGTTGGCTAGAAACCTTTGATAGTAAACACAAAGTAAGATTGAAGCTTTCCAGGCAGATAAATACAATCGGCAAAGTGTTGGCAAAACGTCGGCGACAGTCGGTTATGCGTTAGCAGATCGTGGGATAAACAATCTTGACAGTATTGTCCTGTTAACAGATTGATAACAGTAGCATACCGTTGGTTTTTGCGAACTTTCCACCGTTGGCAAAATGTTGGTAATTAAAAAAATGTTGTGCTTTTAAAATAGATTAAATTAATTTAATTTTGAGAAATATGTGTAATAAAACACATTTAAAAAGCAACAATACAGTTAATTTGAATACATCATATTTAATATAAAAGAAATATTTCTAACCAAGAATATTGGTAAAAAACAATATTGGCAAAGAATTTTGCGGGTGGTACTGGCAAAACACATGCTTTGCAAACAAAATATTGTTTTTCTAGTACAATATTAGTTGTACCTTTGACAATTTTTAACACAGTGGGATTTACAAAAAAGCAGTGGTTTGCCAGTACTATTTTTTTTGGTACGGTTGGCAATTTGTACCTAGGTTAAGGTTTTAAAAAAATCTCTGAATTGGGTCCAAGTACTTACAGGATTCCAATAGGATACCTCTAATTGACATCATCCTAAGTTAAGAACGTATGGACGGATTTTTATGAAATTTGGCATTAAGATTATGTTTAGAAGAAGTAGCAAGAGGCAAGAGTTTGATTAATATATACTGAATATGAAGTGCATCTTCGTTCCATTTCGCTTTTTCAAAAAACGAAAATCGCCATACTTTCTTAAGTAAAATCACAAAATGTGTGTATAATTTTTGGACTGTAGTTATATATTGGTAAGGGACATAATGTATGCATAAACTAATTCAATTTTATGGATTAGTGTTAGAGATTCGCTCTAAATCTATTTTGGCAAATATCGCATAAAGTAGGCAACGAAAAAAATTCAAGGAAGAACATAATTGATTATTTTTCATGACGAGAACGTGGTATAAATTCCATTGCAAAAAAAGCTTAGGCCTGTTGGGGGGTTAAGCCTAAACAATAAAAAATTGTTTTTATGTCTGGAAAATTTTAAATTTTACAACGTTTTTTGCTTCTACTGTAAACCTTTAAACAGCGATGTTACGTTTTTTTGCAATTTAGGTGACGATATTTAACAAATTTATGAAAAAAGTTTTTCTCTTAAAATCGTAATTAGCCCACTGTGCAATGTGCTGGTTGTTTCTCGTAAATTTTGCATTTTTTTTTTTATACCACCCTCCTCCCACTTTTTCTTTTACCTCCTATGTACGTATTAACATCGGGGTCTCCTACCCATCCTCCCCATTATTTACTCCCAATTCGTGGATAGGTATAAGTAGTATGTATAAACGTTTGCTGTTGCTGTTGTTGTTGTTTTTTACTACAAAAATATACAAAAATATATAAAAGTACACATGTAAAAATTGTGTACTTGTTTTTATTATTGTAGCAAGTTGTTGTACTTGTTTTATTTTTCTGTTGTTGTTTTTTTTTTCTCGTTTTGTTGCTGTTCTTACTCTTTATTGTACTACAACAATTGTATACACAGCAGAAAAGCAGCAAGTAGAATGCATTTTAGCTCAGATATATAAATATAAAATACACACACATACAAACATCGATGGATATAACATCTATACAACATACACAGCCAAGCAACATCATATAACAAAAATATATGTACAAATAAACAAATATAGAGAGTACGTATGAATGTATGAACGTCGTCGGTCGTAACTTTAATAACATCGGTCGTAGTAGTGATACAACCAGAACTTCGAAAGAATTTCTTAGCAAATTTGTATCTACTGTTTATTTGCAAAATATAAGGAAATACTACAACGTTTTATAAAAACTTTGAACCGCAAACAAATTAGAGATATCAATAATAAATTCTTGCAATAAATCAATAAAATCGCAATTGAGTTCGTTCATTCAAACTTTTCATGAGGTTAATGAAAGTTTTCATAAAATTCATACACTGAACAAAGAAGTTTCATTAAAAAATTGTTTTCATAAAAAGTATGGAGCTTTTCATTAATTTTAAGAACATTTCGTTTATTTTGTAAAGAAAAGTTTTATTTATTTACTAAAAAATTTCATAATTTTTCATCCCCTAAAATTTTCTGTGTATTTTACTTTACCCTAAATAAATGGTACACTTAGGTTAGGTAGGTTGAATGGAAGCCCGATAAACGGCGAGTTAACCCGAAGGCCATCCACGTAGAAAACCACGAACCCTAAAACCTAAAACGTGACATTTTTATCGAAGAACCTTCTTCATAGATATCTGAGTCGCCGTTCCCTTAGTACCGGACAATCGAAAAGCAGCATATTTAAATTAATATCTTATTTTTTTAAGAAAATGTTTAAATTAAGTATAAATCTTATTAAAGTAAATATTATTCTAGTCAAAATAAAAATTTTCGTATTTAAAATAATATTTCAACATTATACATATATGTTATTTCCTTATTTTATAAATATAAAAAAAAACATATTTAACTAAATAGAAAATAAACTTTGTTTGATTTCAAAGTTGTTTCTATTTAATTTAATGTTATTTCAACTTGATTTTATAATGCTTTTTTTCTGTGCGTACAGTTATGCACACACAGTAGCAACGGTCACAGGGTACACGACATCCTACAATCGGTTAAGGCCGTCCATATTGCCCTCTATCATATCAGACCTAACAGCTCCACCAAAGCAACCAGCACATCTGTCTGTATCGGGCCCCGTCCGATTTGAGCCATTTTTGCCACTCGTCAGCCGACTCGTTCCCATGACACCAACGTGTCCTAGGACCCATGTTATCCTGTATAAGTGGCGACAAATCCAGTCAAGGAACTCAACACAGTCCCCACGCATGTAGACCATATAGGATTCCAGGACTTTTAAAGTAACTAGGCCAAGGAACATAGAATACAAAAAGTACAAACATAGCGTTCGGCGGTATGTTTGGATTGACGAACACTAACGCTCAAGTAAAACTGTAAACTCCAGGGGAAAATTTTTTTCTCCAGATTTCCGGAGAGTTCGCGTTGGACGAAACAACGGAAAAAAATCGTTCCGCCGAACGTTTGTACTTCCTTGTTTCTATTTACTTGGTCTTACTGCTTTAAAAGTCCTGGAATCCGATACAATTAGGTCTAGGTGAGTGGAGACTGTATTGAACTACTTGGCTTGGCAAGACTATTAACGAAAATGCAAATGAATCATGCATCCATATTTCGTTACATTTTATGCGCGCAGCCTTTCAATACTAGTCAGGAAGTCGCATTGAGATTCAAATATCCAGTCCGCATAAGTAAATCCCAAACCCTGTCCCCTTTTCCATCTTAAAACCGTCGAGATACCGAGGATCACCTTCAAACCCACCCGGCCAAGCTACTCGCTGCACCTTAACGAGATAGACCCCACCACCTTCCTAAAGCCTTATTACAGGTAAGAAAATCACGTAAAGCTTTTTTTATCCTCTCCTCAGTGTTCCACTTCCAGGAGAGTTTAGAGTCCAAAATGACACCCAGGTACTTTGAGGTCAAACTATTTCAGAGTAAGGTTTTTGACGTATTGACTCCCAGGTCGTTCTTCGTTGCAAATTGTAAATAGTTTCACAAGTTCTGGTTCCATCAGATCGATGATTGTTTAATAACTGTTCTTCCTGATCAATACCACAATGTCATCAGCGGGTTTCACAGCCATATATTGTCGTTAACAACAAAGGAATATGTACTTTAAAACTACTTAACATATGTATAGCTAAAATCCGGGCTACTCACTTTTCTTTTAAATCAAATGTTTTTTCGTTAATTTTTAACTATTCGTCCTCTTAGTTATCACAAGGTTCCACAGACAAGGAGATATTACCCTTCTCCCTCTAAATGTTTTATTATTTAAGAGGGCGGATCAATAAGCCCGTGAGTTTTTGAACTTCCCTCAAACCTGCTCCCGTCAACTACCTTCTGATAATAGAGCACTGTCAAATTTTGAGAAGCTATGTCATTAAACTTGTCTTTGGCAGATATTTCTAGCACACAAACTCGTGAATTTTTGCAAAAATTTAATAAGTGAATTTCGAGTACTCATAAAACATTATTTTTGGCGAAAAACCCCCACTCAAAAGAAGGAAACAAGGCCGTAAAAATTGTTGAAATTTCAGCTACGACAACAGAAAATAGTACCTGAATTTGGGGCAGCAGAATTTTCCATATTGTTGAGAATACACGGAAAAAAAGAATTCCTAAATAGATATATTTTTCCCAAAACATGTTCATACATAGTATGAACTTGGTAATACATAATATAAAAACATTGATGATTTTTTTTGTTTATTTATTGAAAATTTATGTTTTCCGAAAACTGCATTGTACAAATAAATAAATTAAACGAAATCAAAATTGTTTTTTAAATGTTTTATTAGCGACTTAATATTAAATAGATTTTACGTATTGATTTCCTGCTTTTTAATCCCACTAAAGAGTATAAAGTTCAAATAATCTGCATACTTTTTTCTCGATAAACTTAGCAAACGTTTATGTAAAGCGTATACTTACATTCCACGCCGCGGTAGTTGTTTCTATTGAACCGGCTAATATATTATTTTTATCTTAAAATAAACAGCAGATTTATCTCTATTCAAAAAAACAATTTATAAAAGAAATCGTTGTTTTTGAGACTATTTTTAAAATTAAGTTACAAAACAAAAAAAATTAAATTTTTTTCTATTTTTTTTTTTTTTAAACTGACTTGTATAAAATTAATATTTTTGTAAATTAATGCATTCATAAATAGTAGAATTTGTTCATACATAGTATGATAGTATAAAATGAATGAATCCTATTAATATTATTTATAAATAAATTTGGTTAAGTGCATCAGTCTGCTAAATTTAGATGATCTAAATTTTTGAAGAACTAAATTTGAGTTGACAGTTGTCGTTAAATTAACTAAGAATTTAGCTAAATCAACAGATTTTTTAATCTGAATCAACAGAAAATTTCTGCTAAAATGGTCTTTTCGGATCTGACCAGAGGCAGGTCAATATTTATTACCGGGAATATAAGTACTTATGAGTACTTAATAGGTACGGAGTAACGATTTTTGCTCCATTTTGCTCCATCTCGCTTATTTTCCGAGATATAGCCAATTTCATGATTATAAAATAGACAACATTAGGCAGAAGGTTGCGGATAATGGGGTTTGTGTTTTATTGTCGTTGGACTTGGCAAAAGCTTTTGATAAGGTTAATCATTCTCTTTTGGTTCAAAAGCTGAATAGGCTCTTTAATTTTTCTGGCTCTGCATGCAAATTAATTTCTTCTTATCTATCAGATAGAATGCAATATGTAACTGTAATGGCACTTGTTCTGGAATGCTTCCTGTTTTTAGTGGTGTTCCCCAAGGATCTGTTCTTGGGCCTCTACTTTTTATTATGTTTATTAATGATCTTTTTGATATTTTGTCTAACAATATGTGCTTTCCTTTTGCGTTTGCAGATGATGTTCAGATTCTATTTAAGGGAGATAGGCAATTCCCTGATGTAATGCAGAATATGATTGATTATACTGCTAATTTACTTGGCAATTGGATGTCTTCGAATTATCTTTATGTTAATTGTAGTAAATCTAAGGATATGTTATTTGGTGATAGTGATATTTATAACTTTACTATTAATTTAGATGGCAATGCAGTTGAATTTGTAGAAAAATTTAAATGTCTTGGTGTGACTATAGATTCCAAGTTAAGTTTTCAGGATCATGTCAATGCTGTTGTTTCTAAAGTTAATTTTACTTTGAGAAAATTGTATAGCTTGGATGTTATACTACCATTTAATGTCAAGCTTAAGGTTGTTCATGGGTTGATTATGCCAATATTTTTATATTGCTTAGAAGTGTACTCTGGAGCTTTAGGTTATGTGATGAAGAAGCTAAGATTGGCTTTTAATCGTGTCATGAGATATTTATACTCTCTTAGATTGCGTCATCACATTTCGTCTTATGTTTTAAAATTTTTGGGATGTTCGTTCGATAATTTTGTTCAAATTAGGTGTATTTTACATTTTTTTTAAAATATATAAATTGCAAACCCCGAAATTTTTGTATATTTTTAAATTTGGTAGATCTACTAGGAATAGACAATTGGTTATTCCGAAACTTACACCACTTTTGGGGCGATCTTTTTTTGTTAGAGTTGCCCGTGAGTATAACAAATTACCACTTACTTTAAAATCGTTCGATTTTTCTATTAATACGTATAGGAAGAAAATTTTTCTATTATTTTCACAAGACACTTAATTTTTTTAGGTTTGGGGGTTTTTGTTTTTAACTAAGGCTTGTTCATGTTTTTTTCTTTTCGTAACATTGGGGACTTAATAAATAAATAAACTATTATCAATTCTTTTTTATATTTTTTGTTTATTTTTAATATTATTGTATTTTAATTATTATCTCTTTCTTATTATTTTATTTATGTATATCAAATTTTATTATTTACTTTGTATAATTTAGTAGAAATTTGTAACCGATTATGGCCTTCAGGCTAGGTTATTGAAATGAATAAATAAATTAAATTAAACATGAGAAAATAACGCCATATACACACAAAAAAAATAAAAACCCATTTCTATCACGAAAACCACCGATTCGATAACTTTAATTGCTGCAATTCCGCCAACAACGAAAATTTCTAATTCAATTAGAAATTGATAGCTCTTTAATTGAATTATTTTTCGATTAAATAATAATTCATTTGATTAAAAAGTGATCAATATAGTATCCTTTCCAAAAAGCAAAAAACAATTGAATAAAGTGTTGTTGCCATACCAAATGAAATTCTCTGGAAATTCTCATTTATTAAACAGATTTATTTATACTTATGGGAACAATTCAAGCGTAGGGACTTTGACAAAATTTTAGTTTGAACTTTTTCTTCGCAGAAATGAGTTTTTTTTTTTTTTTTTTTTTGTTTGAAATAATTTTGAATTTATTTTTGCAATTTCTTTGTGTTAAAAAAAATTTTTTATTAAACAAAATTTAACTTGAAAAATTACATTATTTAGATTATCAGTTTTATGATAATGTTTTAGAATAAATAAATATTCAGATTTAAACCACTGAAACTAAATTATTTAACTTAATAAAGTAATAAACCTAATAAGAAATAATATATAATCTAATTGAAATGAATATAAAATATTTATTACTAATAACACTAAACACATAAACATTTATAAAAAACAACTACATAAATATTACAAAAACAACAACAATGTGTTGGTGTTTGCTTTTGATCGATAATATAAAAAAATGTCAAACAATTTCCAATTTTGAGCAAATAATTAATTGATTCAATTAATTTTTAATTGACAGCTTTTAAAATTTTCAACAAACCGATTTAATTGAAAAAGTAGCTAAATATTATTTTCTGTGTGATAGCGGAGACACAAAAATATAATGGTTTGAAAACAATTGTTTTAAATTAACTGGACAAATTTGTAAATTTGAGAATCACGAATTACGAATTACATTTTTCCGGAGTCTCCGACACGTACGGAATTGTAAATCCGGTTTTTACGGCACGTTAACGGTGCGTATATCATGTATAGGGCAAAGCATGTACGCAAACGAAGCATTGACGGAACTTATAATCTGATTTTCTAAAACAATACATTTTTGATCCTTTTTCGTGCAGTTAAATACGGACTTATACCCCTGCTTATTATATTTTGTTGTTAATATATCAAAACTCTAAGAAAAATATGTTACTTCGCTTAAATTCAAAAGTCTCCGGTGTAAAAACTTTGCGGTAACGCTTAAACAAATTTAGATAACACTTATTTGAAGGTAAATACATATATTTTTAATTCGATTTAACCTAAACTGACTAGATTTTACCGTTTTTAACGCAGATTCCATTTATTTATGGAAACTGAATCGCAATTGTAGACGGTGTTTAAAATGCAACAGATAACTGATTCTGTTGTCGCCGATATGCCAAATCTTATGGCAATTCTGGTATGGAAATTAAATAATGCTGTTAATCGAAAACTTCTGAAGATAGTTTAAAATTAACTTTAATTGTGTGTAAAAAACATATATTCTAAAATTATTAATAAATTTATTATAAAACATACAATCTTCCAACAATTAGTAAAAATAGCGTCAATTTTAGCAAATGTACACTCAGGGAACTTCTGCTCTAAGAATATGTAGTTGTTTGGGTTGTAATACAGTTTCTTTATTTTTAATGTAGAACAAATTAAAATATTTACTAACCTTGTAGTGCATTTAAAAAAAAAACAACTCACATCAAATGACTGTTTTATGATTTTACATTCATTTTTACAGTTGTTTTTTGTTATTTAAAAAAATAAAAAAAAATAAATGTTTGTTTATTTTTTACTAAAATGTGGTTCATTTTTACTGCAACTGTTAGTCATTTTTTTGAACATTAAAAAACAAATGACAATGTTAGTTGAATTTACTGTAATGTAAGTCGTAATTTCTTTAAGTGAAATTTCATTTGTTTTCAACTACAATTGCAGTGGTCTTTACCTACATAGTATTCTTAGTGTACAAATCCTTTTTTGTTTAAAAAAAACCGGTACGGAAACGGACCGAATACGGAACGCTAAAAACGAAGTTCATTTCAGTTTTAGCACTACTTAACGATCCGTCATTAATGGACTTTTAACTGATTCCAATCAGTTTCGATGATTTCTTATACGGATCCAGAAAACGGTAAGTATACGGATTCAGATACAGTAAACAATACGAAAACGGCACGTTTTGTTTGTTGGGTACGATATGTTATTCAAAAAATCGCATTAGTTTGCCATAAAATCGCATTTGTTTTCCATAAAATTGCATTCCTTTTCCATAAAATCGCATTTGTTTCAAATAAAATCGCATTTGTTTTTCAGAAAATACCCATTGTAATTCCGAAAATACCAATTGTTATTCCGACAATACCATTTGAAATTCAAAAAAAAATACAAATGTAATTTAAAAAAAAGGAAAAAAAAACGGAAAAAAAACAAATGAAATTCAAAAACTACCAATTGAAATTCAAGAAATAACAAACATACTACATATACAATATATCAAAATTGTGTTTTTCTAGAAAACTTTAACGCTGCGTATAAAAAATTTGAATTTTGTTAATTTCAGGCATGTCTATATACAAAAATTTATTAATTTTGACCACTCCTTTTAAATAAGAGATTGGGACGCTAAAAAAAAATACGTTTTCCTTATATTTTTCTCCTCTATCAGATACCCAAATATTATTAAGATCGGAGAGAACCTATCGGGAGACTCTACTTGTCAGAGGTACAATGAAAAAAAAAAAGCATAAAGCTCTGTTAAAATCGATCTAGAGAATTTTTAAATAGAATTCGTTTATTCAATATTAAAAATCATATAATTAATGGATAATGAACTCTTTATAAACTCTGTTAAACACACACACACATATAGAAGCAGAAAAAATAATCAAGAAGTACAGAAAAATTTAAATGTTGCCAGATTTTTACATTTATTAAATTAAATTTAATGCAAGCAAAGGAAATAAAAATCGATCTTTACAGTGTAGCCGCTTAATTCGTTTCGAAAAAAAAATCAATTTAAAGTGTTGTACATTTTGTAAACAGAAAATTCTTAATGAAAATTGTGCTATTTGTATTTTAATTGTAAATCTATAATATTAACATATACACTTTTTTTAAACCAGTTACACTGAGAGAATTATCCGAAATGATGAATTGAAGCAAAATTTTACTAAAAATTAATTAGAATAAAAAAAATTCAACGTGGAATTAATAAATATTACGAGGCGGTTCGTGGGTCAAAAAGTTTATCGAACTTTGCTTTATTAATTCGATTGTTTTTAGAGGCTTGTATTTCAAATTATTAAGAGTGAAGTTTTTTTTTAATTTTTAATCGAATAAAATGTTTCGCTGTTGACCTTTCTCATGCAGGCAAATTTTGTTAAAATATACGATTAAAAATATATGGGAATTTGCAAACGTAAATTTATCTTAAGAAATACCATGTTTTTCATTATTTCTTTTTGTTTATAATTTCATTCAAACTTTTTGGTTTGTTTAACTATAATATGTATATTATAAATATAATTAATTTCTTATTTATATTTTCATTAAACATTTATTTTATGTCTGATGTCAAATATGCATATATACAAATACATACACTTAAAAAAATACGTCTGTAATTTAACAGAAATCGTTTTGAATATTTGAGTAAATATAAAATTATTTCGTATTAAAAAAAATTTAGTTAAGTTGTAAATCCACAAAATTTTAATAGAATTCTAGTAAATTGAATTACCTTAAGTTAAAAATTACATATTTACTTAAAAAAAGTTTTATTCTACAAAACTTTACCAAGAATTTACTAAACTGAACAGAACTTTTTCAAGTTTTAAATGATTTTATTTTAAGCCGTTAAATTTCAGTATTATTTTAAGTGTATTGTATTTATATATTTTGTTCACCCTACACACAATGCGAGGGTTTATACTAAATATCAAATCGTTAGTTAATAACGTAGAAAGTATATAAAAATTATATTTTATAGCACCAATTCATGATTGGTAAAATTATTTGTTAAAAAAAACACCAACCCTAAAACACCAATAACGATTAAAACCCCTTTCAAAGAACTATCGTTAACCTTAAAAAGACATCGTTAATCTAAACGTTAGCGTTAAAACGTCCTAACGAAATTAACGTTAGCGTTAAAACGCCCTAACGAAAATAACGTTAGCGTTAAAACGCCCTAACGAAATTAACGTTAACCCTAAAATATACCAAAGAAATAACTTAAAATATCGTTAATCTTTAAATATCCTAACGAAATAACTAGAGTAGAGGTTAATAGTTCATAGTTCCTTTCTTTCATTTCCAATTACTGAGCTAGTTCGTTCTTTTAGTTCATATGTTTGTTCGACATTTTTTTTTCCAAAGAGAAGCAACACTGAACACTGGGAACATCTGTGTAACAGTACAGCGCGTGTTAACATGTTTATGCGAACGTTCGATCTTCTTGACGACAATGAAGAAAGCGACTTCGGAAAGATGATGACTATGAAGTCACCAGCCACAATCTTGGAGAAGACCTTAATTGCTTCTTCAAGGGTTATGCCGGTAAATGCATAACTAGTGAAGACTCCAGCAATTACCCAGCAAAAACTTTAATTACCAAATAAGCAGTTATACGAGGGCAGTGCAGAAATTAGCAGACCTAACAAAGAAAACACAACAAATTTGGAAAAAATTTTCTTTATTTCTCAATATAATCTCCTTTAAGCTCGATACACTTTTCCCAGCGATATTAAATAGTAGTGTCCAACCGAACAGTTCGGCCAAAAAACTATATTTTGTCGGTTTTTTTGATATCTTGAGGCAATGATGACAAATTTGGAATTTTAAACATGTTTGTTGAGCCGATTTAATTCAATTTTGTGTATAAAATTTAAGAGAAAAGCCGAAGTTTAGCTATAAAGTTAAAAGTTCGGCCGCCGAAACGAATTCAGACCAAATGCATTTTCCGGCCGAACTGTTCGGTCGGACACTATTAAATAGCTTCGATACCCTGTTTATAGTAAGAACTGTCTAGCTACTTAAAATGGCCATCAACTCGCAGACTCCACCATCATTGTTAAGACCTTTCAAATAAAGTATTGAGTTATATAACGGTGACCAATTTTTTAATGGCTCCAAAAAAATAATACTGAACCTGGCGCCTTGAAACTTAAAACACATCTTTTATAAGGCTGCCACTTTTCACGTAAGTAATTTCTTTTAATCTAATATTATCATGTTAGATTTTATTTTTTGCTTTTCAAATGATCAAGATTTTTGAAAAGCAACAAATAAATCTGATATGATAATATCATATTAGATTATGGGCTTAAGGTAGAACAAGATTCTAACTACATAAATATATGAAAATATAGAAAGTCCGAAAAAATATTTGTATTTTGAACTTATTTTTGGACTCATAAAAATTTAAATGCAAAACATTTAAACATATAAGAATAAGTAAAATCTATTACGAGTTTTCGACTTTCTTCGACTTTTTGGAAGTCGACTTTCTTCTGATGAAAAAATCGTCTTTCTTCTGATGAAAAAGTCGACTTTCTTCTAACGAAAAAGTTGAATTTTGCTTTCGATTTTTTAATTTTTCATATATTTATGGCTTAAAAGTTAATTAAGTTTTAATCGATACCACAATAGACAAACATAAAGACATTGTTGCCAGTAAAATCGTTAAATATGACATAAAACCCAAAAGTGAGCGGTCAAATCCTACAAAAAGATCTGATTTGGATATAATGTGCCCACTAAAGTAGAATACCTCAAGTGTAAACATTCATGCACACCTTTAAATTTTATTAAATATGGGCAGATTTAAATGATTTTTGAATTTTGGCAATCTGCTTGATGATATTAGCTTTATAGTCTTAATGTTAGCTGACATTAAAATTTTAATTTTTGGTAATGAAATGGTAGTGAAATGTGATAAAATGCCAAAAAGTATTTTTTTCGAACTTTGTATTAAAAATTGGAATGTTTTAGATTTTTTTAAAGATAATTTTAACGTTGATAAATCCGTTAGTTGTCATTACCAATAAAGCATAAATTCTACGTTGAAATAACAGTTAAGTGACTTGTAAGTTAGGGTCCATGATACGAGAGGTGGAACAAAGAAGATCGAGAGCGGGGTAGATATCATATTCAGCGATTGCACTGGAAAATACCGTGGCTAATGTACAAGTGAGCTAATGTTGTGACTGGAGCAGGATCGGTCAAATCTTTAGCAGGTACATAAATTGCCTGGACAGAAGTGCAGGAACCTTCTTGGTGGTAATACGATCTTGCATGGAAGCCATGTCAGTGGCCAAAGTGGCTTGGTAGAATACAGCAAATGGAATACGACCCAACGAGGAAAGATGCTTCAGAACCGGCCTGAGTTGTCAATGAAAAGCAATAGATCTTGATCGAAGCGACGGTAAAACTAGTCAAAGCGACACGGGCGTGGACGCAGGCGCCTGGGGTTCGGTAATTTGACGGTAGGCAAAGGCTACCTTTAAGATATTTTCAAAGGCTACCTTGAAGATATTTTCAATCATTTTATGGTACAAATCGTTAGCCTGTACGTTCACCGACACACACGAATACGGAGTAACCACCATGGGCATTTTACTGACACCAGTACCACCGAACAAGCCAATCTTAGCACCCTTGGAGTAGGGAGCAGCAAATCCACGACGTTAATACCGGTTACCAATATTTATTGTTATACGTTCATCTCTAAGAATTCGGGGCTTCAGCATGAATGGGTGCGGTTTTTTCATACGGATAAAAAGATTTTTTTGACACGAATCAAACCCTCATTACCATCTACAGCAATGGTATTTACAACACATGCATTCAAATACTGAGCAACTTCCAAAATACCAAACGGTATTGAAGGTTATCAACTTACAAGGCATTTAAAATTGGAAGAAATTGATCTTTAAATTGGCACCGACGACGTAACTAATGACAGCTAAATTTTGTCATTTTCCGCGGAAGTAGCCTTTGCATACGTATTCGAGTTGAGACTGGGCCAGTAGGGATATTTGTTTCTTGTCCGACATATTAAGGGCCGAGCGTACAGCAGTGAACATTTTTAATTAATTTTTTTATAGGTCAGTTAAGAAAGTAACCCTTGAGGAATGAGGAGTCAATTGACCTAAAAGTGACTGGTTAAAGAAGGACTTATCACAGGACTGGTATAATTTAATACTGAAGTGGGTTAAGCAGTGTCAATTGTCCTAAAATTACCAATCCTGTGATTGGTATAGGGGGTGACATACCACTTAACCAGAATGCTTACTAACAAGAAAAAGCCAGTTGGCCAGAATTTTACCCATTAGAAGCTGTTTAGTTTTCGTTTATTTTATACGACATGGTCCTTTTGCGACAGTCTTGTGGTATGCCCATCTTTGGTTAGTCCTGTGGCATGCCACTATGTGGTTTAAAGCAGGACAAATGACCCCCTCCTATGACAAGCCAATGTTAAAGTTGTCAGTTGTCAGTTGTTTACATAGGGTAGGGTTTAGCAGAGGACCAGTCTCTGGCACGAAGGGACCGATCCTGTGGCACACGCAGAACCGGTCCCATTCCCCATAGGGAAATTACGTAAACGCGCCCGATTACAAAAAAGGTCTTTTTGAAGCCAATGCCGTCTTCGTTTTCAACTTACATGGCCATGTTACCGAATTAAAGCAAAAAAGACAAATTTTTGTTTGGTATTTTTTGTTCACATTGAAATTTAAGTCATTTTTATTCGATTTTTCAGTCCCCGGACATAATACCCATGGACATTACTCTATTTCAAGTTAGGTTATTGTGTGCGATTTTTTTTCAGTCCCTTTCCTAATAATTGAAGTGGGATTATAGCCGAATATTCTAGGGGTATTTTCCAATTTCGACTATTATCCTTGCAATAATTGGTCATGGGGATAACGATAATTTTGGTAACGGTCATAACCACCATTATTTTTATGGGCATTAACTCCGAAAAGTTTTCGCATCTTTCGAAACGTGTTGGTTGGTTTAAGTGGCAGCTCACTCTAGTCGTGAGCATCAAGTAGAGTCAAACGTGTAATATAATCAAATTAAACGGCATAGTTCATTTTATTTGAATGTTGCAAGAAAGTAGAATTATTATTTTCAATTTTGTATTTTTTGCAATAAGTTTATCAAATAATTTAATTGTTCTACATAGTTTTTGCAAATATTTCTTTAATTATATTATCTAACTTTAAAACGGAACGTCCTGTCCACGACGAGCGTTAACATCTTTTCTGACAGTCAGGCCGCGGTAAGGTCCCTGGGGTCAACGTCTCTGACTACGGTAATTGCCCTTAACTGCCGCGCATCCTTGGATGAGATGGCCAAGCAGTTTGACATTCGACTCGTGTGGGTCCCGGGGCACAGGGACATACCAGGGAACTGGTATGTCCCTAGGAACCACCCTGCAAGTTCCTGCGGAATTTGCAGTTGGTGTTCCCCTAGCAACCTGTAAGCTGAACAATCGGCTCTACTCCGAGAGGGCGACTGACCTTAGGTGGGCTAATGGCGTGACTTTTGTGGTGACAAGGCACATCTGGCCTGCTCTGGATCTGGGGCGAACGAGGGCGCTCCTGTCGCTTTCCAGGGGGGAAATCTCTGACATGGTGGCGGTGATAAATGACCACTGTCTTATTGGCAGGCACGCTCGTAGGTTGGGGGTGTAATCGCCTGACTTCTGTAGGAGCTGCGGGGACGAGGAGGAGAGTATTGAGCACTTTCTCTGTTCATGTCCCGAGCTGGCGCTACGTAGGAGGGCCTCACTTGGATCGGCGTTCTTTCACGATCTTGGGGATCATTCAGGTGCTGGTATTCCGCACCTCCTTAGCTTCGTAAGGAGCTCTAACTGGTTCAACGGTGGAGTCTGATCGGTAATCCGTCAGTCTCGTGGCATCACAACGGACCTCAGAGTCTAAGTGTGCTGGTGCTCACGGAGCCGGCTACCACTCCGACCTAACCTAACCTAACTTTAAAATTTCATAGGCCATATTCGTGATCTGCCTCCTAAAGCCATTAAAAAATGATAGATCGCAACGACGGTGCATCAGATTTTTCTGTATTTAATGAACTGTGTAATTTTTAATGACTCTATTTGTTTAATGTTCTGTCGATAAGCACGAGTCCGCAGAAAATGGTTTTGAATTTCCCAGCAGTTTAAGTACAGTAGTCAACATGTTAAACTTGATTTAGTTAAACCGAAATCAAATTTCATTCTGTTCTTAATTGAAATAAAACAAATTAAACCATATTTTAAAAGCAGTTTTTCGGTTATAAAGTAACTTAAACTACGTTAAAATTTAATCTACGTTCTCAAAACTCGGCCTTAGAAATCAAATTCCTGATTTATCGACCAAACAAACTAAAGGATCACCTAGAAAAGAAGTGTCTTTCATAGTCGTTATTACCAATGCCATGCTAAAAATACGATAAGTATTTTATTTCAATTTTTTTTTATTCTTATTTTTTTTTTTTATTTTTATTTATATTAAAGCAAATTAAATTTATTGCTGCGGGCTTATGTGTGCTCAGAGTTGTAACGACGATGAACAACAAAAGAGGGGTTAGAAGGAAAGGAGGGACGAATGGTGGGGGTAAACTAGTGGGGAGATAAAAGAAGCTCAAGAATAAAGAGGAAAAGCAGAAATACAGCAGCTGTACAAATTAAATGTGAATGGATAGGTGGATGGTTGGATAGATTGTTGGTTGTTGGTTCGTTGGCTGGTTGGCCAAAGAGGGGGGCTTATAGGAAAAATAAAACAAGAAAACAAAAATAAAGTAAATGTGCGATGGCTGGCTGGCTGGCTGATTGTATTTGTGACTGAGAAACTGCACAATTGACTGTGGCGCAGCAGTAAGCAGTGGCAGCGGGTAAAAGCTGAATTAATAATAGAGGAAAGAAGAAAACTTGCTTATCAAGAAGAGAAAGCACTCAAATAGAAAATGTATTATTTTTTCATTTTTATTTATTTATGTTTTTTTCTTTCTCGTTATTTATTATTATTTATTTCACTGTTGTTGTTGCTGCCCGAGTAAAAATGATTTTTATATAATTATATATTATCTTATACAATTGTATCTCGTGGAGTATATATGTGATACCAAGTATAATTGTGTATGATTATAAAAAAAATATATTAAATTAAATAAAAATATATTAACCAGATTCACTATATTTCGGATCAAATTATATAAGGCAATAGAAGAGTTAATCTATTTATATATAAAAATATCCGAAAAATGGTGGATCTTGCTGGTATAATATTATATAAATAAATATATTTTGATATAATCATAAAAAAAAACTTGGTGTTGAGGGTTTTTCAAGTTGCAGACTTTATTCCACTACCGAAATCGGGAAATTTTTTAGAACATTCCCGGGAATTTCCGTGACCAAATATTTATTAAGAATTTGATAGTTAAAGCTTCTTTATCTTAGGGCAAAACAAAATGTTTAATTAATTAATTCAGAAATAATTTTTAATATATATTTTACTAAAACCACTTTAAATGTTTTTAAAAAATTTTAAAAATTCTTTTGTATTGTATATAGTGGAATAAAATATTTTCTCTTAATCTGCTTTATGTCATGGGATCCATGATACATCACAAATGGAATTGAACGAGGGTCATCAAATTTGATTAATTTTTTGTCAATAATTTTTTAAAATTTTCAAAAACTCAGCAGGTTTTTTCACGGTTTAATTTTCAAAAAAAAAATTCAAAAAATCGTTGTTATCGAATTTCTGTGTTCTGAATTTTAAACTTTTTTAAAAATAAAAAAATAAAAATGATACAAACATTTTATTTCTTCTATAGAAATAATCGATGATTTAAAAAAAATCGAGAAAATTTGATGACAATCGCGTCACAGAAAAATGGAAATTTAATTTTATAAAAAAAAATTAAATTTTCGATTTACAGTGCACTCGCGATAATATGAACTAATTAAAACCAAGCCAGTTCCCTTTTGCAAGATTGTTCATATTTGCGAATGGCATCTAATTTACCTTTACAAAACGTTTTTCCAATAAAAATAAAAGTTTCTTATGTTAAATTTTTTATTTATTGTTTATTGGATTAAAAAAAAAACAATTAATTTTTGAAAAAGAAACAAAATTTAAAAGTTATTTTGCGAAAAATACGTTAAAAATACAAAAATAAGCTGTTCATATTTTAAAGCTTTGGCACTTAGTTCATATTTTAGAGTAGTCAATGGAAGAAAAAAAAATGTTCATATTTTGGGATGTTCATATATTAGGGTGTTCATATTTTCGCGAGTGCACTGTATTAATGTTTAAAAACTTTTCAAGGAGAACCATTTCGAAAATGCATACAAAAACTGAATTTGCATTAAAAATTAATTTTTTTATTGCATTAGTGTGACAGAGGACAATAGTAAAAATCGAAAACTTTTAGAATCAGCTAAATCCGATAACTACTTTCGAGTATACGGCTCTTAAAAGTTACATACTTTTGCGATTTTTTGAATTTTTTTAAAAATTAAAAAATGTGAAAATTTTTTTTTTAAAAATTTAAAAACTCAATATGGATATGTTATCGTATATAGGGTTGATAGAGAATATATGATTTTAATATAAATAAAATTTGGAAGACAAGAGGTCAAAAAGCGGCAATTTTTTCATTATCTATCATGATATATTAAATTTTAACTTCTTCCTTAAAACTAGTCCTTAGACCACTCTGACAGATATCCATTAGACACAAAATTTCAAATGCCTAATTAGAAAATATTATCATCATCGCCTTTGTCTGAATCATCCTGTTTTTAAAGACTGGTCCGGCCTTGATTTTTTCGCGCTTTTTTACAAAAATCTTATTTTAAATGTTTTAGAAGTAATTATTTTTTTTTATTTTTGCACTAGCAAATAGACAAAACTACTTTTCATTTGAACATAATTATGTTAATAATGGTTGAAAAATAGCTTGTAAATTTACCTACAAATATTTCGGAAAAAAGAAAATCTACATTAGCGGTATTCACTCTTGATAGCATTTATGCAAGGGTTGCATTAATACTATGATTTTATGCTACAAAGCGTGAGCGTCTTTTTTTTTGTGTGTATTGTATGTTTACAACCCAAGCATTTCAATGTTGACAAAACAGCTAATTTCTAACGAAAATGTATTTTCTAGCGATTTTTAAGTAGACTTTAGCGATTTTTTCAAATAAAAAAGGTTGGCATTATTTTTCGTTCTCAGTGGATTTTTAAACTTTGTTGTTATTTTGTGTGAATATCAACTTTAAGGAAGAAGATTCATTTTTATATTTTTTCTTTTATTTAAGTTTGTTTTTTTGATAAAAATTTGTGTTAAAATCAGTTGTTTTTTTTTACACGAAAATTAAACGTTTTTTTTTTGTAAATATTTTCGTTCTTTTTTTGTTTTCCGGCAAAACTAAAAGATGTTAAGTATTGTAAGTTTGAAAGACCCAGAATATGCAATAGGTTTTCGTCTTGCATATAAATAAAAGTCTTGCATATTTTTATTGCATGTATTTTGTTGTTGTGGTCTTGCATACTCTTGTATTTATAAAAGATCTGCAAGCTTTGAAAGGCCTGCAAGGGTAGTTTGCTACCAAGAGCGAATACCGCTATTGTAAAATTGTTATGCTTTTCAATTTTATACACATGAATACAAGAATATTTACATTAACTTTTGATTTTCATTAATTAATGTTTTGATTGTTGTAACAATAGTTGTGTTGTGCGAAGTTTAAGAAAACTCGGATTACTTAACACTTGGCGACCTGCGCAAAACGCCTTTAATATAAGAGGAAAAAATAATAATTTATTTTAAAAAATATATTTTGTGATACATCATCTCTAATTTCAGATACAATTATGATCCAATGAAAGCATAATTTGTAGTATTTAAGTGCAAACCAAAAATTCTAAGATAATTTTTAAATAATGTCTAGAAAAACAAACACGCAATTTTTAGTTAAAATAACGCAATATCTCGAAACCGTTTGTCATATTTCACAAATAAAATATTGTTCAGCATGCTAAAATTAATAAAAAATTATGTATCGTAAGACATAATTTTATTAAAGCAATTCCACGGGTTTAAAGCTATCCGATTTTTCTCAATTTGCACCAAATAACTTTTAGACCTTGTGCGCCCGGAAGGCTAGTTGGTTGCGTGCTGGCTTATCAGTGCAAGGGTCGTGGGTTCGATTCCCACCAGAGGCACTGGTCTGTTTTCGCTACAACACGCGCCGAAAGCCATAGTAGCTAGTGCTCGGGTAGGAAAATAGTATATAATTTGTAATTATATGATTATTAATTAATAAAATAAAAAAAAAATAACTTTTAGACCTAATACTACAAAAATCTGAACAATAAATTTTAATTTTTCAAAAAAAAAGTTTTCTTCATACAAAAAAAATGTGGCTCTAATGGACACGAATGCCGATATTGTCAAAGCAAATTTGTCAAGTTTTGATTATTTTCTTGTATTATATTCTATTTAAAAAAAGTAGACATGTAATTGACGCATTTCAATTAACTGAAACTTGGTCGGTATTGATTAGAAAACATGTGTTATACATATTTTAATGTTTTTATCTGAATTTTATTAATTAAGTTTTGTTACATACTCCATAGTTTTATGACATAAAAATATATCAAATTTTTGTAGTTTAAGCAATTCTTTCTTAAACTAAAAGAGAAAGTACTCGAGTTTTTTCATAAATTAAGTAACCTGTGATGTTTACTAAGGTAGGTATTAAAGTCTCGGATCTTCTTTTGTTTTCGATAGGGAATATTATCCAAGTGCTTATTAAATATTCACTCAGGGAACTTCTGATTTAAAATATTTAGTTGTTTGGGTTGTATGTAATACAGTTTCTTTATTTTTAATGTAAATGTCAGTCATTTGTAGAAGAAATTAAATTTTTTACTAACCTTGTAGTTCATTTAAAAAAACAATCCACATCAAATGACTGTTTTATGATTTTACATCATTTTTTACAGTAATTTTTTGTTATTTAAAAAAAAACAAAAAAAAATAATAGTTTATACTTTTTAGTTTAAACGAGCTTAAGATCATTTATTTATTAATTATTTATTTCCAATATTTCGTCTCCACATTGGGTGACTTCTTCAGGAAACAAATATTACAATTTGAAAAACTAGTTTTAATAATTAAAAAACTTATATATAATTTAAAAACTTATTATATTATTAAAACTAGTTTTTGAAATTGTAATATTTGTTCCCTGAAGAAGTCACCCAATGTGGAGACGAAATATTGGAAATAAATGAATGATCTTAAGCTCGTTTAAACTAAAAAGAATAAAATAAAAGAAGATCGAAGAAAACTTAAAATTTTAATAATTGTTTATTTATTTACAAACATGTGGTTCATTTTTACTACAATTGTGGTTCTTTTATTGAACATTAAAAAACAAATGACAATGTTAGTTAAATTTACTGAAATGTAAGTAGTCTTTTCTTTAAGTGAAATTTCATTTGTTATTAACTACATTTGCAGTGGTATTACCCACATAGTATTCTAAGTGTACAACTACATAAGTTTCAATTTAGTGTTACAAGAAAATTTTTTTACTAGGCTTGTATATATTTTACAAAGATTTGTAAATATTTTACTAGAACTTAGTAAAACTAACTTGAAACTTATGTAGTTGTATAATTACTAAGAACAACGATAATTTTCCCCAGTTTTTTCTGTCGTGTAGCTAACTTTAAAAATCTAAGGCCATATTCGTCATCTGTGTTCAAAAGTCTTTTAGAAATGATAGGTCGCATCCCCGATGCATCAAATTGTTTCTTATTTTGTTGAACTATATAATAAATACAATTAAAAAAAAAACGCATTTAAAAGGTTCATTAAACAAAAAACTATTTTTATGCCTAACTAAAGAAATGTAATTCTACGTCCAAGTAGTGCAAAAATTATAATTCAGCCAATTCTACGACTGTATTTCGCTGACTTTTGGAAAATTATCTGTGTGACACCCGCTACTACAGTTGTGCAATCTGTTCTCGAAAGTGTTGATATGTTAAATTCGGATGAAGCTACAGGTACGTCATCTTTCTAGCCTCTTATTGCCAATGTCTTTTCTGATGAACAACCAAGCATATCGATTTCTAATGCGGCAACTACACTCAGTGATTCACAACCTGGCACTTCAACTTCTAATAGAGTTCCTTTATATTGACATAGAGTTCCTTTATATTTTAAGTTCAAAAGTCTGTTTATATGAATTATATTTTTTTTTTATGTTTTAATAAATTATATTTTAAGTTCAAAAGACTGAAAATAAAATGTCTTAATACACACAATTACTGTTTTTTGTTCTCAACATTAAGGACACATTTTAACTTCTGGCACTCTAATGAATATTTTTTTGCAACAATAACATCATAATTCAAAGTAGAGATAGTTCTTGTTCAAGAAAAAAACCCAAATGACTAGTTGGTGTCGATTTTCCTTTATGGATATGTTAGTTTAGGAATGGTTATGTGCCCAAGGGCACATCTCCACTCGGAGACCAATACGGTCCATTGTGAATCCCTTCAGTGAAAAACAGTAAGAAAGAATAAAAATTGACAGCAAGATAGATTGAAAGATAGATATAAAGAAAGATAGAAAGGATATATACTCCCCAGAATTAGCTCCTATCGTCCCCTTACTATAAACAGCCGTCCTATCTCCCTGACAAATCTCAGCAAATCCACTGGATTGCATCCAGCGACACACCCAAGTTCGTCGTGAAATCTATCTCCTAGCCATTTCTGTCTGAGACCCTGCAACCTAGGACAGTGGCACATTATATGCTCAACTGTCTCCAGTTCCTCAACGTCCTCGCACAACCTGCAAAAATCCGGTATGTTCCTGTCCCATCTGCTCGTGAAAGCCCTGACAGAACAATAACCGGTCAGAAACCCCGTAAGGGTCCTGAGACCCTCCCTGTTCAGTCCCAAAAGAACCTTAGTTGCCCCTGAGTCCAATGCGGGCCATAACGCCCTAGACACAATGCAATCCATTCTGTCCCTCCATGATTGGTTAACGGTTTCGCGGAATCCCTTCCGCATAACCTCAAAGAAGTAACATAGTGGGGGCTTTACCCCCCGTCCCTTACCACCAAGTCCAGATTCGAACCATCCCTCGCAAGTTCGTCCGCCAACTCATTGCCATCCACCTTGCAGTGTCCGGGTACCCAACACAGCCTCACTGTGAATGCCTCTATTTCCTTTATGGATATGTTAAATATATAATAGTTTACTTGTGTATTTTGAAATTATAAGTTTTATTCTTTTCTTCGCAAGGTGGGAGTAAATGGAAAACTTAAAACTCGTTTTCTGCAAATCGTTTTTCTTTTTTTTTTTTTTTTTGAGTTATGTCACTCTTGAAGTAAATGCGCGATATGGTTATTCAAAAAATACAATTGGTGTTTTTGAAATTGATGTGTGATTTTTTGAATAACAAGTGGAAATGGTGTAGCATCGAAGGAATATAAAATTTTATTTTCAGATTTTTTTTAGCAGTCATGGTTGTTTTATTGTTTTTTTTTTTAAATTCCCGGGAATCCCTACAGAAAAAAAATCCCTTAAAATCCCTATTAGTATTGCTAATGACAATACTCAACGTGATATAATTGTATAAAATCATAAATGATTATATAAAAATGATTTTTACGCGGGTGCAGTTGTTGTTATTATTTTTGAATGTTTTATACTACGAGAATTTCTTGTTGTTTCTTTTGTTATTGTAATGACGACTCTGAGTGGGAAGTGGGACAAATGCATTTTTAGAAGCTGTCATACTACTATGTATTTGGCAAAATATACCAACAACAACAACAACAACAAAACTAGTGCAAATACATATTTTAGCAATTTAATAGTGTAGTGTTTTTGTAGATGAGTATGTTTGTGTAGTGGAGCAACTATAGCACTCACTCACTACGTATAAATTGATGGTAGTATGAGGAGTGTATGTAGTTAAGTACGATGTTTTTTTTTTTTTTTTTGATGGCAACCACAACCAAAAACAAAAATTAATGAAAAACTAAAATAATACAACATAAGTAACATTACAGCAACAACAGCAACAAAAATAAGAACAACAAATTACATGTTATAAAAATAAATTAATCAAATTTATATTTTAATAATTCCGTTCTTTTCTAGGGTAAAAAATATTGGGCTTGAAAAAAAGTCATTTCATTGAAGTAGCTTACGAAACATAATCTTATGAGGGGGGTAATCTCTGAATTCTGATTCACAAGGCAAACTAAAATAACAAACACAATGAATGCGGGGCAATGCGCTGGAAAAAGAAAAAAAAATTTCTTTTGAAAAAAAAAAACAAAAAACAAGCTTTTTGCCCGCGTTTCGTACAGAGGGAATGTTTTTTTCGAGTTTTAATGTAAGTTTTCACTAAACTAATGAAGTTTTCGTTACAACGTGAATGACCAATTTTTTAAACTTTATGAAAAAGCTTCATAATTTTGATGAAACTATTTTAACGTAAATTTTTCATTACGAGTATAAAATTTTTAATAAAAAAAATTTATGAAAAACTGCATTAAGTTAATGAAAATTTACGAATTCCAGTCACATTTCATAGATCTAATGCAAAATTTCGTTGATATCAAGCAGAGAATTCGCTCAGTGTGAGGAACCCCATATTCATTGTGTTTTTATTTTTTCTGGAGCGATCATGAACAACTTATGGAATAATTCGTCCTGTCAAACATCCCACCGAACGATACGTTTGTAGAGGAAAGGTTTGCAGGTTGCCACACTGAAAGAACTATCCTTCACGATAACAATGAAACAATTTCATAGGATTTTGTATATCCAATAAAGAATTTCAATTTATGAATGAAATCTAATTACTGTTATGACATTTTTTATATTTTTTCAAAAATCTTTTTAATTTCATAAAAAAAAAATCATAATATTTCATAATTTATCTCTTCATGGTTATATCAAATGAAAATTTTCTTCAGAGCTATGAAGTTGTTTAACAACTTTTACTGTTTTATTTTTTCGAAAAATTGTTTACTAATTTTTATACATTTCCAACTTTATTTTTAAGATTTAATTCTCAAATGTTCCAATATAAATCGACCATTCCACCCTAGACCGGCCAAAAACCCGAAATTTTTTACATTGCGTCATCCGATTTTAATTATATTTTGCACACATAAACTCTATGGAAAAGTGGCCCCATTTAGTTTCTGTGCGCAAAATATAATTCAAATCGAAAGACCCAAGGTCAGATTTTAGCCGATCTACCGTGGAATGAACGATATCTATTTTATAAAGCATTTTATTAATTCAATAAAGCCTTTTATTGATTTTCAACTTCTATGATTTTGTTTCGTAAATTATATGAAGCACTTCATTGGATTAATTTGAATCAATATTTTAAAACATTCATGGAGAGTTTTATTAATGCAATGAACCTTTTTTCACTAATGAAATGTTCCAGTGCAACTTAATTGTTTCTATGCAAAAATTCATTAATCTTCTCAGTGGAGATGCTATGGAATCATTCCGAGCGTTATGAGAATCACAATTTGGTTATATCGCGCATTTACTAAAAGACTGACATAACTCAAAAAACTCTATTTATAGAAAACGCTTTTAAAGTTTTCAATCCATATCTGTCTCGGTCGACACTTTCTCTATTTATTTTGTGACGTTTTTTATAAATAGGATTTTAATGCATTTTTCTCTTAGTGAGAGTTGGGTGCGATTTCGCTAATAATTCAGAGACCCATGAGTTTCTCTATAAAGTACCCTTTCCAGAAAAAATAAAATATATTCTCCTCTAACTTGAAAAGTATACATGATATTAATATGAAATTTTTACACAATATGAAGCATGATGTAACTTATAAAGTTGCATTATTAACTCAAAAACCGCGTCTTTTGACTTAAGGAGCATATAGACGACATGTATTTGTCATCTGACATGTCAAATTTTCAAGTCACATGTAATTGTGCATGTCTGTCAAAATTGCTGTTTTACATAAGGTTTATAATATTTGGTCACAAACGTACATGTTTTTTGCTTCTGACACAGTCTCTGTTTTTTTTCTTCAACTGAATCAGTGCGAAAATTTTATTAAAATAATTTTTTTTTAAAAGTGATAGTCAAATGGAATCAATGAATAATGCAATTGCAGTGTGCAGTGTAATTTCAATTATAACTGCAATGAAATCGAAATTAAAAAAAAAAGAAAAGAGGAATCAGAATCAAGCAAAATTTGCTATAGTTTTAGCACACACCAAAGTCGATCTGGGTTTCAACATGGCATGCTGCCGCAGCAAAAATTTTTTTTGCGCCGCAAAATAGTTCAGCCATCTTAAATAATTTTTCTTTAAATGCGGACATACCAATTTGGGATATAATTATGAAACTTTTTATAAACATATATATGTACATAATTTTATTAAATGGGAAAATGTATATACATTTATTGGTATTGTAAAATGTTAACTTTAGCCGGCTAATGATTCCGTCAATAGGGGACCGCCGCTGTTTGTTTTCTCACGGCATGGATTTATGACAACTTTTTGTTTCATATTTAAAACAGCTGATGTCAGATGGTTTGTCAGAAGAAAATAGAGCACGCTCTAATTGAAATTTTGTCAGATGACTTTGCGTCTGACTTTTACAGAAGCAAAGTTAAAAAGGTCACACACGACATGTATGTATTTTGCAGTGGGAAATTTGACATGTCAGATGACAAATACATGTCGTCTATATGCTCCTTTAAGACAGTATTTTAGTAAATGAGCGATATGTAACCACTGAAGCGAATATCGTCACTTTTCGCGTGAACGGATGTTTTGCATTCGTGTCACTTAATACACCGAAAGAATTATCTACATGATATCAATGCATTTTTGCATTAGATCTATGAATTTTCACTGAAACTCGTCCATTGAAACTTTTCATTAAATCATTGCAGTTTTTCATAAATTTTATTTTATTTTATGAAAAATTTCATATTATTTATTAAAAATGCTATACGACTAATAAAAAAGTTTCATTAACAAACAGTTCCATCAAAACTATGAAGCTTTTTCATGATGTTTAAGAAGTGAAGAAAACTTTATTAGTTTAGTGAAAAAATTTCATTAAAACTTGTCTAAGGAATTCTCTCTGTATAGAGATGTTCACAGAGAAAAATGTTTTAATTTTCCAACTGAAATTAGGATACTACACTGAGAAAATTTCTTCGCTTCAGCTATAAATTTCTTCATAGTTTTAATGAAAATTGTCATTGAACTTTTATAAAATCTATGAAGCAGGTTTCATTAAAGTCAATTTTTACAAAATTCTTCATAGAATTGACTTTAATGAAACTTTTCATTAACTAATTAAAGTTTTCATAAAATTTTATGAAAAATATCTTATTGTTTATTAACAGTTTTGTTTACTCAATAAATTACTTTTATTAAAAAAATTAGTTTCATACAAAGAATGAAAATTTTCATAAATTTGAAGAAATTTTTCTTTCATCTTTTAAAGAAAAGTTTTATTAGTTTACTCAAATTTTTTATTATGTTTCGTCTACTAAAATTATCTTAACCCCCAGATAGAAATTTGCAACCTAACAAAAAATTGTAATGGCAAATTACAGCCATCTTTGTAAAAAATACCGTGCTAAAAATTACCAAAGGCAAAGACTATTTTGTTTGCAAAGCATGTGTTTTGCCAGTACTAACCGCAAAAATGCTTTGCCAATAT
Source organism: Delia radicum (assembly GCA_021234595.1). Taxonomy (NCBI): domain Eukaryota; kingdom Metazoa; phylum Arthropoda; class Insecta; order Diptera; family Anthomyiidae; genus Delia; species Delia radicum. Next base: position 162,142,816 of record CM037855.1, on the reverse strand, counting down.
TGTTTTTAACAATATTACAGCCAAGTATTAGCATTTTTTTATTAATATTTTATTAAATTTCACACATTTAAATATGATGTATAAGACTAAGGCCGAACATTATTGCTGCTTTTTAAATGTGTTCTATTACACACATTTCACAAAATTAATTTAATTTAAACTATTTTAAAAGCACCCAATTTTTTTAATTACCAACTTTATGCCAACGGTGACAAGTTCGCTCAAACCAACGGTTTTCCACTGTTATCAATCGGTTGACAGGTCAATAATGTCAAGATTGTTAATCAGATATTCTGCCAACGCATAACCGACTGTCGTCGACGCTTTGCCAACATTGTGTCGATTGTATTTTCTGACTAGGCCATTATCAAGGTTTTACTGGGATCCTAACTCCTAGGTCTAAATTCAATGTTTTAAATTATTTTAAATATATATGATTAGACAACTGTGTAGGTAAAGACGACTGCAAATGTAGTTAAAACAAATGAAATTTCCCTTGAAAACAGGACCACTAACATTGTCATTTGTTTTTACTGTTCAAAAAATTAACCACAAATGTAGTAAAAATTAACCACTAATGAAGTAAAAAATAAACCACAAATGTAGTAAAAAATAAAATAAAATAAATAAATAAAATAAAACTGTTTTAAATGAATTTAAAATCATAAACAACTACGAATATTTACAGCAGAAGTTCACTGAGTGTATGAAAAACATCCTTTATTTAAATTAAATAATATCTTTCAATCATGAATTAAACAAATTAACTTCTTGCTTAATACAATACAATATTTTAATTCAAAAGCATAAAAGTAGTAGAATTTGCATTTCTAGGAAAGAGATTAAGATATATTGTATGATTTGTGTGGTTATTCATTCATGCCTTTTATTGGCATAATAAAAAAGAGCTTAAACAACAACAAAATAAACTACTTTTCATCATAAACTCAATTAAAAGTGATAAAAATTTAAATAGCCAAACATTAAATAAAAGGAGGGGAATTAATTAAGACGAAATAACAATAAAACAATGAGAACAAACTAAACAAATATAAAAGCGATATAAAGTCGTCAGTCAAGTTTATCAATGAGATACCCTACATCCCATAAGTGCACAAGCAGAAAAATATGATCGGCACAGTGTTGGCAAAGCGTCGGCGACGGTCGGTTATGCGGAATTTCAAACGTTAGAAGTTCAAAAAATTTGGTGCTTTTAAAATGACTCAAATTAGTTTTGAGAAATATGTATAATAGAACACATGTAAAAAGCAGCAATACAGTCTTATGTTAGTCATGTACATCATATGTTAGTCATGTACATCATATGTTAGTCATGTACATCATATTTAAATGTTTGGAATATAATAAAATATATAAAAAAAAATTAATATTTCTAATCGGTTGTGATATTGGTAAAAATATTGGCAAAGAATTTTGGGAGTGGCACTGGCAAAACACATGCTTTGCAAACAAAATAGTGCTTTTGTAGTACAATATTAGTTGTACCATTTTATGGCCATGTACGGTGGGCTTAATAATAATAGCAGTGGTTTGCCAGTACAATTTTTTTTTGTACGTTGCCAATTTCTACCTGGGTGTTTGTAAAGAATCGTTTAAACAAACTAATAGATAAAAATCTTTATGTTTAAAACTACACACATACATAGATATTGTCAAACGCGGATACACTTTTTTAATTGAAGTTATTCTTTAAAGTAAAAATGTTTGAACAATTTAAAGTATCTTTCACTGGACCGTTATCATAAGGAGGTTATAGTATAATTTTCATTAATATATGCTTGAATATATATTGTATGCTCTAAGCAGTGATGCCAACGTTGTAAAATCAAAAAGCGCACTCCAACCACATAAAAATCGCTAAATAGGAAATATTTAATAAAATAGAATTTTTATATTTTTCAACTGATTGATACTACCGAGGATGTTAAAAAGCACAAAACATTATTTTTTAGCATGGATGGCAGTTAAACCGCTAAAATATCCGTTATTAATTCAAACCCCTTTTAGCTGACTATCGTTATCCCTAAAATACCGTTACCGATATAATTGAAATACCGTTATCCGTAAAATAACGTTACCGATATAACCGAAATACCGATATCCCTAAAATACCGTTAGCGAAATAACTAAAATACCGTTATCGCTAAAATATCGTTACCGAAATAATCTGATAAAATCTGAAAAAAAATCGCTGTAAATAAATATATTTCCCCAAAGTTTGATCATTAGAACTCGGTCATACAGCGGCTAAACATATCGGGGTGCATTGACAATCACCTTCATAATTAAAATAACGTTACCCTTAAAATACCGTTACCGAAATAACTAAAAACCCGTTACCCTAAAATAACGTTAACAAAATAACTAAAATGCCTTTACCCCTAACATAACGTTACCGAAATAAAAGAAAATAGCGTTACCCTTACCGATAACCGCATTGAATCGGTGATCATCCATGTTTTTAAGGCTTTGAAAAGCTCACACATTAACAAATAATTTCGAGTTTGTTTTTTAAATGTAAATTTCGAATTAAATTATATTTTTATGTGAGCTTGTAAATAAAATAATAAAATATTTTAAATTAGTAAAACTTCTATTAAAATAAATATTTAATAATAATAAAAAATACACTCAAAATATTTTTTCCGTAAAGACTACTGAATATACACATTAAATTAATTGAAAATCAGTTAAAAAAAAAGGACTACTAACTTTTCGTTTAAAACAATTGTATTTTTTAGTTTATTTTCAACTGTTGAAATTTTATTGACCGAATCGGTAAAAACAATGGATTATTTTCGTTTTTTCAATATTCAATATAATATAACAACTTTTTGTTTTAATAGAAAATAGAACTTCCCTCGTAGTTGTATGAAATGCAACACTGCTCGCATCAAGTACCACCTGTTAATAGACTACTGTCTAATTTTGAGCAAGTTCCGTCATTTACTTTGCGTTTAACAGCTGTTCAAAACATACAACCTCATGGATTTTTTTGAAAATGGAAAAAAGTGAATTTCGAGTGCTCATTAAACATTATTTTTTGCGAAAAAACCCATCAATCAAACCAAGGAAAAGCTTGATAAATACTATGGGGACTCTGCACAATCGATTTCAATGGTAAAAAAAGTGGCTTACTGACTTTCGTTGTGGTCGCACAAGTACAAATGACGTTGAACGTTCTGCACGGCGAACTGAGGTCAATACACCCGAAAATTTCGAAAAAATCCACGATATGGTGTTGGCCGATCGAAGAGTAAAAGTGCGTGAGATTGTTGATTCCATAGGCATTTCATATGGCAGTGTGGTTTCGATTTTAAATGATCGTTGGGTTTAAGAAAGCTGTCTGCAAGATGGGTGCCGCGTTTGCTCTCAGTTGACCATAAACGTAATCGTGTGACAACTTCAAAGGATTGTTTGGAGTTGTTTAACCGCAATTCGAATGAGTTTTTTGCGGCGTTTTGTAACTGTGGATGAAACATGGACCCATTACAACACCCCGGAGACCAAGACCCGGTTTCTCCGGGTGAACCGGCTCCGAATAAAGCCAAGGTAATTTTGTCGGCCAATAAGGTGATGGCAACAGTTTTTTGGAATGCACGCGGGATAATCCACATCGATTACCTTCAAAAGGGAAAAACAATAAACGGCGAATATTATGCCAACTTATTGGACCGATTTAACAAGGATTTAAAAAAAAACGACCCCATATGGCCAAGAAAAAAGTTATTTTTCATCAAGATAATGCATGGGTGCACACGCGTGCAGTCTCAATGGCAAAATTCCATGAATTGTGCTACGAATTGGTACCTCAACGCCATATTTTCCGGATTTAGCCATCAGTGAATATTTCCTATTTCCAAACCTAAAGAAATGGCTCTTTGGAAAGAGATTTAGCTACAACGATGAAATTATTGATCAAACAAATGCCTATTTTATGGACCTCGAAAAATCCTATTTTTTGGAAGGGATACAAAAATTGGAGAAACGTTGGACTAAGTGTATTGAGCTAAAAGGAGATTATGTTGAAAATTTTTTTTTTTTTTGCAAAAAAAAAACTGTGTTTCATTCAAAAGTCACGGACTTATTGATCCGCCCTCGTATTTGAACTATTACCGAAAGTCCGTTTTTGTTGTTTATTTTGTTTATTCAATAACAGACAGAAAGTTAACAGAAAGTTAAAAAATATATTTCTTTGATAATTTAACTGTATATTCCATTGAAACAACTTTACCGATAAACTTTTTGAATAACTGTTTAAATTTTATGGAAAAGTTCTTGTGAGTGTAATAATAATAATAATAAAAGAGTAATCAAAAAGCGGAAAACCTGGCGAAAAAATACGCTATATTGGCATTACTAAATCTAAGTTAAACATATAAAATATAATTATTTGTATGCAATGTAAAAATACTTCTAGCACATACAATTTTATTAATTTCGTTGTTGTCGTAGTCGCACTGTGCGATGAATGACCAATTTTTAAAGATCCACTTGGTCCATTATAGCAATTATGAGACTGTGATGTGACTGTGATGTTAGTTTCTACAAAAAATACCTCACATTTGAAACATTTTAATGAGACTATCCAGCCAGAATAATACGAACGGCAAAGTGCTGGCAAAGCACTTTTGAAGGTGGCACCAGTGTTTGCAGAACATTAGATTTTTCATATTTCAATACTTTGAGAACCCAAAAATTATAACACCGGCTGGGCATTGTATTTAAAAGCGTTTGCAAAGCTCTGGAGAAACGAAATTGCTAACGTTGACGAAACAATGGCAAACCCAAATAATAGTTGGTCTAAAAATACCCAGACAGAAATTGGCGATGGAAAAATGAAGCCAATCACTTTATTTTTAGTACCATTGGCAGAAATGCAAATTAAAGCACTGGCAAAGCTCTGAATTAGAACGCATTGACAACGTAAGTAAAAAGTGCTTTGAAGGCATTGTTTTTAAAAATGTTACGATACTTTGTTAATAAATTTGGATTTTTTTGAGCAAATTTGACTGCCGATTTTTAAGTCATTTATTTTATAATAAAAAAAAAATTAATTTATTCCCACTGTGCCTGGCTCTCGGTTACCAATCTGGCTGGCAACTGAGAGCCCACTAAGCTAACGAGACATATTATATTTAATAGCTTAAAACGTAAATAAATGATAACAGGGGGCTAACCGTTGGTTGATCTAGTATACCAGCACTGGCATAACGTTTGTTGGCAGTAACTTGCCAACGCTGGGAAATCAATGCTTTAAAATCACTTTTTACTAACGTTGGCAAAGCGTTCTAAATCAGGATTTTCCAGGGGCTTTAATTTGTTTACGGTTGTACAGCACATTTTGATAACATTGAGAAAAAGCTTTATTAATTTACATTTTCAAATAATCTTTAAATAGAGCAGAATAAAATTTCAAACTATTACTTCTTAAACTTCCTTAAACAAAAATTCTCAAAATCTAATTTATTATAGGAAATTTACACAGAAAGTTAATCTACTAAAAATGGGATTAAATGCCTAATCCAACACTAAACAAGTCGATTAAAATTTTTTTTAATATTTTTGATTAACAGTTAATCCAACTTTTCCTCCGCTTCTATTACTAAAGAACTATGCATTCATGGTACTAATTGTCCGCAACTCTATGTTTTAATATAATTTCGGTTGGCAACGCTAAAATACGTACATACAAAGTCAGATAATAATGTTAAGATAATAATGTTAAGGCGCTGCCGCAAAAAATGTTGGTGCTATCGGCATAATTTTTGCTAACACCGACATTTTACTTGATCCTTTTATGCCGGATCACTATCGGCACCACCTTGGTATTTTAAACTGAAAAAGTTCATCTTTTAGTTGTCAAGTTAAACTTTTGACTGTCAAAAAATGAATATGTAAACGAGGAAGATTAAAATGGTGAATTGACGTTAATCAAGTACATTAATTTGGCTGCCTAAACACCCTATTCTTATTTTCTTGATTGCAAGTTTTATACAGATTTGTATCTCTGGTTTTTTTTATCGATTCTATGTCTAAATATTTGTTTTTGTCTATCTAATTTCCTGTCTATCTGTGTCTATCTACTTTCCTTAAGCCGATCAAAAATACATTACCCAGAGGCTTAATGATCGCTTTCACTCGATTTTAAAATCATTTAATGATACTTTACACAGCGTTTCTTTAATATAAACTTTTTTTGCCTTTCTAGACAAAGTTAAGAAAATTTAGAAGTTTTTGCGAAAAAATCAGTATAAAAAACTTAAACGGGTAATTGACCTATTTTAACCAATTATTTGGTTGGTATAATTATTTCAGTTTGAAATTATTTGTTTCGACATTAAACAAAACAGAGGCGATTTATCCGTATTAAAATAAAATCAAAATTTTAGATTTTAAAATTTTTGCAGTTTTTGATTTTTTTTTATTGCGAAAACAATTCCCTTCTGAAAAAGGTACTGTTTTTTTAGCAAATATTTCTGTTTATTTTAGCTAAACTTACTGTTATTGGTATTCAACTAAATTTTAGCAACAATTGTTTTGATATTACAGTTTTTTTGCAAAAGTTGTTGGTGATCTTAGCAGAGTATATTGTTATTTTAACTAATTGTTCCAATCCGAATTTATCTCGATATAATTTAAATTCTGTAAATTTAACACTTTCATATTTGCTGTTCTTGTTTTACTAATATTTAGCAAAAAAAAAAAGTGCTACTTTTAGGAACTAATTTTAAGTGCCTAATGTATTTCTGCTATTTTTACAGCTTTATTTCTATTACTTATTTCTTTACTCACTTGACTTAATTTAACTTTAATAATTTCTCAATTTTTAATAATAAAGCTAAAGCTTTAATAATAAAGCTACAAATTTGCTTATGTTCAAATTTCATTAATTTTCTAAATTTAATTAAAAAAATAATTTGAAAATTCATTGTATATATATATCAATTGAAGGGCTTATTGTAAAAACTTAATAAGCCACATTTAATTTTTGATTTATTTTCGCTTTTGAAAGTTGAATGAATTATACTCTAGGTACGTGTGGTAAGTGTTTAAGACAACTTCTTTTTAAAAAAAACAGTCAATGGATGTCTAGAAAACAGCAAAAACTAGAAAATGGTAATGTGGCTTATCAAGTTTTTACAATAAGTCCTTCAATTGTATATTGATCCAAAGATTCACCAAAAAATTTATATTTGTTGTAGAAAAATTGTTCCAATTCTAGAGGTAGTCAGAGATTTAAGGCGATCATTTTTCTCTACCACATTTCATAAAATCCGAATAGTTCCCCCAGGAGGGGGACGAAACTGCGGCAGTCTGGTGTATCCCTTGTGTCCGTAAAAATTTTTCAATAAAAATGTTTTCTTCTTCTTCTTCCTGTAAAGAGACTAACTAAAGAAATATTCTACAGTAATTAATATAAAAAAATTAATTACGATTGTCATCATCTGACGGTTGCAAAACACTTTCTAACATGAAAAATTTTGTTTTGCGAGATTTTTTTAATAATTACATTTTTTGAGGAATTATTAAAAAGAGAAGATTTTAAGGTGTTGTGCCCCAGTCAATGAATTTGTAGTAGAAAAACGTTGATTAAATGATGGCAACACTGCTAAAACATTAATACTATGGTGCGTATGATTAATATTTTAACTTCGTATTACTCATACGTAACACCAATATTAATATATTTGTAGTTGTAGATGTTTTACTTCAAAATAAGTCACAAATTTTAATACACACGTGTTAAAGAGCCGGCTGAAGTCGTTTACTTTAAAATAAATGCAAAATTAATTTCGTTCCACAGTGCAGCTGTATAGTCGCGGATGTTTTTTTTTAGTTTTCGTTATATGTATGTACTAATAAAAAATAAAACTAAATATTTACTAAAAAAAAAAAAAATAACAACAAGCTCCGAACGAACAACTGCACATAAACACAGTAAGAAAAAATTAATAAAAAACAATAAAACGTAAAATTACAACAATAACGACAACGTTAACGACAATATAAAAAAAAATAACAACATCGTTGCCTTTTGCATGTCAGAGAGTAGGAAAACTGAATTTTTATTTGACTAACCGACTGACTGCAAAACTAAATGAATGACGTACAAACTCTCCGACTGACTGACTAAATGTCTGGTTGGCTCTTAGTTTTGGTTTTAATAGAAAAATACAAATGGCAAAATTTATAGTATGAGTAAAGTGAGCGAATGAGTTTTAGAAAACTTTTAGGGTAAATAAGAGCAGAAGAATGATGGGAGATTTGATGTCTATGCAAAAACAAAAAACGAATGAACGAAAGAACGAACGAACGAAAAACCCTAGGTTGGGGCTAGCCACCATCCATTCATTTAACGGAAATAAAGTAAGGTGTGTGTGTGTGAGTGTTAGCTGACTGCCTGGTTGGATTAGTGTTGCCACTTTTTCCATAATTATTATAAAATTCTAAAATTTTGAAGAATTAATTAGTCTTCATGATATTAATTAAACAATTTATAGAATTTTTTTTGTAATTCAATGATGAATTTTATTATATAAAAGCAATCCAATTAATATGATTAAATTTTTCATAAAATTTCATAGTTTCATATATATAATGAACATTTTCTTTAAGGCTATGAAATTGTTTGAGAAACTACATTTTTTATTTTTTTCATAAAATTTAATTAATCTTCATACATTACAAACATTATTTTCAATTTTTCCAGTGACAATTTTCATTAAAGCTATAAGGAAAGTTACTACTGAAGTGAAGATAATTCGCTCAGATTTAGGGGGAGGGAAAAAGGGACATTTTTCTCCCCCAAAATAAAATTGACCAATATAAAAATACTAAAGAAAACAATAAAATTAATGAAAATACTCTTAACTTCCCTTCCAAAAAAACTTTTCCTAAAAATGTACTTACTACACAGACAGAATTTTCGTGAACGAGTTTCAATGAATTGTTTCACAAAACTAATGAAGTTTAATTCAAAGTGAATGATAAATTTCTTAAAATTAAAGAAAAACCTTCATAATTATATTAAAATCATTTTTAATGAAACTTTTTCATTATGCGTATGAAATTAAAACCTAAAAATTACCGCCCAATCGCAATCGCAAATTGATCTGCGCTGTGATAGAGACCATGGTTAACCACCATCTTGTGAAATATTTAGAGATCAATTCACTTTTAAATGATCGACAGTTTGGCTTCCGTAGCGGTCGATCTACGGGCGACCTGTTGGCGTTTCTATCGGAACGTTGTAGCCGGTCACTCCACCACTTTGGTGAGAGTAAAGTGGTTGCTCTAGATATTTCTAAGGCGTTCGATCGTGTGTGTCACGGGGCACTCGCTAGTTGCTTTTGGTGTCGGTAATGTCTTCTCTCGATTTATAACGAGTTTTCTCAGAGACCGCACTATACGTGTTGTTTTAGATGGGGTCTCATCAAACGAGTTTCAGCTAAATTCAGGGGTACCGCAAGGTTCTGTTCTGTCTCCTACCCTTTTTCTTATTTTTATTAATGACCTTCTTGGTCAGACTTTCAATCCTATCTACTCTTTTGCAGATGACAGCAACATTTGTCATTCATTTTCATTCGATCACAGGCCAAGCCCTTTGGAGATAGAGGGTATGCGGCAGAACATGAATAACACACTCAATCAAGACCTTTCTACAATCTCCGAGTGGGGTCGCGCGAATAAGGTCGATTTTAATGCACGCAAGACCCAATGTTGTATGTTAACCCACAGACGGGCTGTGGAATTAACATTGTCATCTGTAGCTATGGATGGTATAGGTATTGAGGAATCGGATACTCTTGCTGTTCTGGGCATGAGAATACAGTGTGATGTCCGTTGGAATAAGCACGTATTTCAAGTGTCGAAAGAGGCATTCAAGTGTCTCGGTTTTCTGAAACGGTGCAAAGACTTACTTCACTCCATCCGATCTCCTTACTATTTATACCAGCTGTGGTGATACACTTGCTTAATTAAAATTTTTAAAAATAAATTAACTTGTATTTTTTGTTTCAAATTTAAATTTGTCAAATTTTTTCATTTTTATATTTCATTCAAAAAATTATTTTTTTCAATTTAATCATACTTGCAATTTGTGTTATAATATTTTTTAATAAATTTTATAAAAAATATAATTTGATTCTGTGTCCAGTTAATTTGGCATTGCGTCGTGATCCATACAGCTATATCCGGACAAAAATGGAGAAATAGGAATTTTAACCGGGAACTTGCGCAGTAGGTCACGTAGCCTATTACGTGAAAATTACTGTGAGAGTTATTGGAGCTAGAATAAGGAGGATCCAATTTGTAAATGTACGGGAAGTAACGAGCGACAGACCTAAACTAACACGGCGGAATGTATTCCTATCAGGCCAATTAGACCATTTTAAGCAAAATTGGATGGTAGTAATTTGTAGTTTTTCATGTGAGGAGGAATATTATTAAAGTATAAAGGCAGAAACATAATTGACTAAAGTCAGGTACTGGTATGACACAAACATTTGGAAATACAATTATTTAATTAAAAAAAAAACAAATAATTTTAGTTTTATTCCAACACCTGACTTAAGTCACTTAAGCCAATTAGTTTCAGCCTTACATATAAATTTATCTATTTTATGAAAACTGTAGTTTATAAGCAAATCTCCAATGGAGTCCTAATATACCATCTAAGAAAATGTGCAAAAATCTTAATTTTTACAATCATAGTAGGATTAAGCTAAAAAATATGTATATTAATGCCTATTAAATTTAATCGAGAGTTGTCTGGGTTTTTTGCGACATTCGTAATTGTTCACCTATATTTTAAATATTTCAAATAAATGTCAAACCTAATATAATACATAGGCAATATTGGTATCAAATTTTTTGTTTCCCTCGGTTACTTCAACAGTATAAATTTCATTAATTTCAGTCATGTTTCCATACAAAAATATATATAATTTTGACGCCCAACTTTTAACCCTTAAACGTGAGATTGGGCCACTAAAAAAATATGCGTCATTTATCTGAAATTCATTAAGATCGGCGCGAAACCATCGGGAGACTCTTAAAATCTTGAATTCATTTTTGTAATTTTAACAAAAAACATCGACGACTGTGCACTATTTTGCATAACAGCTGGCAACACTATTTAAATGAATTGCTGGTTGGTATTATGCCGAGTACTAACTACTTGGGGTTTTTACTTTAAGAGAACGCGCGGTGAGAGGGTGCGGCAAATATGCATATTACATTTTAAAGCAGAGAGTATGAAAAGTTGGGGGGGCTACCATGATGTTAGTGGTTGGTTTGGGTGTTTAGATATTTTATTAATGGTAATGATAGAAAGGTTATGGGCGAGGTAGAAGGTAAATGAATGTAGAAAAATTGGATTTTAAAAGGCTTTTAATTTTTTTTTTGTTTTTTTAGTTGTATGAAAAGCTTTATATACATACAGTGGTGGTCACCAAATTAGCCCACCCAGCATAATACGTCTTTGTCATACAATTTTTATTTTTTTAAGAGTTTTTAATGTTATTATTATTTTAATATATTGAATGCAATGTACTTATTATACTACCATAACTTGCCCCTCATTTTGCTTGTCCAAATTGTTGTTTTTGCCCCTTAAATGGGTAAGTGGGACTAGATTGCGATTTACCGCTTTCACATTTTTGTTTAACCCCACCCAATCCTCCCTTACAAATTACCTTCGGACAAATTTACTCTATATTTTACCTCAACAATCTATATTTACCTCAACAATCTCTTGGGCAAGCATACTTGCCTGTGGTCGTCAAAACGTTAAAAGTAAAGGGGGGACATGACATTCGCGGCAGAGAAACAGACTTTTTTTAAAAAATTCTTAACTCAGTCAAAAACAAACATTTTTCCAAAAAAATTTCATATATTTTTCACTCCCTCACACTGGTTTTATAAAAAATTGTCCGATCTGGAAAAAAAATGACTTTTTTAAATCTTAACAAAATTGGTTATCGTATTGACACGAGCTTTTTTTTAAATTTTTTTTCGATGTTTTATGAATTTTAATTTAAAGTCAATATTTTTTTCGAAAAAAACACACTTTTAAATTTGGAACATCACCAAAAATTGAAAAAAAAATTAGAAAAAAAGCTCGTGTCATACGAAACCCAATTTTGTTAAGATTTAAAAAAGTCATTTTTTTTTTTTCAGATCGGACAATTTTTGCGACTCCCAGCGCTGGCAACCCACGAGGCACCGTTTTTTTTCTCTGCCGCCAGTTTGGAGGCTCTATAAAACCATGTTGGAGTGAAAATATATTTTTGGTGAATGTTTGTTTTGACTGTTTGTTTTTGACTGAGTATGAATTTTTAAAAAAATGTCTGTTTTCCCTGCCGCGAATGTCATGTCCCCCCCCCCCCCCCCCCACCCCTCTTAAGGTAAAAATATTATTCCAATTAACAGAAACATCGTCAACATGTTATTATTATATAAATTTCTCCAATATAATTTTTTTTTTAAATATTTTAAATTGAGAATTGACTTTACAAAAATTATGTGTGCTGGGTGAGCTAATTTAATGACCACCACTGTATATATAAACTACCAAAAACAACAAAACATAAATAATATGGGAGGAAGTTCATTTAAAATTAAAAGAAAACAAAATATATAATAAAAATTAAAGTATTAAAAAGAAAATATATCCGTCTGTTGCGTAGAAACAACCAGGAAAATATCCCATAAATTTTTATTAAAAATTTTACTTAATGTTTAAATACAAAAAATGCTTAGATAAGGACAATTTAAGTTTAATTCGATTTTAATTTCCGTTTATTTTTTTAATTTATTTGAGTGTAAAGAGTTTTTATTACCATTTTCTTAATTAATTTAGATTAAATTTGAGTACCTTTAAAATTTTACCTTTATTGTGTGCTTTTTCAGTATTCGTTCAGTATTCGTTTTGCTGAAATTTCCAAGATTTTTTAATAATAAAACTGTGACAGAACACTTGATACAAACACTTGACAACGTTTGCTTTGCCTGTACATCTATTGGGAAATTGTTTAAAGTTTTTGAAAAAACACTTGAAAAAGCCCTAAATTTGGATGCTACAAACCACACTATTAAAAATTACCAAAGCTAAAATGTAATTTTTGTGTGGAAGACCCTTTATTAAGTAGAGGTAGGGGTATGGTTTGAGAAAATGTTAGGGTTTTGAAAAAATATTGGGGGTCGGTCAAACATTTGACTCTTCCTAAGTGCAACCTTGGGACAGTTGAAGCGGTGGATGCAAATGTCATATGTGAGAACCAATAGCGTGTGGAGATAGGGTGCAGATATGTTTTTGAGAAAATATTAATGATGAAAAAAAATACATTTGACTCCTGTAGGGGCAACCTTGGGCCAGCCAGAGGCGGTGGGAGCCAATTTTATAAAAGGTCATTTTGTAGGGGAGCCCCTTTATGGAGTGGGGGATAGGAATATTGTGAGTAAATGTTATGGTTAAAAAAATATTGGGACACCCTTGGGATAGTAAGAGAGCTGTAAGCAAATAAAATGTTGGGGGTTTAAAAAATATTGGGGGTTTGTCATACATTTGAATCCTCTACTGGCAACCCTGGGACAGTTAGAGTGGTATGAGCAAATTGGTACCCCTTAGTGAGTGGATATAGAGGGAAGGTATGTCGGAAAAAATTGGGGGGTTGTATTTTAAGGGTTGTCGGTCTTAAATTTTACCCCTCTAGGATTACTTCAAGGCAATTGTGTGGATTTTTGTGGATTTTGTTCCCTTAATGTGCTCACGATCAGCTGACGTATAAAGCTACAGCACCCAGCCAGCTGAAATTATTTTTGAAATCATCATAATGGTATCTAACTATACAAAAACTCAGCCATCATAAAATTAAAAAAAAAGTATCTGATTTTTTTACATGCTAACGCAATGGTACTGGACTAGCTGACCGCTGTTTTACGTATGTACGCTTCCAAATCTGTGTTAAAATTAGCCATCATGAAATGACTAGCATCAAAATGTCGCCAGCTCCCGGAATATTAATATATCGAAGTAGTTAAATAAAAACGCAAATTCTAATCCCAATTTTAGTTTTTGTAGTTGAAAACTATACTATTTACATTGGTGCAAAATATGATAAATGGTTCAAAAATGTAATAGTAACGGTATTAATAATATTTAATTTTCTTTAATATTTAGTAAATAAATTGCAATTTTTTACATAACCCTCTAACTGGCAAACGATGTTTTGCAACGAAATTATACCATGTACTCCACTCGAAAAACAAATAATAAGTTCTTCAACAAAATTGTTTATCGTTGCCTAATTTAGGCGATATGAGCCAAAATATTTTATGGTGCATTTTGGAAAACTTAAGCATATAAAGAGAAGTTTTGGACAAAAACCTATATTTTTTCTGCTCCTATTTAAGAAGATATCGCTATTTTCGCTTTTTGAAAAAAGCGAAATTAGGCGAAAAATTATCTAAACTTCAAATTATATTGTTCAAACTTCAAACGCTTTGGTATTTAATACTTAATGTCTGCTTTCTGCAAAATTTTCATAAAAATCCGTCTATTAGTTTAAAGTTAAGACGATGTCCCTTTTTGAGGAATCCTGATAAAATCCTGTAAGTCCTTGGACTAAAGTAAGGTCTTATTATAAACATAAAGCTTCAATCTTACTTATATCTTTATTAAAGAGAGTTATTAGTCAACCTAAATTGGTTTGTTTCGATTTTTGAAAACTTTTTTGTTTTTAAATAATTAGTTTTTTGAAATTTTACGAAATTTTGATTTTGAAGCTTCTCGCTTCCAAACCGTGGAAGGCACATGAAAAATTTCTTAGCAAAATATTTAGCAAATTTAGTTTTCTACTCGGAATATATTAGTTTCTAAGTATAAAACGCTCATTTGACGCATTTTTGGAAGACTGCCCTGAGGCAGCCCTTAACCCGTTAGAGGGTTTAGTTATAAATAAAAAAGCTGCATTTTAAATTCATAAAAATAGGACAATCAATTAAGCTATATAAGGATTTGTATACAAAACAAAGTTAGAACTATTATAAGCTGCTGTTATAACCGACCGTCGCCGACGCTTTTGCAGTTACTGTGCCGATTGTATTTTTCTGATAGGGTAAAAAGAAATGCACTTTCAAATAATATGTTCACCATAAAATTCAATAATAAAAGAACTTTTTTATAAGTAAAACACGTAGGAAATGGTCTACGTGCCTAAAATTTATGTGGCATCGTAGCGAAAAAGATCTGCAAAACAGACATTCATAATATTCAACTGAATATTCGCTTTCAAATAAAATAAAATTCAACATTACGATAGTTGTCGTAACTGCCAGAATTCTATTGGAGACGAATTCGGTGGTGTCACAACTGAGGCCATTTTTTGGGGCGTAGGAACGATCTGGATAGCTGCTTTTGAAAATGTGTGTGTTTTATAAACAATTTCACAAAATTAATTGAATTTACCGTATATGCACGCAGAGAGAAAAAATATGATTGAACATTTTTGGGGACAAGAAATATCATATTATGATCCCTAAACATCATATTATGATTTCCTAACAAACGAACATGATTCTGACTGGTCATATAATACTCACTGAGGACGACTTCATCATCTAGAATCATAATATGACTATGAGGATCACTTGTTTCAAACATAACTTAAACTATCATAACAATTGCTCTTGTTCTGAGTGTGGAAAGCACACAATTTTTGAAATTACTGACGTTATGCAAACGGTTGCAAAATTAATGCATATTTAAATTAAACTACACTAAAGTATGACCATCCAAAAATATTGTAAGACTTTTAGATTTTCCATTTTTTTTAATAATCTATGTCTATAAATGCATTTAAAGCTACTTACTAACTGGCTGATGACTGACTTAACTTCGCCCAGCTTATGCCTAGTCGTCATGGACTGGTCCCTTACTCCGCGTAGACGTCGCTAAGGACAATTTTTGGAAATTCCTACCTAGAAAAACTGACATTTGAATACGTGTTTCTTCGAATAAGCCCCTAGTTGATTGATACTTTTTGAAATCTTGGTCAGGACTGGAGGGGACACTGGAAACTGAAATTGGGTGGGCATGAAGGAGGAAACAGTTTATATAGCTGCGTGACTAAGCCCCTAAAGCGATAAATAGTAGACATCCGTTTAGACGGAGCAGAAAGGTGAAGGTCTACCACTATTGGCTGTGCAATACCCTTTGGCTAGAAGTTTTTTTAAAAAAATATATTAGTCCTTGGAAGATGGCCTGTCGGTAGCTTGGGGTATTTAGTATTTAGCTTTTCTTCTTTTGAGAAGACATCCACTAAGGCGGAATTTTTTGAATTTCCCTCGGGGAATGACAAAACCTATTCCCTTTGACGTCCTGACAAAAACCCCTTTGTATTAAAACTGAAATTTAGATATATGTTCATTGCATTAGAGAGGTAATTTTGAGAACTTCAATAAGAACGTGGTTTAAATGAGGCTAAAAAAGCGAAAATTTACCCTGCGCAAATCGGATGAGCTAGCAACTTTAAATTTGGAATATAGGCATTCGCTAAGACAGGTTTTTGAGAGACAAAAAGGTGAAGTCTTCCCATTAGGTCTGAAAACTGAAATATGTGTTTCGTGAGGTTTAGACGTTGTCGTTTAAAAGAGGAAAACGTTCTCACTTTAATGACCTATGTAAAAATGTATAATAAGAGATTCCTTAGAAAAATTTAAACTACCGGTAAACATGGCATAACAATTGTGGATTGCTTTGTTTTTAGAAGCAACAAATGATTGGGATTTTTAGACAAATTTGTTTTCCTAACAAAAAATTTAAATTCAAATTTAGCACTCGACATTTATAAGTGTTTGAGGTGTAGTGAGTAGGAGGAGGTGTAGTAGGACAGACAATTACTCCGAACTTCCAAGTTCAAATCCCGGAAAAGACAAACACAATTTTTTTTTAAATTAATATCAAATATTCAAATGTTTAAATGTTTAAACAACACAAGGTATAAAAATTAAATGTGATGTGTGGTGCAATCAGTAGGACAGAGGACTATTAAACTAAATGCCACGGTTCAATACCAGAAAGTAAAAAAAAAAGTAGTTTTTCAATAAAGTTTTGTGGTTCGTAAAAATGTTTATGTGGAATATAATATTGAATGAGAGAACTGAATATTGTCCAGGCATAAAAATACAATTGGCACAGTACTGGCAAAGCGTCTGAGACGGTCGGTTAAGCGTTAGCAATATGTAGGATATTACAATCTTGAGATATTTTCCTGTTACCCCGATATAAATAATTGCAGATTGAACGTGTATAATATAATAAAATATTAAAAAAAACACAATGACACTGGATAGTTGTAATAGTTAAAAAAAAACAATGGGGGCAAAGAATTTACGGATGACACAGTCAAAGCATTTGTGTGTAGTTTTACAGATATATTTGGTATTACCTATCAAATGGTATACAAATTAATTAAATCGAATTGGATGTTATCCATGGACGTAGTGATGACCGACTTTTACGACTTAAGCAATATTGACGTTTTTTAAAATCAATAGAAGCCGGCATAAACGACATAAATATTCTGAACAATCATTGAATCATTTGACGATGTTTTAATTATTCAAATTCTTAGAATAGTAACGGACGCAAACACCTATGCAAGTATCACTCGTAACTAATTACTCTTTGGGGAAATCTATCTTAAAACTTTAAACCGAAAAACTCCCAACTAACGTCATGGAGCAATATGATGATTAATAGGTTTTTTGTTCTGATGATCCGGGTTATACTAGTATCAACCTAGCTAATATGTTTGATTTGCTCTATTTTTGCAAATATACGTAGTTTGAAAGCTCGTTATAATTTAAAAATAACATAATCTTGATGTATATAAAAAAAAAAACTAATAAAATTGTAAAAAAAATTACTTGAGCCAAAGTGAAACTAAAAATTTAGTATATAGAAATAGAACATTATTGGTCTTTAAAGTTTATTAACATCATGATTGATAGGAAAAGTCTCTAGACACGTGTTTGATTACGAGACAATAATGGAGCAAAATGATGATGATTAATAGGTTTTTTGTTAAAGCTCTGCCTATCATGGGTTCTGTTGAGATCTTTAGCCAGATCGAAATACTAGTATCAACCTAGCTAATATTTTTGTAAATATACGGATTTTATTTTATAAATTTAATAAAGCATTACTTGAGCCAGAGCAAAAACTAATTTTTTTTTTTATAAATGGAAATGTTTTGTCTTCAAAGTTTAGTGACGTCATGATGCAAAGACCCTACCACGTGTTTTATTACTAAGACAAGAATGGAGCGAAAATGATGACTATTTTTTGTTAAAGCTTTGACTACTCTGGAAGCTCTAGCCTTTCTAAAACTAGTATCTAGTACTAGTATCAACCTAGCTAA